>CAWZYM010000346.1:210000-232500 GCA_963966185.1 Rhabditoides inermis | reverse complement strand
TTCCTCTCGATTTCTCCGGTCACCCTCCACTCTCCACTGTCCATGTCTCGAATCACCACTCCTTCAATCTGTGCAAGAGATGGCGCATGGGCGGAGAAAGCGACACGGTATCTGTAGCGAGAATAATTTGACCTGCTCCACTCGCTTAGGATTACGGTAAGAGAATAATTTGACCTACTCCACTCGCTAAGGGTTACGGTAGGAGAATAATTTGACCTGCTCCACTCGCTTAGGATTACGGTAAGAGAATAATTTGACCTACTCCACTCGCTAAGGATTACGGTAGGAGAATAACTTCACCTACTCCCAAACTCACTGCAATTCGATCTTGCTGGCGACTGTGCGCTGCGTTTGCTTGTCCACGACTAGACGAGCGGGAGGAAGCTGGAAGGAGTAGCCCTCTCTCTTCCCTCTCTCTCTCTCTCACTCTCTCTCTCTCTCTCCCTCCTATCTCTCCCTCCTCTCTTCTCTCTCTCTCTCTCTCTCTCTCTCCCCCCTCTCTCTCCCTGCTATCTCTCCCTCCCCTCTTCTCTCTCTCTCTCTTCCTCCCTCTCCCCTCTCTCTCCCTGCTATCTCTCCCTCCTCTCTTCTCTCTCTCTCTCTCTCTCTCTCTCTCCCTCTCTCTCTCTCTTACCTTGACCGATCCAAACGTCACATCGGCGATAGTGAGAGGGGAACACTTGTATCCGGCACTGTATTCCTTCTTCTGAAACAATTCAAACTGATCACGGCAAAAATGTTAGTCACAAAATCTTACATTATATTACATTATGTTATATTACATAATTACATTATGTAAATAATTATGTTACAGCACACTTGCCGTATCTTGTAGCAGCGCATTAGTATATGCATTCTCTTTCGAAAAGTACGTAAGTAAAGAAAAAAGGTTTGTCTGGATCTGATTCAACAAAAGCACATGCATAAAATCTCTTTGCAGCTGACTAAAATATCAAAACAAACCTGCTCTTGCGAATCACTCTGAAATGTGTTTTTGAACATAAAAATATATATATAATGTCAAGGTGACTGTGAAATAGGCCAATTTTTTTTATTATATATCACTATAAATAAATTATCATAATGCATAATATTTATGTTCTATTTTCATATATTCGAAAGAGCAGGTTTGTTTTGATATTTTAGTCAGCTGCAAAGAGATTTTATGCATGTGCTTTTGTTGAATCAGATCCAGACAAACCTTTTTTCTTTACTTACGTACTTTTCGAAAGAGAATGGATGTCCTTTTCTCAAATTTCGAAGAAATTTTTTTCACATTGGTGAATTACGAAAATAAAACATACATATTACAAACTCACTAGTCAGAATGTCATGATTGAAAATACAAATAACTTATACAACACTCTACATAGTAATATTCACTGGTTTGAAATTATAAAATAGTTTCTGTGATTCCCGCTTTTTGAAACTGATAGATCATGTGTTGCCGAACAATGTTGTGTTATATACGAATGTATCTAAATTAGAAACCTTCAAAATAGCTTGGTCGAATCGCTCACGCGTCTGCCGGTCGCTCATTGACGCGCGCTACACACGTTACAAATTTCTATCTTCTTATCATGTAATATCATGCATGTACCGTTAAAGTTATCATGTAATATCATGCATGTACCGTTAAAAGTTTGTTTATCAGCAGTTTCAAGTTATACAACCGTCGACCTAGCCAATAAGAGGACTGACCTTAGGCTCTCGTGTACAAATCGCTAGCTGCTTGCAAGGGGTCCATCAATTAATGCAATGAATTTGGATCAGATGACGTCACAGACTTCTGACTAGAGGCTCACGAAAGTTGTGAGGGTGGTCGTCACTCCACCGTGACTAGCGGTACATCATTGGCCGCCGAGAGGATTGAGCTCGGGACCTTCCGCACGATAGCTGCGCGCACATCCACTGCGCTAGCCACCCCATATTCTCAAAGAAGTTTCATCATGATGTGGAATAGCTCAAGTGGTAGGGTGAGGGCGTACTGGTACTAACCAGGCGCGTTCGATCTTCATATCTGCCAGTTTGTTTTGCGAATGTTTTGCGATGTTTGCAAATGATTTCGAATGTTGCTTTTGGAATCATTTATGTATGCACATACGTATCATATAAAACAGACTTCATTAGATTCTGAACCACTGAAAGGTCATGAATTGTAATTGCAGAGCCGAGTGCGTTTAACTGATCTTCCTTATTATATTATGTTAATGGCAGTATTACTGTTAGAATTGGGAAGTTGTGGCACAGAGATCAAAGCAGCCTCACCCGCACTGCTCTGCTCCTCCGCTATTCGCACGTTCTTTAACTGCCGAGCTCTCTCACTCGCCCTCTCCTCACCGATCGATCCATTTGATTTCAGGCCGACTGCCCATTCTGGCTCTAGTCTCTAATCGCACGAGAAAGAGAGAGCGCGCAGAGAGCTTGCGCAAGTGAGAGCGCCAGACGGGCAGAGAGAGAAAGAGAGTGGCTGATCGAAAAGCGGGGCATGCTCGGCTGGAAGAAGAGAGAGCGCGCAGAGAGCGTACGCTCGTGAGAGAGCCAAGAGGCCGGGATGTGAGAGTGGCTGAGCGAAAGGCGGGGCATGAGCGTTCGGCCAATCAGATTGCACAGACAGTGGGCCGAGCGACCAATGAGCGCAGAGTGCAGTGGGCGGGGCTTACGTGATGCGCGTCGTCGTCGTCGTAAACACGTTTAGTGGCAGAATGAGCGAAAAGTTGTTTTGGATATTTTGGATGCCGCAACCGATATTTATTTCTTGTATCATACTCATAAGTCTTGTCAAATGATATTCTAACAAAAAAACACATACTATGGAGTATATCGTATTGGGATAGAGGAAATTGAGTATGCCTTGGGGGTGACGCGCTGCGCGCGTCAAAGATCAAGACAAACGGGCGGCTGCGCGCCGCCCTTAATTGATATATTGATCTATTACTCACAAAATAAACGTGACACGTTGACAATTACCGTATCTTGTAGCAGCGCATTGACATATGCCAGCAGCTTTTCGGCCGGCTCTCGCGCGTCAGTCAAATCAATGGAGAGCTCCGAGAAACAGGGACAGTAGTCAGCTGGGACGCCCGCCTGGAATCAATATCTCTCTCTTCCGCGCGCTCTCTCTCTCTCTTTCTCTCTCTTTCTCTCTTTCAACCTCATAGCATGTCTTCTTCTCCGATACAGGTTGGAACAGAGAGTATCCATGGTTGTTCAGAGGCTTGGTGGCAGTGGCGGCTGGACGGGTGAACGTGCCCTGAACAAATAGAGGTCAGACTCAACGTTTTCTGGAAAAAAGACCATCAAAAGATATCATAATAGCCGCGCAGCCTCAAAAAGATCTTTCACAATTAGAAAGATATTAGAACGCGTCCTTGCACTCTCATCAGAAATATCCTCAGATCCTCAGAAAGTATCTTTATGATTGATTCGTGAACCGGTTTTTAACATACTTAACCTAGGGTTTAGGATCTAGCGTCGATAATTAAACAGAAAAGTGTAGGGCATCACCTTTGCGTGAGAGGGTCAGAGACACGGGGGCAGTGAGGGGTCAAGCGGGTCAATCAATAGTGAGCAGATGATTGGAAGGCGAGACTATGCAAGAGACTGTAACAGATACTATGTATTAAAGGCGGTATTTTTTATTTGGAACTTTTTTTATTGACATTAATTTCAACATACCTTATTGGTTATGCAAAGAGATTATGGTATAGATGAAAAATTCTAACATCTAGTATTATGTAGATAAAGCATCAACAAAAATAACAAAGAACACATTTTCAATATTTATTCGTGTGCTTGTCGTTGGGTTGTAGCGAGAGTTTGACGACTTGAGGACTTTGGAAGGAAGAGGAGACTGTCGCAATCTCTATCTGTGCGTTCCGGCGGTTCAGTGGATTTAAACACAACTCAATATGATCCTAATTCCTGCCAGTCTTCCTACCTGGCTGACACGACAGTCTTATCACAAATGTCCACACTACTCAAATACACGATACACGAATATGAGCACCAATTATTTTATTAACATGGTGGGTGGGGGCGAGAGAGGACGAGAGAGTCATCCTGCCGTGGACCCGACCCTAACCCGAGGCGGGGGCGCGCCGTCGATGCCGCCGCTTCCGACACTATCAATATAGGGTAGCATTTGCTGGTAGAACACAGCGGCATTCTTGTAGTAAGATCATGGTTTGATACTTGACACCAGACGTCTGAAAAAATCAATATATTTCTTGAAAAATATATAAGAAAATATATATAAAAAACTAACTGGAGAGGTATAGTAGTCCGATTTAAGCGAACCGAGTGAACGTATGTCAATTGATTATGGACTACAGATACTGAAAAAACAAATGTCCAGTATGTTAACGAGACATTGCCAGAAGCAATCGACATAAATGCATGAGACAACAAAATTATAGTCTCGTTTTGGAAATGAGTGCTAGTGCCTTTGGCAAAGAGAGAGACAACGATCACACGAAACAACTTCAGATTCTTTATTGTTTTGTTAATGATAATCAGTGACTTTGCCAAAAAAAAAACATAAAAACAGTTTATAAAAAAAAATTCACAGTAAATCATAGATAGCGAACATTTTAATTAGCAAATTCTTGAATGTTTGTCTTATGATTTGACGCAATGACAAATCTTCTTGAGAACACGGTCGACCACGCAGTGAGAAGTGTTACCATATCTGAAAGAAAGGAATAGTAAGAGAGAGAGAGAGAGGGAGAGAGAGAGAGAGAGAGAGAGAGAGAGACTCACTTGTTGTTCCTCTCGATTTCTCCGGTCACCCTCCACTCTCCACTGTCCATGTCTCGAATCACCACTCCTTCTATCTGTGCAAGAGATGGCGCATGGGCGGAGAACGCGACACGGTATCTGTAGCGAGAATAATTTGACCTGCTCCACTCGCTTAGGATTACGGTAGGAGAATAATTTGACCTGAGGGAGGCCGCGTCGCGTGCCCACCAGGCGACTGAGCTGCTGGCGCACTCGCAGATTTTGACTACAAGTCCTTGTCATCACAAGTTCGTGGCTTTTGTTAATGTTGAGAACATCTAAATTTATGAATAATGTAAAGCCGAAGAAAAGCAGTCTTGTGTAGCCTTGACTGTTTTAGTTAGGAAGTGATTTTTTTTTGTTTTTTTTTATAGGAAATTACCACTCTAAATTTCATATATACATTTCTTTGCAAAAAAAAATAGTATGATAAACTTGTCGAACTTCGGGTGGGGACGAAAATGTAGTTCTCAGTTCATTAAATTAAACTATAAATAGCATTGTCATTCTACAATGATCCAATTGACACCTCAAACTTGCGCATTTTACCATTAAGTGAGCTGAGCAGAGCAAATCATAACACGCTCAATACATCACTGGTTTTCTGCACTCTAACAGAGCAGAAATTTCGAGTGGTTTACCCCTTTAATGACATTTTCATTTAATGTCACAATGACATTTTCTCATTTTGACCTTCAGTTTTCTTAGTGAGCCTATTAACTTTTGAAAACGTAGTTCTGACAAGACCCCGAGAGACGCGATATTTGCAACACGAAGTTTTCGCGATAAACTACTTCATTATTGTTGTATATGGTAATATGTCTAACACCGATGTTATCCTTCACATTCTTATCACATCCAGCTTTTCTGTGACTTTCAACTGCTTTCTTATATGTGTAATATATTGCTCCAATTCCAAGACGAGCCTCCAACAGTATCGACACTGTATTGCTTTATTTACACTCTCAAACATATACTTTGCGATACTTGGAGCTATTTTATCACAGGTATGATGTCTTCCAATACAAATATGAAGAAAAAAAATGTTAAATTTCAGAAAGCAGTGACATCAGATTCTGCATATCTAGTAGTAGCACTGAACCCTGTTTTTTATCAACTAACCAAAACGCAACAAATGTTCGTTTTTGGAATGTATGCCTTAGGCTATTTCACGTGCATCATATGTCTAACTGTGCAGTTTGTTTACCGTTATGTTGCGATTTGCAAGTGAGTATGATCTTTTATGCTTCAACTGTTTTATCCTTCAATTCTTCGGTTCTCTTGTTCCTGACATTTCTTTTATTTTTATACTTGTACAGACAAAACGTGAAAAAAGTCGAAATTCTCTTTTGTAATGAAGAATGGCTTTACTACGAGTTTTGCAGACCGCACGATCTGATATGGTTCACCAGTGGACGAAAGGTGGCTCAGCTGGTCTCAGTGTGCCTCTCGTTCCTCTCCGCATACATGATCATTGTATGCTCAACCTTTCACCCAAGTCAACAAGACTACGATGAGTTGGAGGAGGCATTGAAGCGGAATGGCGTGGATAGGAACTACACAATGTGGGGACTGAAGTACTGGAAGGTATAGGTCCGATCATAGTTGTTTATACCAAACTGCAGCAAGAGTAGTACAGCACGACGCTCTGAATATGTTTAGAACACCCGTGATGGATCTGGAGGCCACCTCTCCTTGCCTCTTCTTGCGTCGAACCTTCTTCTTTTCCTCATAGTCATGATTCCCATATCTGTCATTCTTGTGTGCATGTACCGAACGCTTATGATGTTTAGTGGAAAGGGCGTTTTAGTCAGTGACGTATCGAAAAGAGCGCATGCGAGACTGTTCCGTGCGCTTCTACTGCAGGTGCCTTGCGTTTGCGTTTGCGCTTGCGTCAATGTTCGGTTTCAGTCCATCTTTCCACTGTTCAGCTACATCCCAGTGATGATGAATCTAGTGTGTCCTATGATGAAAATCCACTTTGACTTCATTTCCCACCACTTGGGTGTCATTGTGGGCATCTATCCGGTCATCGATCCGTTCATTCTTATCTACTTTATTATCGACTTTCGCTTGACAGTCAATCGTCTGCTCTGCTTTGTATGCCACCCGAAAGGTCAGTGACTGATACTGCCCGAATGGTTGCAAGAAATTCCCTCCAGGTTCTGTGGTGTCTCCCCGCGGAACGAGTATCATTAGTACAGGACATATATTGGCGAACTCATCTTCGTCTGGAAACATACAGAGCCGATGATTTGAACCCGTAACGAAGACAACACAAAAAAGTTCATTATTCTTTAAAATAAAAAAAGTGGTATACTAGGGACCACAACGTGAGATGTAGAGAGTGAAGCGAAATCATGTAACATAGTCTCACTGGACGCATGATTCGCCCTTTCGCGCTGATTCCAACGATATTTTATTTATGGGATCATGTACCCTGTAAAGTAGTGAAAATCGATAAAGAGTGATATGATGACGACATATTTCTTTAATCTAGCCGCCATTGCCCAAAATGAGTTATGAAAAATGATGTCATAAGAGATGTGTTTCATCAAGTACTGATCGATTACAATCAAACAAAGCGTATTGCTACTAATATAAACGAATATATTCATAATTTAACTATCGATGACGTCATAAATGTTTTTATCTAGCCGCCCTCTCTCGCACTTTCCCTATGTGAGCGCGCGCCGCGCGGAATTTGAGCGCAATGTGAACGATGAACCCTATGAACATTAAATGTTTTTGAAATCAGCTTGAAATGAACTACAATGCTGAACTTATTGCTATATCATATCCAAACATCTGAAAATGTCATTGCGGTACCTAGTGGTATACTCGCATGAATTCGTGTGAAATTATGGCAACAATGTACATGAAACGGGTGGAGCCATTGGACGGAAGAAGTAATCAGATGATAACTGATCATATGTTAATCGGGTAGCAACAATCGGCCGATCAAAAGTTCTTTTTAAGCGGGGACGGCGGGGGAGGCTGTCGTTGGATGACGGAGTATCCATCAGGGGAGAAAGTGGAGATGGGAGGGGTGGGATGGGCGTAGAGAGACTGAAAGGAAGAGATAGAGAGGGAGAGATAGAGAGGGAGAGATAGAGAGGGAGAGACTGAAAGGAAGAGATAGAGAGGGAGAGATAGAGAGGGAGAGATAGAGAGGGCGAAATAGAGAGGGTGAGATAGAGAGGGAGAGATATAGAGGGAAGGATAGAGAGGGAGAGACTGAAAGGAAGAGATAGAGAGGGAGAGATAGAGAGGGAGAGATAGAGAGGGAGAGATAGAGAGGGAGAGATAGAGAGGGAGCGATAGAGAGGGAGAGATAGAGAGGGAGAGATAGAGAGAGAGAGAGATAGAGAGAGAGAGATAGAGAGGGAGAGATAGAGAGGGAGAGATAGAGAGGGAGAGATAGAGAGGGAGAGAAAGAGAGGGAGAGATAGAGAGGGAGAGATAGAGAGGGAGAGATAGAGAGGGAGAGATAGAAAGGGAGAGATAGAGAGGGAGAGATAGAGAGGGTGAGATAGAGAGGGTGAGATAGAGAGGGTGAGATAGAGAGGGAGAGATAGAGAGGGAGAGATAGAGAGGGAGAGATAGAGAGGGAGAGATAGAGAGGGAGAGATAGAGAGGGAGAGATAGAGAGGGAGAGATAGAGAGGGAGAGATAGAGAAAGAGAGATAGAGAGGGAGAGATAGAGAGGGAGAGATAGAGAAAGAGAGATAGAGAGGGAGAGATAGAGAGGGAGAGATAGAGAGGGAGAGATAGAGAGGGAGAGATAGAGAGGGAGAGATAGAGAGGGAGAGATAGAGAGGGAGAGGTAGAGAGGGAGAGATAGAGAGGGAGAGATAGAGAGGGAGAGATAGAGAGGGAGAGATAGAGGGGGAGAGATAGAGAGGGAGAGGGAAAGGGAAAGGGAGAGGGAGAGGGAAAGGGAAAGGGAGAGGGAGAGGGAGAGGGAGAGGGAGAGGGAGAGGGAGAGGGAGAGGGAGAGGGAGAGGGAGAGGGAGAGGGAGAGGTAGAGAGGGAGAGGTAGAGAGGAAGAGGTAGAGAGGGAGAGGTAGAGAGGAAGAGGTAGAGAGGGAGAGATAGAGAGGGAGAGATAGAGAGGGAGAGATAGAGAGGGAGAGATAGAGAGGGAGAGATAGAGAGGGAGAGATAGAGAGGGAGAGATAGAGAGGGAGAGATAGAGAGGGAGAGATAGAGAGGGAGAGATAGAGAGGCAGAGATAGAGAGGGAGAGGTAGAGAGGGAGAGATAGAGAGGGAGAGGTAGAGAGGGAGAGATAGAGAGGGAGAGATAGAGAGGGAGAGATAGAGGGGGAGAGATAGAGAGGGAGAGGGAAAGGGAAAGGGAGAGGGAGAGGGAAAGGGAGAGGGAGAGGGAGAGGGAGAGGGAGAGGGAGAGGGAGAGGGAGAGGGAGAGGGAGAGGGGAGAGGGAGAGGGAGAGGGAGAGGGAGAGGTAGAGAGGGAGAGGTAGAGAGGAAGAGGTAGAGAGGGAGAGATAGAGAGGGAGAGATAGAGAGGGAGAGATAGAGAGGGAGAGATAGAGAGGGAGAGATAGAGAGGGAGAGATAGAGAGGGAGAGATAGAGAGGGAGAGATAGAGAGGGAGAGATAGAGAGGGAGAGATAGAGAGGGAGAGATAGAGAGGGAGAGATAGAGAGGGAGAGATAGAGAGGGAGAGATAGAGAGGGAGAGATAGAGAGGGAGAGATAGAGAGGGAGAGATAGAGAGGGAGAGATAGAGAGGGAGAGATAGAGAGGGAGAGATAGAGAGGGAGAGATAGAGAGGGAGAGATAGAGAGGGAGAGATAGAGAGGGAGAGATAGAGAGGGAGAGATAGAGGCAGAGGCAGAGGCAGAGGCAGAGGCAGAGGCAGAGGCAGAGGCAGAGGCAGAGGCAGAGGCAGAGGCAGAGGCAGAGGCAGAGGCAGAGGCAGAGGCAGAGGCAGAGGCAGAGGCAGAGGCAGAGGCAGAGGCAGAGGCAGAGGCAGAGGCAGAGGCAGAGGCAGAGGCAGAGGCAGAGGCAGAGGCAGAGGCAGAGGCAGAGGCAGAGGCAGAGGCAGAGGCAGAGGCAGAGGCAGAGGCAGAGGCAGAGGCAGAGGCAGAGGCAGAGGCAGAGGCAGAGGCAGAGGCAGAGGCAGAGGCAGAGGCAGAGGCAGAGGCAGAGGCAGAGGCAGAGGCAGAGGCAGAGGCAGAGGCAGAGGCAGAGGCAGAGGCAGAGGCAGAGGCAGAGGCAGAGGCAGAGGCAGAGGCAGAGGCAGAGGCAGAGGCAGAGGCAGAGGCAGAGGCAGAGGCAGAGGCAGAGGCAGAGGCAGAGGCAGAGGCAGAGGCAGAGGCAGAGGCAGAGGCAGAGGCAGAGGCAGAGGCAGAGGCAGAGGCAGAGGCAGAGGCAGAGGCAGAGGCAGAGGCAGAGGCAGAGGCAGAGGCAGAGGCAGAGGCAGAGGCAGAGGCAGAGGCAGAGGCAGAGGCAGAGGCAGAGGCAGAGGCAGAGGCAGAGGCAGAGGCAGAGGCAGAGGCAGAGGCAGAGGCAGAGGCAGAGGCAGAGGCAGAGGCAGAGGCAGAGGCAGAGGCAGAGGCAGAGGCAGAGGCAGAGGCAGAGGCAGAGGCAGAGGCAGAGGCAGAGGCAGAGGCAGAGGCAGAGGCAGAGGCAGAGGCAGAGGCAGAGGCAGAGGCAGAGGCAGAGGCAGAGGCAGAGGCAGAGGCAGAGGCAGAGGCAGAGGCAGAGGCAGAGGCAGAGGCAGAGGCAGAGGCAGAGGCAGAGGCAGAGGCAGAGGCAGAGGCAGAGGCAGAGGCAGAGGCAGAGGCAGAGGCAGAGGCAGAGGCAGAGGCAGAGGCAGAGGCAGAGGCAGAGGCAGAGGCAGAGGCAGAGGCAGAGGCAGAGGCAGAGGCAGAGGCAGAGGCAGAGGCAGAGGCAGAGGCAGAGGCAGAGGCAGAGGCAGAGGCAGAGGCAGAGGCAGAGGCAGAGGCAGAGGCAGAGGCAGAGGCAGAGGCAGAGGCAGAGGCAGAGGCAGAGGCAGAGGCAGAGGCAGAGGCAGAGGCAGAGGCAGAGGCAGAGGCAGAGGCAGAGGCAGAGGCAGAGGCAGAGGCAGAGGCAGAGGCAGAGGCAGAGGCAGAGGCAGAGGCAGAGGCAGAGGCAGGGGCAGGGGCAGGGGCAGGGGCAGGGGCAGGGGCAGAGGCAGAGGCAGGGGCAGGGGCAGGGGCAGGGGCAGGGGCAGGGGCAGGGGCAGGGGCAGGGGCAGGGGCAGGGGCAGGGGCAGGGGCAGGGCAGGGGCAGGGGCAGGGGCAGGGGCAGGGGCAGGGGCAGGGGCAGGGCAGGCAGAGGCAGAGGCAGAGGCAGAGGCAGAGGCAGAGGCAGAGGCAGAGGCAGAGGCAGAGGCAGAGGCAGAGGCAGAGGCAGAGGCAGAGGCAGAGGCAGAGGCAGAGGCAGAGGCAGAGGCAGAGGCAGAGGCAGAGGCAGAGGCAGAGGCAGAGGCAGAGGCAGAGGCAGAGGCAGAGGCAGAGGCAGAGGCAGAGGCAGAGGCAGAGGCAGAGGCAGAGGCAGAGGCAGAGGCAGAGGCAGAGGCAGAGGCAGAGGCAGAGGCAGAGGCAGAGGCAGAGGCAGAGGCAGAGGCAGAGGCAGAGGCAGAGGCAGAGGCAGAGGCAGAGGCAGAGGCAGAGGCAGAGGCAGAGGCAGAGGCAGAGGCAGAGGCAGAGGCAGAGGCAGAGGCAGAGGCAGAGGCAGAGGCAGAGGCAGAGGCAGAGGCAGAGGCAGAGGCAGAGGCAGAGGCAGAGGCAGAGGCAGAGGCAGAGGCAGAGGCAGAGGCAGAGGCAGAGGCAGAGGCAGAGGCAGAGGCAGAGGCAGAGGCAGAGGCAGAGGCAGAGGCAGAGGCAGAGGCAGAGGCAGAGGCAGAGGCAGAGGCAGAGGCAGAGGCAGAGGCAGAGGCAGAGGCAGAGGCAGAGGCAGAGGCAGAGGCAGAGGCAGAGGCAGAGGCAGAGGCAGAGGCAGAGGCAGAGGCAGAGGCAGAGGCAGAGGCAGAGGCAGAGGCAGAGGCAGAGGCAGAGGCAGAGGCAGAGGCAGAGGCAGAGGCAGAGGCAGAGGCAGAGGCAGAGGCAGAGGCAGAGGCAGAGAGAGAGGGAGAGGGAGAGGGAGAGGGAGAGGGAGAGGGAGAGGGCGAGGGCGAGGGAGAGGGAGAGGGAGAGGGAGAGGGAGAGGGAGAGGGAGAGGGAGAGGGAGAGGGAGAGGGAGAGGGAGAGGGAGAGGGAGAGGGAGAGGGAGAGGGAGAGGGAGAGGGAGAGGGAGAGGGAGAGGGAGAGGGAGAGGGAGAGGGAGAGGGAGAGGGAGAGGGAGATGGAGAGGGAGAGGGAGATGGAGAGGGAGATGGAGAGGGAGAGGGAGAGGGAGAGGGAGAGGGAGAGGGAGAGGGAGATGGGAGAGGGAGAGGGAGAGGGAGAGGGAGAGGGAGAGGGAGAGGGAGAGGGAGAGGGAGAGGGAGAGGGAGAGGGAGAGGGAGAGGGAGAGGGAGAGGGAGAGGGAGAGGGAGAGGGAGAGGGAGAGGGAGAGGGAGAGGGAGAGGGAGAGGGAGAGGGAGAGGGAGAGGGAGAGGGAGAGGGAGAGGGAGAGGAGAGGGAGAGGGAGAGGGAGAGGGAGAGGGAGAGGGAGAGGGAGAGGGAGAGGGAGAGGAGAGGGAGAGGGAGAGGGAGAGGGAGAGGGAGAGGGAGAGGGAGAGGGAGAGGGAGAGGGAGAGGGAGAGGGAGAGGGAGAGGGAGAGGGAGAGGGAGAGGGAGAGGGAGAGGGAGAGGGAGAGGGAGAGGGAGAGGGAGAGGGAGAGGGAGAGGGAGAGGGAGAGGGAGAGGGAGAGGGAGAGGGAGAGGGAGAGGGAGAGGGAGAGGGAGAGGGAGAGGGAGAGGGAGAGGGAGAGGGAGAGGGAGAGGGAGAGGGAGAGGGAGAGGGAGAAGGAGACCCACATCATCGAGTGTCGCATTGGGCGTCCGTCCATCCAGCGACTGCTTGTCTTCCACATCCATCCTTACTTCTTGTACACCGTATCTGAAGTTTCGAATGAGCACATTTTGCTGTTTCGGACTTGTACACCAGCCACCAACGCGGAGTATGCCCCTGGTTCGTTTTTTTTTCTCTCCCGGTCCTCGCTCTGAATACTTTTTTCGTCTTTCCCGCGGTTCGACTAAATGATCCTGCGCGACTTCCTTTAGCAAGGAGATGCAGAAGCTCACGAGGATGCAGTACTATTTGCATGAGGAATTGCACGCAACTATGTGGAAGCAAAGAAACATCTGGAGCTACCCAGTCGTCATACGGTATTCTAATGGTTTGGGCTTCTCGATCAAGTATCGGTTGTTTATCGATCAAGAATCGTCGTGCTAAACTCGATTGCTAAACTGTTTGTTTCCCGGCGTTTGCCTATCAAGATCTTGGCCTATTGTTTGCATTCTTTCATATTGTTGTATTGCGATGTCATGTTCACGTATAACGATTCCGGACAAATCTCTGATTCTGACTCTGACACCAGCCACATCTGCATGCTGTGCGTGAAAGATTGTGCATTTAGCTGATACAAAAGTCGCTCACCTCTCTCTCTCTCTATATATATATATATATATATATATATATATATATATATATATATATATATATATATATATATATATATATATATATATATATATATACGTGTTGCTAGAGCGCGAAAACTGTGGAGGAGGTGTGTGCGAGCGGAGTGGAGAGAAGTGAGCATGCGTTTCCATATTCAGGATACTTACGTTTTCGAATGCGTAATAGCGCGCGTCAATAAGAGACTGGCAAGCGCGTGAGCATGCGTTTCCATTATCATGATACTTTTTCGAACGTTTCTAGGCAAGGGTAAGGGTGAGAGGGCCCAAGTTATCTCTTCAAAGATTGCATCAAATTGTTATAATTTCTACACATATGCCATACCGACAAAATGTCCTCGTTAGAATTTTCAATTTCGCGTTTATTACGATATTGCTGCTCAAAAACTCCAATTTTAAGTATATTAACATAAATTTCACGTCATTTCGCCCATGTCTGGAAACTAGCCGATAATGCCGTACGTTGAAAATGATTATTATTATTTCTTCTTTCCCCGCGCTGTGCGGTCGGTTCGACTAAATGATCCTGCGCGAGTACCCTTGAGCAAGGCGATGCAGAAGCTCACGAGGATGCAGTACTACTGGCTCGAGGAAATACATGTGACTACGTGGGAGCAAAGGAACACCCGGAGCCTCTTCACCGTCTACCATGGTATTCTAATGGATTGGGCTGATTATCGATCATGTATCGACTGAGTATCGATCAAGAATCGTCGTCCACCACTAACCTTGATTGCTAAACTGTATTCCCCCGGCGTTAGCCTACCAAGATCTTGGCCCTACTGCATGCTTCCATTCATATTGTTGTGATTGCAATGTCATGTACAGCTATAACGATGCCGGATAAGTCTCTGAACTCTGAACTCTGTTGAAAATGGGGAATGCCCTATACGTGTCAACAAAAAAAAGATCATTCAAGAAAAAAAAACAAATATCTTTTTAAATATTTATTTATGTGGTTGTCGTTTGGTTCTGGCGTGAGTTTGACGACTTGAGGACTTTGGAAGGAAGAGGAGACTGTCGCAATCTCTATCAATATAGGGTAGCATTTGCTGGTAGAGTACAGCGGCATTCTTGTAGTGAGACCATGTGTTAATACCTGACACCAGACGACTGAAAAAAAAATCAATATATTTTCTGATTCCTAAAAAAAAGAAAATAGAAAAAAACTCACTGGAGATGGTATAAAAGTCCGATTTAAGCGAACCGAGGGAACGTATGTCGACTGATTATGGACTACAGATACTGGAAAGAAAAACAAATGAAACGAAAATATGGTATCAGAAAAAAACTCACAAAGCATGTGTCATTTTGTTAAGTATGTGGTGGGCCGCTCCACACACACTTACAAAGGGACCAGGATGGGGGATCGAAGCCTTTATTGCACGGATGCGCCCGCCGCACGCTAGCGGAGCGCCCACATAACTGATGCGTATGAGAGACTAGATACGGACCACATGCCGTTTACGACAGGGGTCGGGGTCATTGGTCCCGCTAGAGAGAGCGGTATATCAAGAGATTACAGTGATCGATAGCGCGGGACTGACATCCCCACCCTTTAGGGAGCAATCGGCCTCGATTGCTTTTAAAATGTTTTGTACTACGGGTAGGTCAGCATGATTCTACACTACATAGCCTCTTGGGTCCTATGGGTGAATACAATGTGATACCTTAACATCAATGGAAACACTTAAATAAACAGTGCAGTTCTAGTCAACCGATCGATCTACCAAAGCCAGTGAGGACTTAGATGGAAGAGATGCTATGTGAGAGAACAATCCATGATGGCACAGAAACATACAAGACAATCGACGATCAGTAACTCGAGATAAGTCATAACAAACAATCATGGCAACTAAACATCGAAATGGTTGTGAGGCCACTGTAGAGAAAAACAAATGAAACGAAAATATGGTATCAGAAAAAAAACTCACAAAGCATGTGTCATTTCATGCACAGCTGCATGGGTCTTAGAACCAGAGAAGTTCTTGACGAGAGAAGGAAAAAAAGCACCCTGATACATGCAGACATGCCCAATATATGTGGAGCTGTAGTGTTGTCTTGATCATCTTTTATAGTGCTCGACACAGCTCAAAATAATTGGAGTATGTCCAGTATGTTAACGAGACATTGCCCGAAGCAATCGGCATAAATGCATGAGACAACATAATTATAGTCTCGTTTTGGAGATGAGTGATAGTGCCTCTGGCAAAGAGAGAGACAACGATCACACGAAACAACTACAGATACCCTATTGTTTTGTAAATTATAATCAGTGACTTTGTCAAAACAACATAAAAAAAAAGTTTATAGAAAACAATTCACAGTAAATCATAGATAGCGAACATTGTAATTAGCAAATTCTGGAATGTTTGTCTCATGCTTTCAGGCAATGACAAATCTTCTTGAGAACACGGTCGACCACGCAGTGAGAAGTGTTACCATATCTGAAAGAAAGAAATAGTACGAGAGAGAGAGAGAGAGAGAGAGAGAGAAAGAGAGAGAGAGAGAAAGAGAGATACTCACTTGTTGTTCCTCTCGATTTCTCCGGTCACCCTCCACTCTCCACTGTCCATGTCTCGAATCACCACTCCTTCTATCTGTGCAAGAGATGGCGCATGGGCGGAGAACGCGACACGGTATCTATAGCGAGAATAATTTGATCTGCTCCACTCTCTTAGGACTACGGTAGGAGAATAATTTGATCTGCTCCACTCGCTTAGGATTACGGTAGGAGAATAATTTGACCTACTCCAATCGCTTAGGATTACGGTAGGAGAATAATTTGACCTACTCCCAAACTCACTGCAATTCGATCTTGCTGGCGACTGTGCGCTGTGTTTGCTTGTCCACGACTAGACGAGCGGGAGGAAGCTGGAAGGAGTAGCCCTCTCTCTCCCCTCTCTCTCACTCTCTCCCTCTCTCTCCCTCCTATCTCTCCCTACCCTCTCTCTCTCACTCTCTCCCCCCCCCCTCTCTCTCTCTCTCTCTCTCCCTCTCTCTTACCTTGACCGATCCAAACGTCACATCGGCGATAGTGAGAGGGGAACACTTGAATCCGGCACTGTATTCCTTCTTCTGAAACAATTCAAAGTAATCACGATAATAATGTTACTCACAAAACATTACATTATGATACATTATGTATTACTACATTATTACATTTTTACATTGTTAATAATTATGTTACAGCACACTTACCGTATCTTGTAGCAGCTCATTGACATATGTCAGCAGCTTTTCTGCCGGTTCTCGCGCGTCGGTCAACGGAATGGAGAGCTCCGAGAAACAGGGACAGTAGTCGGCTGGGACGCCCGCCTGGAATCAATGTCTGTCTCTCTCTCTCTCTCTCTCTCTCTCTCTCTCTCTCTCTCTCTTTCTCTCTCTCTCTCTCTATCTCTCTCGCTCTCTCTCTCTCCATCTCTCTCTCTCTCTCTCCCTCTCTCTCTCTCTCTCTCTCTCTCTCCCTCCCTCCCTCCCTTCCTACCTCATAGCACGTCTTCTTCTCCGATACCGGTTGGAACAGCGAGTATCCATGGTTGTTCAGAGGCTTGGTTGCAGTAGAAGGTCGGGTAAAGGTGCCCTGAACAAGGTTAGATTCAATTTAGGTCAGGTCAACAAGATCAGAGAAGACTTTCAGAAATATCTCATAACGGACGCTTTTGAGTGAACTTTTCAGTGCAAAAACCAAAAAAAAACCTGCGACCATCTTAGGTTCTAATGAGTGATTTAATTTTCATACGTATCATAATCATATTTGCGATCCCGAATAAACATTTGATTAGATTTGATTTGGACGCGCACCCTCAGGCAGATCCTCAGAAGGTGTCTTTTCGTATCACAAAGCGTTTTCGATACATAGACGAGTCTGACTTCGCCTCTAGCGTTGATGAGTTGTTAGAAGAGTGTGGGAAAAGTGTAGGGCACCACCTTCGCAGTATCCAAAAAGCTACAAGCAGTTTCATCGACAAGCAGTCATTTTCAGCAAAAAAGTTGAATTGACAAAACTGCCTCGTTTTCATCATCTTTTCACATCCTGGTGCTATCTCAACTTTAAAATTCAAAGTTTGTAATCCTTTGAGCAGAAAAGTGTGCATAGGGAGTCACCTTGGCAATATCCAGCAGCGTTGCGTGGAGGTCGAACTGCGAGGTGAGCCGCTCACTGTTCAGTCTGAAAGAATGGAATCGAAATGTTGGAATACGTTTCAGAGAACACATGAAAGCGCTTGATACGAATCGTCTGTAATGCACTGGCTACAGACTTTGACCATACAGACACTGATTAGAGTAGAGTTGGAAAGTTGGAATACGTTCCAGAGAACACATGAAATTACTAGACACCATTTGTATGTAATTCTATCGCTACGTAAACACGGATTAGATCCCATTGAACTTCACAGTGTTCAAAATTCGATTGACGAATTGTTGGAATATGTTTCAGAGAACACAAAGCGCTTGATACGAATCGTATGCAATTCACTACCCGCAACGCAATCCCAATAAATTTCATCGTGTTTCAAACTCGATTGACGATTTGAAAATCAATAATTACCTGAGTGTCTTTTCCAGGTGCGGGTATGCTTTCTTGAGAGCGGGCGGGAGGCGAATAGAGAGAAAGGGGAGACGAGCCTCCAGGCGACCGACGACCTAGAGAAGGAGAGGGTGAGAGAAGGAAGAGAGAGAGGGAGAGAGAGAGCGAGAGAGAGAGCGAGAGAGAGAGCGCGAGAGAGAGAGCGAGAGAGAGAGAGAGAGCGAGAGAGAGAGCGAGAGAGAGAGAGCGAGAGAGAGATGATACAGATAGACAGAGAGACAGAGAGACAGAGAGAGAGAGAGGGAGAGAGAGAGGGAGAGAGAGAGAGAGAGGGAGAGAGAGAGAGGGAGAAAGAGAATGGGAGAGAGAGAGAGTGAAAGAGAGAGAAAGAGGGAGGGTGAGAGAGGGAGAGATGGAGAGAGGGAGAAAGAGACAAGGAGAGATTGAGAGAGAGAGAGAGAGAGAGAGAGAGAGAGAGACTCACCGTTTCCCTGATGCGATCCGTTCTGTGTCCGTGGTCGCCGAACACAATCACAATGCTATCAGCGAGACTCGGATCCTGGAAAATCAACTGTGATCATCATTGTTATACTTATTCGCGTGCTTCAGAAGAATTCTCTCTCTCTCTTTCTCTTTCTCTCTTTCTCTCTCTCTATGTACCTTCAACACACTCTCCACATCCCCGTCCGCCTTTCCGATCAGATTGAGGTAGTCGTGACTCATATCCTGCGTCCACCACCATGCAAAGTGAGATGTGGACTGGTAGGCGCGAGTGAAACTGAAAGTGGGGTCCTCTCTCTCCATCTCTCTCTATCTCTCTCTCTCACTCTCACTCTCTCTCTCTCACTCTCACTCTTTCTCTCTCCCTTCCCCACTCATTCCTCTATATGTCGTTCAAGAAGGGAGGGAGGAAGGAAGAGGGATCGGAAAGGTCAGTCCCCGTACCTCTTGAGGTACTCCAACTGATTCACGTGGTGTGGAAGAGTGTCGTAGCAGAATGGAGTGGAGCGCCGCCAGATGGAAGACGAGGAAGCGGCCAGCCAGTAGGGACTGAAGATAGAAATGGTCCCGGCTAGTAGGTTCACTTATTCGATCTGGTGAAAAGGACCGAAATCGAATAGGTACTATGACTTTTCAGTTTATTACTTCTTTGAAATTCAGGTAATATCGAAATGACTATACATTTAAAACAAATCAAATATGTTTCACTGTTACGGTAAATCGCTGTATTAAAGGTGTACATAATTTCATCGAAGGTTGTTATTGTTCATACAACTCAGAAGTTAGACACAAGCAATCAGTAGTTTGTGCGTACAAGATCATTCCCGGTGCTACTCTGTGAAAACATGGATGTTTCGAGTTATGATCACATAACGCGATACCGGATACATGTTTAAGTGAGTTGAATTAAGTTGAATTGAATCTCAATTTTGTAAATCTCAATCGATCTAAATTGATTAATTGATCAATTGATCAATCTCAATCACCGGAAGTAGTGATCCGTGGGCTGGTTCTTGAATCCCAGGAGTTTTCCCAGATAGTTGAAAGTGGCAATGTCTGGACGGTCCTCTGCGAAGAATGTGGCATAACCTGGAAAGGCAGGGTTAGAATCAGAGAGAGAGAGAGAGAGAGAGAGAGAGAGAGAGAGAGAGAGAAAGAGAGAGAGAGAGAGAGAGAGAGAAAGAGAGAGAGAGAGAGAGAGAGAGAGAGAGAGAGAGAGAAAGAGAGAGAGAGAGAGAGAGAGAGAGAAAGAATCCACCTTGCTGACTGAAGTTCTTCCACACCAGCGGGAAATCGTCAAAGTGAATGTCCCAGCCCTCGTCGAAATTGGCGGGAAATTCCTAAAACACATAACTATCCGCTCTATCCGCTCTATCTATCTCTATTCGCTAATCTAAACTGTAATCTTGACAAATCTACCGTAACTATTATTTACCGTAATCGTAACACATTTACCCCAGTTATCTACCGTACACTTAACCTTGTATCTACCGTAATCCTCATCAATCTACCGTACCTCGGTACTGGTGCCCCTTCCTCCAGTCAGCATCGCTATCCAGTTAGCATACGTGTTGTCGCCAACCTTGACGTGACTCTTCATATCAATGAAGCCTTGAGACTGCATCACTGAAAACCACCAAGTGAGGAGAGAGAGAGAGAGAGAGAGAGAGAGAGAGAGAGAGAGGGAGAGGGAGAGAGGGAGAGGGGGGGAGACTCACATTTGTACGTGTTGGTCATTTGGCGGATGAAGTTGGATCGGGACATGCTATCGAATCCCAGCATCACCACCGAAGGATGGGCAAGAGAGGATGGGGAGAAGGGACTGAAAGAATAGTTAGAAGTTAGAATCAATATTATATGTAAAAATGGCAAAGTGGAAATGCAACAAAGCACATATTATGTTGCGGTTCCTCTCACCACCCATTTTGCTAACTTTGTTTTCTCCGAATCAGATTTATAATTAAAGAAAAGCAACAAATGAAATAATCACATACCGTTTCGTAACCACACTCTCCTTTCGCTTTTTCACCGTGTGCAAGTGAGTGGTGTACACAGTGGAAGACAGGAGGCCGGACGAGGCACATTTGATCTGAAAACATTTCCAACATTATTAATACCATACACATAAAAAGGTAAAGGTAGCCCCCCATTCAAGAGATTACTGAGTACTCTGCGGGGGTCGAAGGAAGACTATGACACGACATCATAGCCCAGCGATTTTCCAACGACAGCTCAGTCAGTTTACAAGATACCTCGACAAAGTCGCTGCCCATCTCGTGTCGCTCCTTTGTCATGTCGAGTTTGACAGGCGGACCGAGGATGGGGGAAAAATCGGAGACGCCTGAAGAAGATGTGATAGATTTTATTTCTTATGATCTTATGTTTTTCTCAAGTGGTTTCCTTCGTCATAATCATGTGTACGATTCGGGTGATTTGATTTAGGAGAAATGGAATCGAAATGGCAGGGTTTTCGGACCCAGAATATTCACAATCACGACAGCGAAAGTTCGCTGGTTCAATTCGCCTCGCGGGCAATTGTGCTGACAAATCGAAAACAAAATGATAGAATCTCACCTTCATTGTGCGTGATACTGCGCATTTCGCAAGAGAGACCCTTGGCAAGAGACGAGTCGAACTAAAAACGTTGTAAATAATCAATAGATCGATAGATCAGTCAAAATATCTTCAATCGATCAATCAATAAAAAGTGATAAGGATAAACATGGCTGGAAACGAACTCACCACAGTCCATCCTCCCTCCTCTGTCCTAGCAATCGTTGGTTGTAGTCTCTTGCACACAAGGGGGTCGGGTTTGGAGTAGTAGGAGATGATAGAAGGGTCCCACGGGTCGAGAATGGGTACCTGAAGGGATTGGATCTCTCTCTCTCTCTCTTTCTCTCTCTCTCTCTCTTCCTCCATTCTCTACCTTGCACTGCTGACTCGTGTTCGCGGCGCGCGCTTGCAGCTCCTGGAATGAATTGATCGATAAACGAACGATAATCAATCGATAAACGAACGATAATCAATCGATAAACTAATGATAATAAAACGAAAAACAAATGATAATTAATCGATAAACGAATTGGTAATCAATCGATAACCAGAAATAACAAAAAGAGTGAGTGAGAAGTGTGTGGGAAAACACACGTGGGAAACCGAAATGGTAGACAAGGTACAAATGTTGAAAAGATAAGAATGATAATATGAACAGTCGACAGAAATAAACCGCACCATCAGATGTCGCATATCCACGCCCACGGCTCGTTTCTCGAAGAGAGTGGACAGACCGAATACGACCAGACATCCGAGCAGAACGAGCCGACAGACTCGACGCGGGTGAAACATGGCTGAAATAGCCGACAGTCCAAGCTCTATAGGCTTCTCGAGATACTTCTTCTACTTCCCAGCTACTTCGGTGACGGTTTTCGACTGACCACGCCTTCGAGGAGATGACGTAGATGGAAGGAGAACCGGCGAGCGACGTCACTCTTCACACACGTGCGACCGCAATGAGAGAGGCGGAACAGAGAAATGACTATGAGAAGGCGCGCGCGAACGAGCGGTCTAGCGACGACGAAATGACGCTAGGCTAATTCCAATCGTCCCAATTGGTGATTATGCAGTCGCTTTCGGTGCACATCAATCAACACAGTGAATATCAGTTCATTGGCGCGAAGGAGACGAACTACTCATTATGGCAACAGAGCGAACCAAGAACAATGTGATAAGGTGCTTATGATAAGGCTATCTGAAAACGTTCATTCTGAGTAACAATGCTTGATACAGGTCCGGCTTGATAGTGCTCCTACGTCAGTTGAATGGTGAGCATGCACTCCGGAGGTTCAGTGGATATCCACAACACTAGACGATGTATAGCAAGTTCTCTCCGATTCTCCTGGAGTACAATTTGTGGCGCAAGCATTCGCGCGCATTTTATGAGTCCTGTGTAATGGCCGAAGCATCGAACACTGATATAGCGCAAGCGAATTGCAATGCTTGCGCGCGACCGGTGCAAAACTAGCTTGCGCGCGACTGGTGCAAAACCATGGGACGCGAATGGTACGAGAGTTTTTG
>CAWZYM010000346.1:30000-205000 GCA_963966185.1 Rhabditoides inermis | reverse complement strand
CGTCTGACCGCTGCTCGGAACGTGGCTGATCCCTCCGCCAAACAGCCGCGCCAGCCGGTCAAAGTGGGCGGGGCCTGGCCTGACCAGCTGATCGCTCGCTGATTGGATGAGCCGACCGGAAGCGGCGCGACGGCTCAGCGGTTATGAAGATTATTTCGATTGCTTTCTTCTCTCTCTTTTTCGAAAGACGAGGGTTTCTCCGGCCTGTCGCTTTGAATTTCGCTCGAAGACCACAGATCGCGTCGTCTTGAAAACTTTGCGAGGTCGTCTGGTTTTCTGCAGCCCGACTGTGTGAGCCTAAGCCGCCAATTGTCGACTCAAATCTGCTCACGCGGGCGACCGTATTTTGTTGGTGGTTGGTCTCGAGGCTGGAATCGCGCAATTCGAGATCGCTTAGGCGGGCGCCGCGGATTGCTTTCTTGCATAGAGGTCGCGCACGCGGGAAACGTCGCATGCCCGATTACTCCTACCCTCTGCCTCTCGATCTACCAGTCAGTGTCCTTGCCACCGTATAATCCCCCCCCCCCCCTCTCGCTCCGAGGGCTTCCCACTCATTGTTCGGCCGCCTGGATTTGTCGGTGGTATTGTTGCTATCCCGCCCCCTATATCCCTCCCGCCTCCTCTATTCCGAGGTCCCTTGCCATTCCGCGATCATAGTGCTACTGTTTTACGACTGTTGTATTTTGGAATCGATTTGAGGGGGCATATTCATTCATATGTCGAGATCCTCGCTACGCGACCCTATAATTTCGATTCGGATCCGGCGATCGCGTGTCCTCTTTGAGGCATAATTACGAGGACATTTCCGGACGCAGGTTTCTCTCCGAGCCTCCTTCAATTAGTTCGCACAACCTTCGAAAAGCCTTTTCGACCGCAAGTGAATCAGTAACCCGGACTTTTGCGCACCCTCCACTAGCTTAAACATCAAAAAAACCATGAAAGAAACGAGGAAATTCCGGGCTTCTTGTTGTCCTGAACAGTTGGTTGTTGGCGCAAAGGCGCTTTCACCCTCACCCCCTCATGTTCTCTTCTTCTTTTGTGTGTGTACACAACACAGTGTCTCTGGAAGTGCGAGTTGTATGCTCACCGCACCTCCCGACTCGACTCCTTTCAAGGCGCGTGTATGCTCAGGTTCTCACTCAGGTGTTCCACTTTTTCTCTTTTTTATTTGAACTGGTAAATTGAGATCTGGTACTTTACGTCTGTATGTGTATTTTATTGTACCTCATAGTTCGTTAGCTCATAATCCAGGCATGATACGTATCTTTTTTTGCACAGTAGTCAAATGATATTCGATTCCGCGTCCCCGCACTCTGCGCGCACTCTGCGCCCTTGACTCCGTAGCCTTCTTCTATACTTCTTACTTCTAATATGGTGGTGTGACACTCCTTCAAGGCGGTTTTTGCCCTCCGTAAATGTAGTGGCTATGAGGGTGTGAGAAGAAAAAAAAGACACCTGCGCGGGTTTATTAGAGTTGTTCTTGAGCAGATAGACGTCTCACCGTTTCGTCTTTGTCCATTAGTATTCCGTTCGTTCGTCACTCTTAGCGGACACCGGTGACAGGTGACCTCATTTGAACCACTAGGTGTCACTAGAATGTCGCTGGCAACCACTTCTGATGAGCAATACCCAATACGTTTCAGGTTGTGTATGTAACAACGTTTCGAATTTTGAGAAGTAATTCGTTTTCATTCAAAGGTAGTATGAATCTGAATTCAATAATAAAAGGTATCACGAATGTATTACCAATGCCTTTTAGAGATAGTCATATGTCGTTTTGTTTATGATTGATTGTAATGAAAAATGATGAAATTAAAATGTATCAAAAGATTCAGAGGATACATTACCTTTAATCAACGTGCTTCAAGTCAACCTTTTCTCATGCAACTCTTGCAATGTTTCAAGTTTCCAATGGCCAGTGGTCACACTCTCCTTTATATGTCTGTGTGTTGTTTTTTTGTCTCCAAGCGGTCACTTTTCCCTATTCTTCCCAGCAACATTGCGCGCGCGCACTCACGCTCGCTTTTTGTTCTCTCTCTCTCTCCTCTCTCTCTCTCTCTCTCTCTCTCTCTCTCCAGCGAACCGTTTCACCTTACCGTCTTGAATTTTCCCTCCAGTCAAGACACTGTTTCATTTGGGTAATTGTGAATCGCCTATTTGGTCTACCTAGGTGCGACCTTTGAAATCATTAGAGTTCCTCATTTCGCGCAACTCTCGACTGCAACCGACGCTCTCGATTGACATGAATTAACCGTGTACGGTTTGGTTGATTGACACTGCGTGATGTACACCCGCAGTTGCTATCGAGTTCGATTCGGTCCATCCACTTTTTGTCCCGAGACTGACCTTCACTGAGAGAAAAAAAACGCAATTGCGCGCTCTTATTAAATTAATGACCACACCTGCACCGAAATCAGATTAGAATCTGATATCGGATTGTGGGATTTGATTGAAGGCGTCAAAACTGGGCTGCTTTACGATTCTCACTAGTTCTGCAGTATAGTTAGCGCTCGCTAGTATTGTCTAAGATTCACTGTGCATCTTGTGTGAGTAACCCACATTCCCGTTTCTAGTATCTCTGTTAGCGCCACTTTCACTCCGCGGGTCACAAAAAAGGAACGCGCGCTCTCTTGCCTCTCTCTAGTGAACCTATTTGTTTGTCGCTGTTTTTAATGGATAACACGTTTTCACGCTGCGCTATTGGGAGTGGCGTGAAAATCCAGGAAGGACAGGCTTATGCTATTGGTCACTCTTTTCTCTGCCATGTGTTGACAGACTCTCCATTTCGCGCACTCTCTCGCGTCACTGTCACTGTCTGGCTCTCAACCAACAACACACTCTCTCGCGCACTCTGATCATATTTTGGCCGTCCTATGATGAGCGAATATATATCCTGTGTACACAGTGTACATCCGCGATACCCATCTCGTATTTCTCTCGCGCACTTTCCATTTCATACACTATCTCACACTCTCTCACCTGTCTCTCACTGTCTGCGCTCTCTCACTCGAAGAGAGTCTCCCGGAATTTATTGCGCGATTTTGGAATGCGATCTGATGACTTTCACTGACCGCTGTGAAATTGATGGTAGTTGCATAATTTCTGGGCTATTATCACCTCCTTGACGATTTTTATGTTCACTATTATTATTTTATTCTACTTTCATATTCCTACTTCTCAATGCGTTCATAACTACTGATTTGCGAGCAAACTGACCAATGTCTAATAAGTCATCGCTCCTAATTTGTGTTGGTCATCGGCAATATCGTTTTCGACGAGCGTGTTGCGTTTCCTGGCAAATGAAGCAGAAAGATCAAAAGCCGCGATACCCGCGTGCCCGGAAAAGGCTGAAATCTCAATGCAAATCTCGAGTTCACGTCGCTTTTCCACTCAGCCGGATGTCACCTTGCAAATCTTCCGCGATCGACCTTTCTGTGAACGTTTCTCGATATGTTGCGCGTCTTCATCATGATTTTTGTTATATTTTTTTTTACTTTTTAAAATACTCTTATTATTATTATAAAATTATTAATATTATTACTTTTTAAAATACAGTTTCTAGATGGAACTGCTCGAAGATTGGGTGGACCGCGCTCTATCGTGCTTCTACAGAGACAAGGACAAAGACGACGGGGTGAGTGGTTTGTTTACTTGTTTGTTTGTTTCTATGTCATTGTTGCTTAACCACGGCGTGTGACTTCAGGATTGAAAACAGGATTCCGTCATGTGTCTAGCTATTATGTTCTACTATCCGTTCTCCTATCTACTTTGAAAAACCCTCATTGTTTATTTGTGTACATTGTGTTTTTATTTGATAACATATTTATTGTTTATTTACTTGTTTAGACGACCAAACCCGTGTCCGCCCCGGAAATGCTGGACGCACTTCTACTGAAAGATCCCGCCGTGCTCGAAAAAGACTTCCAGGCGTTCGTGGTGAGATATCGTGTTTGTCGTGCGTGATGAGAAATGCAGTTATTTCGGTGAGATATACGAGTGAGATTGTGACATGAACATTAATTTCACGTGTAATAGTGATTATGAGTTTTTATTCAACTTCACTTTTTTCAGTCGGCTCTCGGACTCTCGGAGGATAAGCAGAGGGAATTGTGCGAACAGCCAATCAGCAACAAAATCGCCATGCTCTCCACACATTCGGTATGTTTGTTTGTTTACATAATGATTTGTTTACTTGTTTGTTTACTTGTTTACATCTCTCTCTAGCATCTCCCAGCCCCGCTTCCTGTTAGCATTAGCTGCGCCCCTCCGAAAACAGACTTGTCTTCGAGACAATTGTTTAGCACTTGACTCCAAACGCAGTTGCACCGCCGTGTTTATTTATTTCACCGCGTCTCTCTCTCTCTCTCTCTCTCTCTCTCTCTCTCTTCTCCCTCTCTCTCTCTTCTCTCTCTCTCTCTCTCTCCCTTGTAACCACTTTCCTCCAACAAATTGGCTATAGTTTTTTTCGCGCGTGAAATGTCTCAAAAACGCGTGTCCTCTGATTTCTTGGAGCCAATATCGACTTGACGCTGATGTTCTCATTTTCATTGACAAACGATTCTAGCGAAAGAAAATAGGCGCTATTATCAAAACATAATGCGATTTTCTCGGCTAGCTTTTGCCGCGTTTCTTCTCTGACTCTCTTCAATTACCACACTCTCTCGTCACTCTCTCACCTCTCGGTTTGCAATGAGTGTTTGCGGAGACGCGCGAATGATATGTTGATTATGCTGATCACCCCCTCACTGTCTGCGCTCTCTCCTTTCGCTCACACTCTCACGTATCTCTGACCCTCACCCACTCATGCCCTGAGAACGCGAACCCCCCAGGAGAAACACGAATTCATTCTTCACATTGTCGGTGTATATTTCATATTTCATGTTGAATGTCGATTTATCGATTTATTGGATTATTGATTCAGACTCGCTCCTCAGCTTCTTGCGAACAACTGCTAGAGTCACTGGAAAAGCTGGTCGAGGAAATAGAAGGAGGTGGGAATAAGTATGAGTCTGATCTCGACCGCTTTCTAATGTAGTGTATTGTAAACTTGTAACGTTGCTTTTTTGAGTAGGCAAACATGAGAGCAATCAATACATGAAAACACAAATGAAAGATTGTGGACGAAAGATTGTGTTTTAGGCTTGCTCGTTCTCGCAGAGCCTCATTTGGATCAGCTCCAGGCTCTCGTGATAACACTGAGGACTCAGAACCAGAGGTATAGTTCTATGCTCGCAATAAGGTGCGCGCGGTGGGGTAGATCAGAGGAAGACGGAGAGTCAGCTCTCGGCAATAGCGCACAAAACAAGAGAGACAGACGGTTATGGCACCGTATTTCGAACTGCAAGCGAGGTAAATCGAAAACTATCGCTCTGACGCAGAGTATATGCATTGCCTTTCGATATGGTAATGAAACGGGGTTGGATAGACTCAGACGTGTCGTGCGAAGTGCTAATCTGTGACGTACTGTTCCCTTCGACTCGTTTGCGTTTTCATAACATTTTCGACAATTTCCAAGTCTGGAATTTAAAAAAAACCGAGTTATACGAACTAGCTGAAACGCATTGCGCATTCTCGATTCACAGCATGCACTTTAGCCGGCACCGTCTCGTCCAAGTGTTTGGATATTCGAAAATCGAAAATGCATCAAGTGCAACTAGCGGAAATGACGTATTACCCGTGGTAGAGGTGTATCCGTCATTTCTACTGGACAACGAAAATACGAGCAACAGCCCAAAGTGCGAGAGAGAGAGAGAGAGAGAGAGAGAGAGAACATCTGTCGCATCGCATCAGCTTCGCGTGTTCTTTCGGCGGATCGCGTGAATCCCGGTGGTTCATTTGCATATTTCGATAAACTCGCTCTGGGGGAGGAGACAGAATGTAACAGCTGGCTTCTATTGGTTAACAGTTGACGCGAGAATTTCGCGCACGCACGACATGTTGTTAATTTATTAACATTTCCGTTTACTTTAAAACGATTTTTTTTAAATGCAGTAATAGTAATAATATAATTTCGAATTAGTTTATTGATTGTTTCAGTTTCCTTTCCGAATTCCTGCCCAACGGGCTGCTCCTGCTCTCACGGTTACTGACAGCTTGCAAGAAGAGTGAGTTGAAACGCTGTTATGATGTGCAGGAGTGCAGGATACAGTACCCCGCATCTATTCCAGGCGAGTCTCTCGAGCCAGCCGCTCTCTTCGCACTGCTGGCATTCCGAGCAGTGCTCAACACTCAGGTACGGTAGGGGAATCCTGGTGTACTGTAAAGTTACAGGTACTTGGTACAGTATACAAGAACTTGGCACACTATACAGGATTACATGCTTGGTACGGTATACAGGTCACATACTTGGATAGTATACATGCAGGTATTCTTGGAACAGTAACAGTATACAAATATACTTGGTACAGTAAACAAATACATTTGGTATATGGTGCATATCCGAAATTCGACACCTCTCCTAGACGTTCTTTCTATGGTACTCAGAAATGCACAAAGGGC
Organism: Rhabditoides inermis; assembly: GCA_963966185.1. Lineage (NCBI taxonomy): Eukaryota > Metazoa > Nematoda > Chromadorea > Rhabditida > Rhabditidae > Rhabditoides > Rhabditoides inermis. Next base: position 198,502 of record CAWZYM010000346.1, on the reverse strand, counting down.
TATGCTAGAGAGGGTGGATAGAAGATAGAACTGCTAGTCTTATATGCATGTGTACGAAACCTACTAACCGTTTTAGTACTATTACTGTTCACTGTTCAGTGTTCAGTGTTTGACATTAATACTGTACGATAATTTCTATTTACAGTCCGGTCGCGAGTCGGTGCTTTCCTCAGAAGAAGCGCTCCTCTCTATCGCAACTTCCATCGACTTTCGACTTGCAAAGTGCAAGGTAGACCTTTTTACAATAATTTTACGGTCACAAACCGGAGGCAATTCGTTGGTGAAAGTTGCGTTCACCTTGAAATCATTTGCCAGTTTTGCACTTTCCAAACCGCGTTCTCTTCTCCGATCAGAGTAAAAGTAGCAGTTCCTAATGGAAGTGCTAATGCGATTATCTTTCAAAAGTACTTCCAAGTAAAAGTAGTTGGTTTGTACTGTTGTCTCAGTTGAGCAAAAGGACTGACATGTTTTCAATGGAGACATGTGCCAACAGGCTCTCTCTCTCTCTCATACCAGTGCAAAGCGGCCATATTATAATGAACGCGTTTACAAAGTTATGCAGTTATTATCTAAAAACACAACTTCTGTTGTAACATAACACGTCGAATAATGCTGAGAGCCTGTTTGCACATGTCTCCATTGAAAACATGTCAGTCCTTTTGCTCAACTGAGACAACAGTACAAACCAACTACTTTTACTTGGAAGTACTTTTGAAAGATAATATCTGTCCTTTTCTTAAGTTTTGTTTCACAAAATTATATTTTCATACACGTTCGCGATTCGCTGCGAGGATACCGACGCGCACCCGCTATTCGCCTCTCTCTCTCACTCACACACAGAGGGGGCGGGGCGAAAGCGATTGTCCGACGCCCGCCCGCCCGCCCGACACCAATCTCAATCCGCACTCGAATGCGGACTCTCCGTATCTCGCTTCAAATTCAATCAAACTCAATACAACTTTCTATAACTCTATCGAATAGAGATGTGAATGCAATGTAACAGTGGAAATCACTTCAAAATGAGGAAAAGTGCTTCATCCGGGAAAAGTCGTTTTTGAGCATTCTAGCGCGCGGGGACATCCAGTACAAACGAGAGGGCGCTGGCGCGCCCTCTCTAATTTCAGTGTACGCTAGTCCGAACAGCGGTCAGTCTGATTGTGCACTGAATTCACTGTCCCTTCTCCTCGTTTTGACCATGATACGGTATCGGAACTCGGTAATCTCGGATGTAGGACGTTCCCTCCACAATTTTTAGTTTGAGTGCAAAGGACGATTCCTCCACCACCATGAACGATTCCTCCACCTACCATGAACGATCCCTCCACTTTGATAGGACGTTCCCTCCACTTTAAATTTAGGCGTTTCACTTCTAATGTGTGACGTTTGAACGTTCTAATACATTATTTAGCCATAAATAATGCTCGTAATAATGCCTAGAAACTTTTAAAATGTTTGCTCATAGTCATAGTTATCACTCATCTCTTTCCTTCCACAAAGAGCCATGCACGAGCCAACCTGAAGACATACATTCTACCACAATGGAACACATCATTCAGCATAACTATTTATTTAAGTCAGCACTACGTACAAACAATGTAATACTATGCTAGTTTGTAAAGCATCTACATCGGGTTTTTTCAACATGTTAGCCAAATCTCGCTGCCGCATAACGATAACATTGTTCAAGTAACGCATCAACACAAGTAGTGAATCTTTTCGCGCGTCGTACGGGCTTCGGAATAGAAACTAACATTACCGCACTTTCTTGCAGCAATTGTATTCTCCAACTTAACTTTTCAACAAATTCAATTAACAAATGATTTCCATAAGTGACTGCATTCTCGGATAATGTTTTACGGTATTCTACGGAGCTATAGCACAGCTGTGTGGGTTAACAATATTTAATTTCTACTTTATCAACAAACCAAAAAAACAAGCCTATGGCCTATGGCCCATATCCCATATGTTTCGCGGAGTTATCTTTCGCGGATTGCTATATGCTAACGAATCACTGCCAGACATGAATCAGGGTTCTATACTGATATCGGATATACCATACTACGATACCCTTACAATTAGTATCGGACGAACGATTGAACCACACTTAGGAAATTTACATTACTAATCTGAACAATTATGCTACTTTGAAAATATCCTGACCCTTATAGTATTCTAATCCTATCGTATTCTAAACGGAAACAAGAACGGATTGAAACGCGAACGTCTTTTGTGCATGAAGTCATCATATGATCAAAACATTACTTTGGAAATATTTACTAGTGAACAGATTGTCACTAATGGTCTAATGGTGTAAGATTAGTTTTAACTTATATAAGTACTTTGATTCTCGTTTATAATAGACTCGCACTTAGCTCAGGATTTTTCGGTGAAAACATTATCGTGGATTTTGAACATACAGTATACTGAACGAAATGCACAGCAGATTTGTGGTGCTATTCGTATCTCCGTTCCACTGACTCTCTCACATCACCACGTGGCGTAAAGGTAACGCTCTCGCTTTGCAAGCAGCGGTTCGAATTTGGCTACACACGCAAAGTTTTGTCAAAATGAAAATATCGTCCAACGCGTTCTGATTTTTGTCTAACCACTCTAATGTCTCTCGTGAAAAGAGTGAAACTATACGAGGTGTGAATGTTGTTGTTTGTCTTCATTCTTCCACTACACACACTCAGTTCTGATATCTTTCAGACAAACGGGCAGATGAATATTTAACTAATTTTCTATTAATTATGATATCTTCATATCCGTTTACAAGTAGCGACATCGCGAATACGATATCGTCTCTCTGGTTGGCTCGCGCATGGGCCATGGCTCTTAATGGAAGGAGAGATATTTGTGAGATGTGAATCACTAACTATGAGCAAACGTGGTGAAAGTTTCTAGGTATTATTAAAGTTCATTATTTATGGCTAAATAATGTATTTGAACATTCAAACGTTACACATTAGATGTGAAACGCCTAAATTTAAAGTGGAGGGAACGTCCTAGCAAAGTGGAGGGATCGTTCATGGTAGGTGGAGGAATCGTTCATGCTAGTGGAGGACCATGCAAAAGTGGAGGACCTTGCAAAAATGGAGGGAACGTCCTACATCCGTAATCTCATAGTGTGCCGTAGTGCACTTCAACCGGGTGTGGCACGATGCTACACACACTCACGCGCGTTATTAGCCGGAAATTTGTCGTTGAACGGGTGTTCGACAAATCGCAAACGCCAACACTTGTCTGTTTGCGCATAGCTGTTTTGGCGCGTTTTTGCACATGCGGCGATTTAGTTTCTGGCTTGTCCTCACGGGCTCTCTCTCTCCCTCTCTCCCTCTCTCTCTCTCTCTCTCCTCTCTCTCTCTCTCTCTCTCTCTCTCCCGCAAGCGTTCCTGAAACACAACCCGCCGCACCTCTCGTTCTATACGACCCAGCGTGAGCACTTTAGTTTTTTGTCGCACTTTCTCATTCGTACAATACCGTTTACCAGTATTTTCTATTGTCCGGAAGGACATCGATCATCTTTTTACTTGTGCAAAAAGTGAATGCGATTCCGGATTGTTTCCCCTCGCGCAGTAGCGGCGAAAGCAAGAAGGTGACCGTTGCGTGGATAATTCGATAATTGCTGTTCGCAAAAAAAAAACTTTCTTCGCTTCCTCACTTATCGTACGGTTGCGCAACACTCACAACAGAATAGTGTATTTCACTTCTACTGTTGTATATGTTACTCATCGGCAGACGTGCTTTGTGGAACCCTTGCTTATCAGTTTCCAACCGCAGTAGTAGTTCTCGTGATGTTTACATATCGTGCAACTTGTTTATGACTCGCGACCAGTTTCATGAGGTTATCAGCTGTTTGCCTCTCATGTTTGTATAGTTGTTGTGGGTTCGCATGGTCATTCGACTAATTGCGAAAGGTTGTGATAACTCGATTATAAGAGCGCCGGCGGAGATTGGTGTGGTATTGTGTTGGTGTGCAGACGGGCGAAGCGTCCATTACTCGATTGGAGTCCCGCAGTATTGTTACTGGAGTAGTGTTACCGACTATTGTGAGTATTCATACTACCACGCTCTATTAGGTGAGTGAGCGTCTTCGTCATTGAACGGTTGTTTTTGATTAATGTATTAGCGCATACGTTTCACAAAGTTGGATTTGTATGCGCCAATCTGTGCTGTGAGAGTTGATGTCAGTTGATGGTCACTAAACTTAGTTACATATATCACCACATTCGGCATATCAATCAACAGATTGTGACGTACAATACACATTTCCGAAATCCAAGGATACTAGTACGATTACGGTCAGATGTAACATGCGATAAATACGCGCCGAATGACCCATGACCTCTCGCGTCTCTCTCTCTCTCTCTCCTCTCCCTTTCTCTCTCCCTCTCCCTCTCTCTCTCTCTCTCCTCACGCCAGTAGCCGCCCGACGGTGCGAGTCTCTCGAGATTCGCTCATTTGCATATTCGCCGCCTGTTTGCATACCAGCTGATTCGCTCTTCCCGATTCGATTCATCTATGCAAGCGCAGCGACCAATCTTTTCACCTCGTCACTACTACTAGTTCCAATACCGTATCCCGGCTCAAAGCACCGTATCCCCATATGATTCGGCTGGCTGCGTACTGTAGCCTGCTGTATTTATGGCCCTCATGGGTCTGCGTCGTGGGAGTGAGTTGAAATAATAAAAATCGATAATATTGATTTATTTTAATACTAGTTTTGCCAAATGATGGCATTTATTATATTGGTAATGTAAAGGATGTAATTAATTTCAATGATATTACATTTATGATTTAGATCACGTGTCTGGAAATTCTCTCCGGACTCTGCTTCGTACCGGGAGAGGGTCAGAAGGGTCAGAAACAGGTGCTGGCAGCAATCACACAGGTACGGATAGAGAGAGAGAGAGAGAGAGAGAGAGAGAGAGAGAGAGAGAGAGGGAGAGAGAGAGAGAGAGATTCCCTCTGTCCAGGCCTCTGCTCTTCTTGGTGAGCGCACCCGCTTCCAGCGTCTCATAGACGACCTGCACAGACAGTGGGGCAGTGAGGTGGGTAATAATCAATTACGTGATCGATTAATCTGATAATATTCATACGATCGTGTTCCTATTGAACATATGGCAGCTTTTTGATACATACGAAAAGTGTGAAGCGTATTCGATAAGTAGTGATCACACTGCGACGTCATGTTCAGCCGCTGTTCGGAAAGAAATAAAAAATCCGAGACTCTCTCCAATAGTGTCAAGTACGGATCGGATTACCGATTTCTGTCACCACATATCTCATCTGAGCGCCGAGTATGACAAAGTGTGATCGATCTGTGTCAAAGGTCACTGGCAGTATATTAGTACCGTAACTGACATTGAAAGTACCGTATCTACTTTAAGTACAGTAACTCTATTTCAAAGTACCGTACCTTCAGCTCGACACTGACCGCGTGCGCATTGCGGTCATGTCACTCATCAACGCTCTGCTGAGGACCGGAAGTGCTGAGGTGAGATCGAGCTCAGATTAATCAATCGATACATTATCAATCAATTATTTCTCAATTTACTCAAGACTGATGTTAAAGACGGTACACGCTTGACAAATAGATACATTATTGTTATCACGTTAGAATCAGTGAATAGTCTTTAGTGAAACGTATGTCATGCATGTTGTCATTCCACCCTCACCACAGATGCCGTGCGGAGATATGATAGAAGCAAAAACAAAACAAGAGAGAGTGAGAAAAAAAAGAGAGAGAAATGGTACGTCAACATTAGTGTGATGTTCCAGTTTTATTCTCATTCAGAGAGATTTTTTCAGACCTCTCTGGCGATGCGGCAGCACTTGCGACATGAAATGTTGATGCTGGGAGCGGCAGAGGTGAGCGGCTCTCTCTCTCTCTCTCTCTCTCTCTCTCTCTCTCTCTCTTTCTCTCTCTCTCTCTCTCTCTCTCTTCTTTCTCTCTCTCTCTCTTCTTTCTCTCTGTTTCTCTCTCTCTCTTCTTTCTCTCTGTTTCTCTGTTTCTCTATCTTCATCCTCTCTTCCTCCGCCCCTTCCATCTTACTTACTCTTTCTCTCGACCTCCCCTTACAACACCCTAATTTGCATATCTAGGTGATCGACTCTGCCCGTCCATCCGCCTCTTCGCGACTGGAAGACCACCTTGATCTATTCGAAATGAGCCGGAAAGAGGACGAGTCGGCCATCGAAAGGGGCGGAGAGTGAGTGGGCGGGGCTTGCTCATGTGTTTATTCAGTCTATGCGATACGCTTCACGCAAAACGTATATTTCGTTTTGCTATTTTTGGATAATAACATCAGAGAAAGAGAAATGTGCAGTGAAAATCTATTCAAGAGCTTACGTTTCACAAAGAGCTAAAAATGAAATTACTTGATTGTAAACACAATAACTTGTTCATCGATTTCTTCGTCGATATCTTCGAACCCCGAAAACTCCTTTCAGACTCTCCTCTGACTCTGGCGCCTCCTCGCCTCTCGTGGATTTTGTGAGTGCTGGGGAGATGGCGGAAGCGTTGGCAGGTAAGGAGAGAGAGAGAGCGAGAGAGGGAGGGAGGGAGGGAGGGAGGGAAGGAGGGAGGGAGGGAGGAAGGGAGAGAGAGAGGGGGGAGAGAGAGATAGATTCCTTCTTCAGTTCGTCTCACGGACACCATGGCCCTTCCGCACTTCCTCTCTCTCCTCCAGCACCTCTTCATGGTTCCGACGTCATCCTCCCACCTCCCCCTCTGGAGACTCTTCGATCTCATACTACAACAGGTACGACAACTTACCTTAGCCATCCTATAATAATTGTACAACAGTTGTACAACAGGATTTGTAACACACAAACTGCTTCAGCAATCCCGTCTGACCCTTCAGCAATCCCTTCACGAAACTTGTTTGCTATAGTGAAGCAAACAAGTTTCGCACTTTTTATTCGAGACATAATTACAGTAGGGTGAGAACCGTGTAATGTTTACAGTCTTGTGTAGAAATGTGGTACAATGTACAGTAACCCTACCGTATTCCAGCTGTGTCTCCAATGTACAGTAACCCTACCGTATTCCAGCTGTGTCTCCAATGTACAGTAACCCTACCGTATTCCAGTTGTGTCTCCAATCTGCCTCGTCAGAGTTGGAGGGAGAGCCAGTCCTGAAGGGAGAGATGAAGTGGGAGGAGCTACTCAGCAGGTCAGACAATCATCTCGCAGTTTTGAGAGTTTCAGGGCAGTCTTATTGACGTCTACATTTTACTAGAGTGTAAAATAAAACAATGAAACGTATCTCGAAAACGTATATCTTTCAGACTGCACACGCACTGCGAGTTCGAGCAGCTGCAGAGGGAACACGACAAGGTGAACATCTCTCTCTCCCTCTCTCTCTCTCTCTCTCTCTCTCTTTCTCTTTCTCTTTCTCTCTCTCTCTCTCCCTTCTTCTCTCTCTCGCTCTCTTCCTCTTTTATTGTTCTCTCTCTCTCTCTCTCTCCCCTCCTTCTCTCTCCCTCTCTTTCTCTTTTATTGTTCTCTCTCTTTCTCTCTCTCAACGTCCATCTGTCATCATGTTCGTCGTCTGAGAGAGTCTCTCACGTCTTCCTAGCTCCGCGACGATCTGGAATCTGAGCGTGCTCGTTGCGTGGACCTCGAGAACCGGGTAGCCGACAGGGACGACGCTCAGTCGACCAGCAGCAGGTAGTGGATTCGGACAACTAATATGTAAACCCGTTTTTCTCTTGTTTTACGAATCAACGCGACAAGTTTTCTATGACCACGCAGTTTGGCTCATCGTACTGAACAATTCGAGCAAACTTCATATCAGAAGGCACAAAAAAGTATTTTTAGACGCCTTATATCTTCTTGGAACAGTTCACTAATCCTTGATGTGAATATGTTTCTCGGATCGGGTTGATGAACGTCTCAAATAGCCTACCAGTGTATTGACAATCGACCTGATACAAATGATAGTGTTTATTTGAAATTCACCTTTCATAATAACAATGTTGATGAGGAGCGTAAAAACTTCTTAACTCCAGTAATCAACAGTCCACTCGCTTCAGAGTCTCTTCCTCCTCCGGTCACTCGTCGATGACGTCATCTTCCTGCGTCACTCCTCCGCCCTCCATCATCCCGCCCGCCCCGCCTCTTCCCACCGTGTGCCCGCCCATCGGAGCCCCGCCCCCTCCGCCCCTACCATTCATGGGAATGCAGAAGAAAGAAGAGGTACGTGGAACAAACGTTTCATGGCCGAATAGGATCATTGAATTTTTCACACATATACCAATCATTTCAAATCATACGTTTCAAACTCCAGATAATGCGGGATGATTGAAAATATGCACAATACGATTAAGGAATATAACTACGCCTACCTTTTGTCACGAGAAAAAACAAAAACAAAAAAATCAATATTTCAACAAAGCAATCAATCAATACTTTGTCCAGGAGAAGAAGCCGGTGCCGCTGCCACCGCACGCGATGCGCAGTCTCAACTGGCAGAGGCTCAGCAAGGACAAGGTGGGCGGGGCTTCGAGGGGCGGGGAATGCCTGTGGTCGGGCGGGGCTAACAGTGCTCTATTGTAGATCGCCGGCACTGTTTGGGATCAACTCGACGATGCCAAAGTCTACAAGCAAGTGAGAAAATCATGTTTTTGTTACAAATTATGATTAGACGGATTCTTGTAATATGTTGAGATGTGATGTTCAGCCGATGTACCGCGAAAGAAACAGTTTATTCCGACGTTTCGCCTTTCTGGCATCATCAGGGAAAGCCTCTTGTTTTATGTTACATTTCATTGTCATGAAAATTATATGCATACGTTTCACACATACACTAACACTCTGTACATCACTTGATATAGTAATAATCCTTTTCCTTTGTTCAATCAAAAACAAACATGTGTACATAACCCTAATAAAATATAAATTGTCATCGTTGATATACCAAGGAGAAATGCACCATTTCACGAGAACAGCTCGGCATAGATAACAACTAAACAACCTATCACGATTATTCACATCATTTCGCTCATATACTTCATATGTTTCACACGACCAATAACATGTATTACTTCCACTCACAACAATTTGAATACTGTTAGCGTTTCATTGACTCAAAAATGAAACACATCGAAAATGTAGGAAACAGCTTGATCCAAAGAGTATCTATTTATTACACTATTGATTGATTATCGATCGAATATCGATTGATTATCGATTGATTGTCTCCAGCTCGATCTGCCTCTGCTGGCGGCGTCGTTCGCAGCCACAGCCGGGCACAAAGACGATGACGACGCGAGCGTGGCCGGGACCATCAACCGACGGAGGGACACTCAGGTGAGAGGGGGCGGGGCGAAGGGGGCGGGGCTAGAGAGTGCGGGGCCACAGGGGCGGGGCTAGTCGAGAAAGAATGTGATGAGGGTTATGTGTTAGCTGAAATGACAAGAAAGAATACGCATCCGTTTTGCTGAAACACAGTGTTATAGGGTAGTACGATTGCATCAAAGTCGACCTCTACGTGGTATTTCAACAGTACACAGAGTGCGAATGAACATAGAAGAAGAATACCGTTCAGATCTCTGTGATCGATTCGCGCAAAGCTCAGAACTGCACTATCATGCTGTCCAAACTCAAAATGAGCAACAGGTGAGTGATCAAGCAATAAGTCAATAAACTAATGTTGAATTGAATAATTTGAAGTCAATCAATGATTCAGGGAAATCCGCGCGGCTGTCTTGAAGATGGACAAGGACGCGATTCCGAGGGATATGATCGAGCAGGTGAGGGGCGGGGCTAAAAGTGGCGTGGCGTAGCCTCGTCGAAGAGAAAAAGTGGGCACTGCTGAAAGCGTGACCAGTCGTTTTGGCGATGACAATTAGTTAGGAGTAGTACAGGAAAACAAATGGCGAATCGAAATCTGTTTCGCATAAATAAATTCGGAAATAAAAGAAAAACACTTACCACTCCTCAACTTTTTCAGTTTTAAATAAGGGGCGTGGCTAGTAGGGCGTGGCTAACTGTTCTTCCTTTCAGATGTTGAAGTTCGTTCCGTCGAAGGACGAGTTGTGTCGTTTGAATGAGACAGTGGGCAAGTACAAATCGGCGTCTGTCCTCGCCCTCGCCGATCGATATCTATACGAGACCGCACAGTGAGTGTTTATAATAGTACAGTTTTTTATAGTACAGTTAAATAAAACATCATCATAGTAATGATTCTTTGTAGTTTCAATTTAAAAAAAGAAATGATGTTGTGAACAAATCAATGTTTTTTCACCAAAATTTGGTGTTAAAACTAGTTCATCGTATTGCTGTGTGGGACATGTAATAGTTACGTTTCATTTGCGAGTAATTAACAGAATAGCAACCTGAATGCAATACCACAACGGACTCCTGAAACATTACAATTTTACAACCATAAGATCTAGAAAGCGCACTGTCCGTATTTTGGAAAACTCAGCTCGGCAATTCCAATATACCTGACCTATAAAAGTGAGTAACGAAATGAAACTTTTTTTTGCTTTCAGAATCCCGCGATTCGAGCAGCGACTGAAGTGTCTGCATATCATTCGGACATTCAAGGAGAGAGTGGACGATGTGGCGCCCAGCATTCAGGGTGAGACCATCTCTCTCTCTCTCTCTCCCCCCCCCCCCCTCTCTCTCTCTCTCTCTCTCTCTATCTATCTCTCTCTATCTCTCTCTATCTCTCTCTATCTCTCTCTCTCTATCTCTCTATCTCTCTCTCTCTATCTATCTATCTATCTCTCTCTCTCTCTCTCTCTCTCTCTCTCTCTCTATCTATCTCTCTATCTCTCTCTCTCTCTCACTCTCTCTCTCTCACTCTCTCTCTCTCACACACACTCTCTCTCTCTCTCTCTCTCTCTCTCTCTATCTATCTCTCTATCTCTCTCTCTCTCTCACTCTCTCTCTCTCACTCTCTCTCTCTCTCTCTCACACACTCTCTCTCTCTCTCTCTCTCTCTCTCTCTCTCAACCAATTCTTCAGCGGTTGTCAAAGCCTCGTCGGCCCTCTCGACCAACAAGAGATTCCGCCAGTATCTCTCCGTTCTCCTCGCAGTTGGAAACTATCTCAACAACGGAAAGAGACTGGGAAATGCGTACGGTAAGTTACTGTATTACTGTACTTTACCTTACCGTAAATTTCATTACCATGTGCAACTTGATTTGAGATAAATAAAACAGTTACTGTGACCGTAATTAGAATCTAAATGCCTACAATTCGCTTAGAACGATGTGGGAACGATTACTTCACACACTTTTCAAAACCAACTATATTAAAGTAGTACGATCAGAGTTCAGAGTTCAGAGATTTATCCGGAATCGTTATAGCTGTACATAACATTGCAATCACAACAATATGAATGGAAGCATGCAGTAGGGCCAAGATCTTGGTAGGCTAACGCCGGGGGAATACAGTTTAGCAATAGAGGTTAGTGGTGGACGACGATTCTTGATCGATAGGATCATTTATCAAACCGCAGGATCATTTATCAAACCGACCGCACAGCGCAAGAAAAGAAAAAAAAGTACGATGTACAAGTAGTACGATGTATGCAGGTTTCGACCTGTCCTCCCTCACTCGACCCGTGGATGTGAAGAGTGTGAGCCGAGCGGAGAGGAGCCTCCAGCACTACATATGTCGGGAAGTGAGTGGTGACAGGCGGACAGCGTGACAGAGTGACATTATGACAGGCTGACAGGGTGACAGTGACAGTATGACAGGGTGACAGGGTGACAGTGACAGTATGACAGGGTGACAGGGTGACAATGACATACTGACAATTGACAGGTGGAGCGCGCGTTTCCCGATTGCGCCAAGATGGGCCGCGAACTGTCGAGTGTGCACGAGGCGGCGAGATTCAGGTAAGAAGAGCTCTCTTTTTCTCTCTCTCTCTCCCTCTCCCTCTCCCTTTCTCTCTCCCCCTCTCCCTCTCTCTCTCTCTCTCTTCCCTTCTCTCTCTCTCTCTCTCTCTCTCTCTCTCTCGCTATACACTTGTCGTAGACACATCGGTTGTTTTTACCGAACCAGAATTAACCAACACTAATGATTACTAATCAATACTAATCAATACACAACTAATCAATACTCGATACGCTGCAGCCGCTCCGAGGTCTCGTGTGAGATCACTTCCCTCGAGCAGTCGATCGCATTCATTCGAGCAGAGATTGCGATGAGTGGAGCGGCGCAGGAGGGAGAGGAGGTGAGGGAGAGAGGGGGGGGGAGAGGGAGAGGGAGAGAGAGAGAGGGGAGAGAGGGAGGGAGAGAGGGAGAGAGAGAGGGAGAGAGAGGGGAGAGAGAGAGAGAGGGAGAGAGAGACAGAGACAGAGAGAGAGAGGGAGAGAGAGACATAGAGAGAGAGAGAGAGAGAGAGGAGAGGGAGAGAGAGACAGAGACAGAGAGAGAGAGAGGGAGAGAGAGACATAGAGAGAGAGAGAGAGGGAGAGGGAGAGGGAGAGGGAGAGGGAGAGGGGAGAGAGAGGAGAGGGGGGGGAGAGGAGAGGGAGAGGGAGAGGGAGAGGGAGAGGGAGAGGGAGAGGGAGAGGGAGAGGGAGAGGGAGAGGGAGAGGGAGAGGGAGAGGGAGAGGGAGAGGGAGAGGGAGAGGGAGAAGGGAGAGGGAGAGGAGAGGGAGAGGGAGAGGGAGAGGGAGAGGGAGAGGGAGAGGGAGAGGGAGAGGGAGAGGGAGAGAAAGAGAGAGAGAGAGAGAGAGAGGAGAGAGAGAGAGGGGAGAGAGGAGAGAAAGAGAGAGAGAGGAGAGAGAGAGAGAGAGAGAAAGAGAAAGAGAGAGAGAGAACGAGAGAGGAGAGAGAGAGGGGGAGGAGAGAGAGGGGGGAGAGAGGGGGGAGAGAGAAAACGAGAGAGGAGAAAGGGAGAGAGGGGGGGGGGAGAGAAAGAGAGAGAGAGAGAGAGAGAGAGAGAGAAAAGAGAGAGAGAGAGAGAGAGAGAGAGCATAGAGAGAGAGAGAGGGATGGAGAGAGAGAGAGAGGTCTGCTTCCAGCCCTCCCCGGATGATCGCTTCGTGGATGTGTCGAAGGCATTCGCCCAGTCGGCCTCCTCGGAGTTTGCCCAATTGGAGAAAGCATTCGCCGAAATGAAAATAAAGGTGAACATGGCTGCATCCAGAGATGAAAGAAGAACATCTGAACCTTTTACTATGTGACAAATCGATAAAAATTGAAAACATTTTCGAATTAGTGATTATCATGTAATCATGATTATCAATATTGTCCTGTTATGCGTCGATTGAAACGTATCTCACTGGTTCGAAACGTATTCCACTTTCCACTCAATTCTTTTCAGTTCTCCGAGTGTTGCCGTCTGTTTGCGTTTGATGAGACGTCGTCGCCTGATGAGTTCTTCTCGATCATCACAAGGTTCCTGAATACATACAGGTAAATAACAAACAAGAAAGTTAAAGGGAGTTCACCCAATGATTTTCAAAGTTGACACAAGTTTAAGGGAAAAGGGTGCAGAAGTGTGCACAAACGTGCATATTGTGTAATAATTTCTCCATCTTCCCGGCATTTCCGGCATATGGTCCAATCGACAAAGGTGTATCCTTTTTAGTACCTTTTCACATTTCGGTGCTAACTCAACTTCGAAAACTAGAGGGTACACCTTTAAACAAACAACTTTCAGCGAGTGCTCTCACCAACTGTGGCTGGAAACGGAGCAGATCGAGCGAGGGAAAAGACAGACACTCGCCAGGAGCTGCTTTGCTAAGAAGAGTGAGTCTCTCTCTCTCTCTCACTCTCTCACTCTCTCTCTCTCTCTCTCACTCTCTCTCTCTCTCTCTCTCTCCCTCTCTCTCCCTCTATCCCTCTCTCATCTCTCTGTCTCTTCAGACCGTCGCAAGGAGAAGGAGCGTGACTTCGATCAGCTGGTGGCGGCTCTCCAGTCAGGAGACATGTTCCGCGACGAGCTGAGTCGACTTCGGACGTCATTCCGCGTCAAGAAGACAGCGAGGACGTGAGGCGCCCCGTCAGGAGCCCCGTCTGCCCCGCGTCGGCCCCGCGTCTGCCCCCCGGTTACCTCGATTCTTTACCAATCCATGCTTTACATTCATTCGTCTTTATTGTGTGTTACTTGTTGGTTGTGGCTCAAGTAGTACAGTAATCTCTCCAGATTCTAACCACTCTCTCACTTATTGCTCGGTGGCCCTTGCGCAGTATTCGATTGGACTATTTCAATCACTCTATCTCACTTTACGCAGTTGGTTTTGTACGAAGAGTACAAATTAGTGTTTCTATCAAACATACTAGTGTGCGCATATAGTTTTAGCACCAATACATGTACATAATGGATATACATACACAGTGTTTTACAAATAAATATTTTACTCGTTGCTGGGTTCAAGAACAAATGACCAAAACAAAACAAGATCACCATGAAAAATTGACAAAATTATTTGATACTTACTTTGCAAAATGCGGTGAGTAGAAACTGTGTAGAGTTTCTGGACAGAACTTTATGCTGGAAAGATAGACAGAGAAGAGCAGAAAGTAATAGAGGTACAGAGAGAGAAGGGCAGAGAGAGAGAGAGAGAGAGAGAGAGAGAGAGAGAGAGAGAGAAAGATAGAGAACAGTGGAAGAGAGAGAAGGAACAGTGAAAAAGAGAGAGAAGGAACAGTGAGAGAAGGAGAGAACAGAGGGAGATAGAAAGAGCAGAAGGAGATATGTACATATATGTTTTTGATATAATCCAGATCAATAGTCATAATTCAGCGCATATTAAAAATTTCTATGAATTCTAACGAAAGGATGCCTTATTTCAATGCAGCAAAAACACATACATAAAATGTTTACAAATACTAACACAAACCTGCGCATTCTGATATGTTCTGTTCATACTAACCAGTGAACACAACGATATACAAATGACAGACAGTAAGGATTAAGTAGAAAATAGGAGAGAGAGAAGAGAAAGAGAGGAGAGAGAGGTGCAGGTTTGTCGTTTGTCTTAGTATTTGTAAACGCTTTATGCATGGTCTTTTGCTGCATTGGGATAAAACAGAGTCCATCTCTTTACACTACATTTTTAAAATAAATATGTACATTTGATCTCAATTGTAAACAGGCTTCGTGAATACGCTTCATCGTTTTTGAAACAAATGTACTCTTTTCATTTTGCGATTCTACATATACATGTAGCTAATGTAAACGCATGTTCAACAAAATAGAAGGCGTTAGTGAGTGCGAGTATGCATGACCTGTGCTACGCTCGAGGCCAGAGACAGTGAGAGTGTGCTATCTGTCTGGCTGTCTGACCGTCTCTGCCATCCGCCTATCGAGTGCTCACTATCAAATCGCCGCGGCCAGCGGGCGTATATGCCAAGCGATCGATTCGCCTGTCAAGCGATTGCGCATTACTACGCGTTTTCGCACAAACACGCGCGCTTTTCACGTCGCTCATTTTTCACGTTATTTCAGATGTCCACTCTTCCGCCTGATATTTCAGACCAGTTGTCGCAACTCACTCTCGAGGCAAGTTTCGAACGTTTTTTTTCTGACAAACATGTTTTTGTTATAAGGTGAGGTCATTGTCGATTATGCATCAAAAAACCGCTCTATGATACGAAAAGACACTTTCTAAGGATCTTTCTGAGGGTGGGGGCGCGTTCTGAAATCTTTTTGAGAATCTTTCTGGGGGGGGGGGTTTCTGAGGGTCTTTTGCCAGAAAAAAAACGAGTCTGACCTCTACTATAGGTTCCCCTTTTGCCGCCTGAGGTGTGGTTGCACATCGCGCAATACCTCTCTCCCGTCCATCTCATCCAATTCGAGCGGGTCAGTCGACTGCATCGCGACGTGTTCCTCGCATACAGCGACAAGCTCGTCAAGTACCCGGCTAATCTGTGCCTGTGGAGGGACATGATGCCGGTGAGCGAGACGTGCTGTATACATTTTTGTTTATCTTTTTAGGACGAAAACAACAAGAATGAAGTTGAAGACGAAGAGGAAGATGAACCGCCTCTTGAAAGAGAAGATTTTGCTGACTCAGACGATTACGACGACTACGATTACGACGATTACGACGATTATGGCGAGACGGATTGCGAGGGAGAAACGGAGTACGTGGAAAGAGAAAAGTGTGAGGACCTCCAACTGGAAGGTACAGCGGAACACTACAACTACAACACTCCAACGCAATGGCAATGGTAAGTGTACAGTGCATCTTTGCAGAGAGAGAGAGAGAGAGAGAGAGAGAGAGAGAGAGAGAGAGAGAGAGAGAGAGAGAGAGAGAGAGCGAGCGAGCGAGAGAGAGAGAGAGAGAGAGCGAGATAGAGCTTGATATCAGACTTGATAATCCAGGAACACGCGGTTCGTGGATGCCGGCTATTCCACGCGACGGTTGCGCGACGGCGTTGCCGACTCGAACCAGGTCGATGTCACGACGTCCGAAGCCCTCGCATCACACTTCAATGCTGTCTGTTCACGTGCACTGGTGTATCAGCTCTATATCGTGGGTTTCACGTTACTTCATTCTCCGTCCAAAACTCGTTGACCAACCTTCTAGAACAATTTGAATGCTGCTGACTGCGACAAACTGCTGCCGACTTTGTCTCGTTTCAACAAAACGATCTGTTTCGTTGTCAACAACCAAGACATGTGCGGTGCGTGATGTTTCGCTGTTGTAGTGTTGTTTATGATTGTATTAGACTTTCTCCCTCGGGCCTTCCGCGAGCACACACCTGAAACGGTGATATTGGAATTTCCTTCGACGAGTTCTTCGCACTCGCTAGTCGTGCCAGGTATTCTCTATAACATGCTATCACAAACACGAAAAACGATTTTGAATACGATGTTTTTTTGCGAATCTCGTTTTAGATGATCTGATCGATTACCTTGATGTCGGACGCTTAAAGAACCTTCAAATATTTAATCCATTGGTGAATTTGGTTATTATGTTATGTAACTGATACTTAGTGTTGGTCATGTAAGCCAATGGTGACCAAACTGACATCTGGCTGAGATGTTCTCTATGTGGAAACCCAATTCCTCCGACCGCCTCCGATCCCAGAAGAAAGTGTGGTCTTCTAATGGATTTTGCCGCTTGAATTCATTCGCACTAGCTGTGAAATAACCGGCGATGACCCAATGGGTAGAACGAATTGCGTCGGCAGATGGCGAACGCTGGATAGAATGGTCGTCTCTAGACCCTACCGGTCTAGAGACGACCATTCTATCCACTAGGCCACTCCGGCTAATTCACTGCTGGAGAGAATAGAGTTAGGAGCGGCAAAAAAGGCCAAAGCCACACGGTTCTAGCTACGAAGAAGAAACGTAAATATCTCGAAAAATTTGGTCAGTTCTGAGAACTAGAAAATGGGTTTGCGAACGATTTCTTCCTAGGATAAGTATTTCTGATAGCTGTTTGGTCGCCATCAGCTTGTATGACTTACTTTAAAGCTCAATTTCAGTGATTTTTGTTGAACGTCTGGTAGAAAATCTGTGTGCACACTCGATCTATTCGCTTTCTAATCTAATATATTCTATTGAATGTGAAATATTTAAGTGAGAATTGATATCACAGCCGAAAACCTCTCAGTTTCTCCAGGTCTGAAAGCGTGCGAATAGTGTGAATCGCATGAAATCTAAATCATATATAGTTTAGACATGGAATTCCCTCCGAAATTCCCTTTGCAATATCATGAAACGTGACTATGTGGGAATGGAAAACAATTTTTCTTTAAAAAAATCTACAAAAAGTGTAATATTTATATTTAGCCTTACATATATTTATTAAATATCACCTTTTGCGGATTACAACGTAAATTTATGAGAAATTAGCAAAACACAACTCAACTTCCTTTATGCTTTCAAAAATACTAATTTTGATGTTTTGTTGAGGCACTGTTCATTGATGACGAGTGGCTGTCTCGTTCCTACTGTAATCTGAATCTGGGAAAAACCAAGATAACTACTTTCGGAGTCAATCGCTTTCTAAAGGTATGAACGAGTGTTTCCAATCAGTTATTATACATACCTATGATGTTTGTAACAATGGATGGAATTATGGAAGGCGTATACTCTATATACTTGGATACTATACCGTGTGAAGTACATAAGAAACAAAGACGCAAGATACATATATACGAAATAGCAATCATCATTCAGGACATTCAATCGAACGCGAAGTCACACAGACACAGTGTCTCATTCTACTTCAAAAGGACTAGTGAACACTACCTGACAGAGGTGAGGCATTCAATGTTCTGCATGTTAATTAAATGATGTATCCGGACAATGTAATCTTGCCTGATCTTCAGGTTAGGGCCGTTTTTGTTCTCGTCCACAAAATCATCTTTTGGAATGATCTAAATGTGAAAAAATTGTTCGTATTTTCAACATTTTTTCTGCGCAAACAGAACTTCAAAACTCGTCTTCATTGAAGAGAACGCAATCGACCCCATCCTGAAGATCGGGGAATAATACGTAAATACGTTGTGCGGATAAATCCTTTAACGTCAAATTATTTGAAACAAATTACAGATCACGAGTGGCATCGACAGCACAGAGAGACAGCCAAGAGACTATGGAGAACTTCAAGAGCGTTTCGAGAACTCGCCCTTCCACGAACTCGAAAGTGAAATTTGCAACGGGAAATTTTATTTCCGCGTTTCTCCATCCTTTCTAGATGCCGAATTTGTGTGAGTTACGCACATGCTTTTACATTCACGATTTCTCATGAAATAATAAAACTCTCAATTACAGAATGTTCGACTTTTTCTCGGTCGAAGACTAGTCGGCCACGGAGGCCCGGGTGATAGCTGATCGATAGCTGTTTCCACTAGTTAATTTTCGAATTATTCCCAGTCACTTCTATCTTAGGAACCACAACAAACAATATGATTTATCTGTCTGTCTCTCGTCTCCGTAGTCTTGTGGCTAATATTGCTTGTTTACTGCGTTCCTGTTCAAAGATCTCTACAAACCAATTTGTGGATTATAATGTGTGGAAAGACCACCCGGAGCTCCATCGTCATCTATGTATGTATCTTATTCAAATTGATGATCGATCTGATATCGACTTTCGACCTTCGTTCCTTTTATACCCGTTGCTAAACAGTGTTTGTCCCAGCGCTCAGCACTTGTGGTGCACCGTATGCACTTGTTTTATAGGATATAGCAATTCTGGATAAATGATTGATTGATTGTTTGATTGATTGATTGTAGAATTATACTACCAGATACCACAGTACAATGATACATCGGTGAAGTTTCATCGTCTCTACATTTATATAGATAGAGTGTGTTAGTGTATATCAGCGATGATCCTATTCTTGCTCAGAGCGATACGAAAGATAGTGAGTATATGGAAACCTTCTCGTATAGGATACTGCAAGTTCAGAATTACTATATTCACAGTCGCTGCACCTTTTCGAGTCCCATACAGTTCGGACCGAATATTCAGTGACGGTAGCCGGGACTGGATTACTGTACTTTGAAATTTAGAAATCATGCCTGGAGGGGAACTGAGTGTGGTTCTGAACAGATTCGATGGTGATGAGCTAGGAGAAATGAGAGGGAGAGAGAGGGAGAGAGAAGGAGGGAGAGGGAGAGAGAGAGGGAGGGAGAGAGAGAGAGAGGGAGAGAGAGAGAGAGAGAGAGAGAGAGAGAGAGAGAGAGAGGTCGACTTCCAGCCCTCCCCGGATGATCGATTCGTGGATGTGTCGAAGGCATTCGCCCAGTCCGCCACCTCGGAGTTCGCCCAATTGGAGAAAGCGTTCGCCGACATGAAAATAAAGGTGAACGCACACAGAGATAAAAGAAGAGCACAAATCAATAAAATTCAAAAAGTTTTGGATTTTTTTAGGCGTCGTTTGAAACGCAGTGCACTCAGTTCATTCTTAATGATAGTTATGCACACTATTAAGGGCGGCGCGCAGCGCCGCCCGTTTGTCTTGATCTTTGGCGCGCGCAGCGCGTCACCCCCAAGGCACACACAATTTCCTCTATCCCAATACGATATACTCCATAGTATGTTTTTTTTGTTAGAATGTCATTTGACAAGACCTATGAGTATGATTCGAGAAATAAATATCGGTTGCGGCATCCAAAATATACAAAACAACTTTTCTCTCAATCTGCCACTAAACGTGTTTACGACGACGACGACGACGACGACGACGACGGTGTGCATCACGTAAGCCCCGCCCACTGCACTCTGCGCTCATTGGTCGCACGGCTTACTTGCGTGTGCACTCTGATTGGCCGAACGCGCATGCCCCGCCTTTCGCTCGCTCAGCCACTCTCATCCCTGCGCGTCTGGCTCTCTCACGAGCGCACGCTCTCTGCGCGCTCTCTCTCTTCCCGTGCGATTCGAGTGGTGCAGCATCAGGCAGGGGTGAGAGGGCCCAAATTTTGGCGCGAAAACTGTGGGGGTGGTGTGTGCGAGCGGAGTGGAGAGAAGTGAGCATGCGTTTCCATATTCAGGATACGTTTTCGAACGTTTCTAGGCAAGGGTGAGAGGTCCCAAGTTATGGCGTGAAAACTGTGGGGTGATGTGTGGTGTGCGAACGAAGTGAAGAGAGAGACGCGTAATAACGCGCGTCAATAAGAAACTGGCAGGCGCGTGAGCATGCGTTTCCATATTCAGGATACGTTTTCGAATGCGTAATAGCGCGCGTCAATAAGATACTGGCAAGTGCGTGAGCATGCGTTTCCATATTCAGGATACGTTTTCGAACGTTTCTAGGCAAGGGTGAGAGGTCCCAAGTTATGGCTTGAAAACTGTGGGGTGATGTGTGGTGTGCGAACAGAGTGAAGAGAGAGACGCGTAATAACGCGCGTCAATAAGAAACTGGCAGGCGCGTGAGCATGCGTTTCCATATTCAGGATACGTTTTCGAATGCGTAATAGCGCGCGTCAATAAGAGACTGGCAAGCGCGTGAGCATGCGTTTCCATATTCAGGATACGTTTTCGTTTCTAATTTTGATACATACATTCGCGAGTAACTCTTATCAACGCACATCAACCTGACCTGAAAAAATTTCTTCGAAATTCGAGAAAAGGACATCCATTCTCTTTCGAAAAGTACATAAGTAAAGAGGAGTGGTTTGTTTTGATCTGATTCAACAAAAGCACATGCATAAAATCTCTTCGCAGCTGACTAAAATATCAAAACAAACCTGCTCTTTCTAATCGATGAAAAGCCAACATAAATACTATGCATTATAATAATTGATTTATATTGATGAATTCTAATAAAAATTTGGTCTATTTCATAGTCACAATACATTATACATATTTTAATGTTTAAAAAAAATCATTGCAAAACTAAGAAAACATATAAAATATATGTGTATGCATGCGTATATCTGCACAAAAGTCACAAATTTCAGAGGAATAAACCATCATTCGAAAGAGCAGGTTTGTTTTGATATTTTAGTCAGCTGCGAAGAGATTTTATGCATGTGCTTTTGTTGAATCAGATCAAAACAAACCACTCCTCTTTACTTATGTACTTTTCGAAAGAGAATTTCATTCCAGTTCTCCGAGTGTTGCCGTCTTTTCGCGTTCGATGAGACATCGTCGCCTGATGAATTCTTCTCGATCATCACAAGGTTCCTGAATACATACAGGTAAACAAACAAGGGAACAAACAAACAATCTAAACAAACAACTTTCAGCGAGTGCTCTCACCAACTGTGGTTGGAAACGGAACAGATCGAGCGAGGAAAGAGGCAGACACTAGCCAGAAGCTGCTTTGCTAAGAAAAGTGAGTATTCTCTCTATCTCCCTCTCCCCCTCTCTTTCTCTTTCTCTCTCTCTCTCTCCCCCCCCCTCTCTCTCTCATCTCCCTGTCTCTTCAGACCGTCGCAAGGAGAAGGAGCGTGACTTCGATCAGCTGGTGGCGGCTCTCCAGTCGGGAGACATGTTCCGCGACGAGCTGAGTCGACTGCGGACGTCCTTCCGCGTCAAGAAGACAGCGAGGACGTGAGGCGCCCCGTCAGGAGCCCCGTCAGACCCCGCGTCAGCCCCCCGTCGGCCCCCCGGTTACCTCGATTCTTTACCAATCCATGCTTTACATTCATTCGTCTTTATTGTGTGTTACTTGTTGGTTGTGGCTCAAGTAGTACAGCAATCTCTCCAGATTCTAACCACTTTCTCACTTATTGCTCGGTGGCCCTTGCGCAGTATTCGATTGGTCTATTTCAATCACTCTATCTCACTTTACGCAGTTGCTTTTTGTACGAAGAGTACAAATTAGTGTTTCTTTTCATTATACTAGTGTGCGCATATAGTTTTAGCACCAATACATGTACATAATGGATATACATACACAGTGTTTTACAAATAAATATTTTACTCGTTGTTGGGTTCAAGAACAAATGACCGAAACAAAACAAGATCACCATGAAATATTGACAAAAATTATTTGATACTTACTTTGCAAAATGCGGTAAGTAGAAACTGTGTAGAGTTTCTGGACAGAACTAAATGCTGGAAAGATAGACAGAGAAGAGCAGAAAGTAATAGAGGTACAGAGAGAGAAGGGCAGAGAGAGAGAGAGAGAGAGCGAGAGAGAAAGATAGAGAACAGTGGAAGAGAGAGAAGGAACAGTGAAAAAGAGAGAGAAGGAACAGTGAGAGAAGGAGAGAACAGAGGGAGATAGAAAGAGCAGAAGGAGAGAAAGAACAGAAGGAGATATGTACATATATGTTAGTTTTTGATATAATCCAGATCAATGGTCATAATTCAGCGCATATTAAAAATTTCTATGAATTCTAACGAAAGGATGCCTTATTTCAATGCAGCAAAAACACATACAGAAAACGTTTACAAATACTAACACAAACCTGCGCATTCTGATATGTTCTGTTCATACTAACCAGTGAACACAACGATATACAAATGACAGACAGTAAGGATTAGGTAAAAAAAACAGGAGAGAGAGAAGAGAAAGAGAGGAGAGAGAGGTGCAGGTTTGTCGTTTGTCTTAGTATTTGTAAACGCTTTATGCATGGTCTTTTGCTGCATTGGGATAAAACAGAGTCCATCTCTTTACGCTACATTTTTAAAATAAATGTGTACATTTGATCTCAATTGTAAACAAGCTTCGTGAATACGCTTCATCGTTTTTGAAACAAATGTACTCTTTTCATTTTGCGATTCTACATATACATGTAGCTAATGTAAACGCATGTTCAACAAAATAGAAGGCGTTAGTGAGTGCGAGTATGCATGACCTGTGCTACGCTCGAGGCCAGAGACAGTGAGAGTGTGCTATCTGTCTGGCTGTCTGACCGTCTCTGCCATCCGCCTATCGAGTGCTCACTATCAAATCGCCGCGGCCAGCGGGCGTATATGCCAAGCGATCGATTCGCCTGTCAAGCGATTGCGCATTACTACGCGTTTTCGCACAAACACGCGCGCTTTTCACGTCGCTCATTTTTCACGTTATTTCAGATGTCCACTCTTCCGCCTGATATTTCAGACCAGTTGTCGCAACTCACTCTCGAGGCAAGTTTCGAACGTTTTTTTTCTGACAAACATGTTTTTGTTATAAGGTGAGGTCATTGTCGATTATGCATCAAAAAACCGCTCTATGATACGAAAAGACACTTTCTAAGGATCTTTCTGAGGGTGGGGGCGCGTTCTGAAATCTTTTTGAGAATCTTTCTGGGGGGGGGGGGGTTTCTGAGGGTCTTTTGCCAGAAAAAAAAACGAGTCTGACCTCTACTATAGGTTCCCCTTTTGCCGCCTGAGGTGTGGTTGCACATCGCGCAATACCTCTCTCCCGTCCATCTCATCCAATTCGAGCGGGTCAGTCGACTGCATCGCGACGTGTTCCTCGCATACAGCGACAAGCTCGTCAAGTACCCGGCTAATCTGTGCCTGTGGAGGGACATGATGCCGGTGAGCGAGACGTGCTGTATACATTTTTGTTTATCTTTTTAGGACGAAAACAACAAGAATGAAGTTGAAGACGAAGAGGAAGATGAACCGCCTCTTGAAAGAGAAGATTTTGCTGACTCAGACGATTACGACGACTACGATTACGACGATTACGACGATTATGGCGAGACGGATTGCGAGGGAGAAACGGAGTACGTGGAAAGAGAAAAGTGTGAGGACCTCCAACTGGAAGGTACAGCGGAACACTACAACTACAACACTCCAACGCAATGGCAATGGTAAGTGTACAGTGCATCTTTGCAGAGAGAGAGAGAGAGAGAGAGAGAGAGAGAGAGAGAGAGAGAGAGAGAGCGAGATAGAGCTTGATATCAGACTTGATAATCCAGGAACACGCGGTTCGTGGATGCCGGCTACTCCACGCGACGGTTGCGCGACGGCGTTGCCGACTCGAACCAGGTCGATGTCACGACGTCCGAAGCCCTCGCATCACACTTCAATGCTGTCTGTTCACGTGCACTGGTGTATCAGCTCTATATCGTGGGTTTCACGTTACTTCATTCTCCGTCCAAAACTCGTTGACCAACCTTCTAGAACAATTTGAATGCTGCTGACTGCGACAAACTGCTGCCGACTTTGTCTCGTTTCAACAAAACGATCTGTTTCGTTGTCAACAACCAAGACATGTGCGGTGCGTGATGTTTCGCTGTTGTAGTGTTGTTTATGATTGTATTAGACTTTCTCCCTCGGGCCTTCCGCGAGCACACACCTGAAACGGTGATATTGGAATTTCCTTCGACGAGTTCTTCGCACTCGCTAGTCGTGCCAGGTATTCTCTATAACATGCTATCACAAACACGAAAAACGATTTTGAATACGATGTTTTTTTGCGAATCTCGTTTTAGATGATCTGATCGATTACCTTGATGTCGGACGCTTAAAGAACCTTCAAATATTTAATCCATTGGTGAATTTGGTTATTATGTTATGTAACTGATACTTAGTGTTGGTCATGTAAGCCAATGGTGACCAAACTGACATCTGGCTGAGATGTTCTCTATGTGGAAACCCAATTCCTCCGACCGCCTCCGATCCCAGAAGAAAGTGTGGTCTTCTAATGGATTTTGCCGCTTGAATTCATTCGCACTAGCTGTGAAATAACCGGCGATGACCCAATGGGTAGAACGAATTGCGTCGGCAGATGGCGAACCCTGGATAGAATGGTCGTCTCTAGACCCTACCGGTCTAGAGACGACCATTCTATCCACTAGGCCACTCCGGCTAATTCACTGCTGGAGAGAATAGAGTTAGGAGCGGCAAAAAAGGCCAAAGCCACACGGTTCTAGCTACGAAGAAGAAACGTAAATATCTCGAAAAATTTGGTCAGTCCTGAGAACTAGAAAATGGGTTTGCGAACGATTTCTTCCTAGGATAAGTATTTCTGATAGCTGTTTGGTCGCCATCAGCTTGTATGACTTACTTTAAAGCTCAATTTCAGTGATTTTTGTTGAACGTCTGGTAGAAAATCTGTGTGCACACTCGATCTATTCGCTTTCTAATCTAATATATTCTATTGAATGTGAAATATTTAAGTGAGAATTGATATCACAGCCGAAAACCTCTCAGTTTCTCCAGGTCTGAAAGCGTGCGAATAGTGTGAATCGCATGAAATCTAAATCATATATAGTTTAGACATGGAATTCCCTCCGAAATTCCCTTTGCAATTTCATGAAACGTGACTATGTGGGAATGGAAAACAATTTTTCTTTTAAAAAAATCTACAAAAAGTGTAATATTTATATTTAGCCTTACATATATTTATTAAATATCACCTTTTGCGGATTACAACGTAAATTTATGAGAAATTAGCAAAACACAACTCAACTTCCTTTATGCTTTCAAAAATACTAATTTTGATGTTTTGTTGAGGCACTGTTCATTGATGACGAGTGGCTGTCTCGTTCCTACTGTAATCTGAATCTGGGAAAAACCAAGATAACTACTTTCGGAGTCAATCGCTTTCTAAAGGTATGAACGAGTGTTTCCAATCAGTTATTATACATGTTTGTAACAATGGATGGAATTATGGAAGGCGTATACTCTATATACTTGGATACTATACCGTGTGAAGTACATAAGAAACAAAGACGCAAGATACATATATACGAAATAGCAATCATCATTCAGGACATTCAATCGAACGCGAAGTCACACAGACACAGTGTCTCATTCTACTTCAAAAGGACTAGTGAACACTACCTGACAGAGGTGAGGCATTCAATGTTCTGCATGTTAATTAAATGATGTATCCGGACAATGTAATCTTGCCTGATCTTCAGGTTAGGGCCGTTTTTGTTCTCGTCCACAAAATCATCTTTTGGAATGATCTAAATGTGAAAAAATTGTTCGTATTTTCAACATTTTTTCTGCGCAAACAGAACTTCAAAACTCGTCTTCATTGAAGAGAACGCAATCGACCCCATCCTGAAGATCGGGGAATAATACGTAAATACGTTGTGCGGATAAATCCTTTAACGTCAAATTATTTGAAACAAATTACAGATCACGAGTGGCATCGACAGCACAGAGAGACAGCCAAGAGACTATGGAGAACTTCAAGAGCGTTTCGAGAACTCGCCCTTCCACGAACTCGAAAGTGAAATTTGCAACGGGAAATTTTATTTCCGCGTTTCTCCATCCTTTCTAGATGCCGAATTTGTGTGAGTTACGCACATGCTTTTACATTCACGATTTCTCATGAAATAATAAAACTCTCAATTACAGAATGTTCGACTTTTTCTCGGTCGAAGACTAGTCGGCCACGGAGGCCCGGGTGATAGCTGATCGATAGCTGTTTCCACTAGTTAATTTTCGAATTATTCCCAGTCACTTCTATCTTAGGAACCACAACAAACAATATGATTTATCTGTCTGTCTCTCGTCTCCGTAGTCTTGTGGCTAATATTGCTTGTTTACTGCGTTCCTGTTCAAAGATCTCTACAAACCAATTTGTGGATTATAATGTGTGGAAAGACCACCCGGAGCTCCATCGTCATCTATGTATGTATCTTATTCAAATTGATGATCGATCTGATATCGACTTTCGACCTTCGTTCCTTTTATACCCGTTGCTAAACAGTGTTTGTCCCAGCGCTCAGCACTTGTGGTGCACCGTATGCACTTGTTTTATAGGATATAGCAATTCTGGATAAATGATTGATTGATTGTTTGATTGATTGATTGTAGAATTATACTACCAGATACCACAGTACAATGATACATCGGTGAAGTTTCATCGTCTCTACATTTATATAGATAGAGTGTGTTAGTGTATATCAGCGATGATCCTATTCTTGCTCAGAGCGATACGAAAGATAGTGAGTATATGGAAACCTTCTCGTATAGGATACTGCAAGTTCAGAATTACTATATTCACAGTCGCTGCACCTTTTCGAGTCCCATACAGTTCGGACCGAATATTCAGTGACGGTAGCCGGGACTGGATTACTGTACTTTGAAATTTAGAAATCATGCCTGGAGGGGAACTGAGTGTGGTTCTGAACAGATTCGATGGTGATGAGCTAGGAGAAATGAGAGGGAGAGAGAGGGAGAGAGAAGGAGGGAGAGGGAGAGAGAGAGGGAGGGAGAGAGAGAGAGAGGGAGAGAGAGAGAGAGAGAGAGAGAGAGAGAGAGAGAGAGGTCGACTTCCAGCCCTCCCCGGATGATCGATTCGTGGATGTGTCGAAGGCATTCGCCCAGTCCGCCACCTCGGAGTTCGCCCAATTGGAGAAAGCGTTCGCCGACATGAAAATAAAGGTGAACGCACACAGAGATAAAAGAAGAGCACAAATCAATAAAATTCAAAAAGTTTTGGATTTTTTTAGGCGTCGTTTGAAACGCAGTGCACTCAGTTCATTCTTAATGATAGTTATGCACACTATTAAGGGCGGCGCGCAGCGCCGCCCGTTTGTCTTGATCTTTGGCGCGCGCAGCGCGTCACCCCCAAGGCACACACAATTTCCTCTATCCCAATACGATATACTCCATAGTATGTTTTTTTTGTTAGAATGTCATTTGACAAGACCTATGAGTATGATTCGAGAAATAAATATCGGTTGCGGCATCCAAAATATACAAAACAACTTTTCTCTCAATCTGCCACTAAACGTGTTTACGACGACGACGACGACGACGACGACGACGGTGTGCATCACGTAAGCCCCGCCCACTGCACTCTGCGCTCATTGGTCGCACGGCTTACTTGCGTGTGCACTCTGAT
Organism: Rhabditoides inermis; assembly: GCA_963966185.1. Lineage (NCBI taxonomy): Eukaryota > Metazoa > Nematoda > Chromadorea > Rhabditida > Rhabditidae > Rhabditoides > Rhabditoides inermis. The sequence continues at coordinate 170,371 of CAWZYM010000346.1, read as the reverse complement.
TGGCCGAACGCGCATGCCCCGCCTTTCGCTCGCTCAGCCACTCTCATCCCTGCGCGTCTGGCTCTCTCACGAGCGCACGCTCTCTGCGCGCTCTCTCTCTTCCCGTGCGATTCGAGTGGTGCAGCATCAGGCAGGGGTGAGAGGGCCCAAATTTTGGCGCGAAAACTGTGGGGGTGGTGTGTGCGAGCGGAGTGGAGAGAAGTGAGCATGCGTTTCCATATTCAGGATACGTTTTCGAACGTTTCTAGGCAAGGGTGAGAGGTCCCAAGTTATGGCGTGAAAACTGTGGGGTGATGTGTGGTGTGCGAACGAAGTGAAGAGAGAGACGCGTAATAACGCGCGTCAATAAGAAACTGGCAGGCGCGTGAGCATGCGTTTCCATATTCAGGATACGTTTTCGAATGCGTAATAGCGCGCGTCAATAAGATACTGGCAAGTGCGTGAGCATGCGTTTCCATATTCAGGATACGTTTTCGAACGTTTCTAGGCAAGGGTGAGAGGTCCCAAGTTATGGCTTGAAAACTGTGGGGTGATGTGTGGTGTGCGAACAGAGTGAAGAGAGAGACGCGTAATAACGCGCGTCAATAAGAAACTGGCAGGCGCGTGAGCATGCGTTTCCATATTCAGGATACGTTTTCGAATGCGTAATAGCGCGCGTCAATAAGAGACTGGCAAGCGCGTGAGCATGCGTTTCCATATTCAGGATACGTTTTCGTTTCTAATTTTGATACATACATTCGCGAGTAACTCTTATCAACGCACATCAACCTGACCTGAAAAAATTTCTTCGAAATTCGAGAAAAGGACATCCATTCTCTTTCGAAAAGTACATAAGTAAAGAGGAGTGGTTTGTTTTGATCTGATTCAACAAAAGCACATGCATAAAATCTCTTCGCAGCTGACTAAAATATCAAAACAAACCTGCTCTTTCTAATCGATGAAAAGCCAACATAAATACTATGCATTATAATAATTGATTTATATTGATGAATTCTAATAAAAATTTGGTCTATTTCATAGTCACAATACATTATACATATTTTAATGTTTAAAAAAAATCATTGCAAAACTAAGAAAACATATAAAATATATGTGTATGCATGCGTATATCTGCACAAAAGTCACAAATTTCAGAGGAATAAACCATCATTCGAAAGAGCAGGTTTGTTTTGATATTTTAGTCAGCTGCGAAGAGATTTTATGCATGTGCTTTTGTTGAATCAGATCAAAACAAACCACTCCTCTTTACTTATGTACTTTTCGAAAGAGAATTTCATTCCAGTTCTCCGAGTGTTGCCGTCTTTTCGCGTTCGATGAGACATCGTCGCCTGATGAATTCTTCTCGATCATCACAAGGTTCCTGAATACATACAGGTAAACAAACAAGGGAACAAACAAACAATCTAAACAAACAACTTTCAGCGAGTGCTCTCACCAACTGTGGTTGGAAACGGAACAGATCGAGCGAAGAAAGAGGCAGACACTAGCCAGAAGCTGCTTTGCTAAGAAAAGTGAGTATTCTCTCTATCTCCCTCTCCCCCTCTCTTTCTCTTTCTCTCTCTCTCTCTCCCCCCCCCCTCTCTCTCTCATCTCCCTGTCTCTTCAGACCGTCGCAAGGAGAAGGAGCGTGACTTCGATCAGCTGGTGGCGGCTCTCCAGTCGGGAGACATGTTCCGCGACGAGCTGAGTCGACTGCGCACGTCCTTCCGCGTCAAGAAGACAGCGAGGACGTGAGGCGCCCCGCCAAGAGCCCCGTCAGACCCCGCGTCGGCCCCGCGTCTGCCCCCCGGTTACCTCGATTCTTTACCCCACATACGCTTTACGTCTTTATTGTGTGTTACTTGTTGAATGTGGCTCAAGTAGTACAGTAATCTCTCCAGATTCTAAGCACTCTCTCACTTATCGCTCGGTGGCCCTTGCGCAGTATTCGATTGGTCTTTTTTAATTACACTATCTCTACGCAGTTGGTTTTGTACGAAGAGTACAAATTAGTGTTTCTTTCAATCAAACTAGTGTGCGCGTAGTTTTAGCACCGATACATGTACATAATGGATGAACGTACACAGTGTTTTACAAATAAATATTTTACTCGTTGCTTGGTTCAAGAACAGAATCCAAAACAAAAAAAAGATCATCATTAAATATTGACAAAATAAATATTGACTATGACCAGTGTTTACACTCCAGTGTTTATAAGTGTTTGTTATATGACCACTATGACCACTATGACCACTATGACCACTATGACCACTATGACCACTATGACCACTATGACTACTATGACCACTATGACCAGTGTTTACACTCCAGTGTTTATAAGTGTTTATTATATGACCACTATGACCACTATGACCACTATGACCACTATGACCACTATGACCACTATGACCACTATGACCACTATGACCACTATGACCACTATGACCACTATGACCACTATGACCACTATGACCACTATGATCACTATGATCACTATGATCACTATGACCACTATGACCACTATGACCACTATGACCACTATGACCACTATGACCACTATGACCACTATTTGTAAAGCGATGAATTTGAAAAGCGATGAATTTGAAAAGCGATGAATTTGAAAAGCGATGAATTTGAAAAGCGATGAATTTGAAAAGCGATGAATTTGAAAAGCGATGAATTTGAAAAGCGATGAATTTGAAAAGCGATGAATTTGAAAAGCGATGAATTTGAAAAGCGATGAATTTGAAAAGCGATGAATTTGAAAAAGCGATGAATTTGAAAAGCGATGAATTTGAAAAGCGATGAATTTGAAAAGCGATGAATTTGAAAAGCGATGAATTTGAAAAGCGATGAATTTGAAAAGCGATGAATTTGGAAAGCGATGAATTTGAAAAGCGATGAATTTGAAAAGCGATGAATTTGAAAAGCGATGAATTTGAAAAGCGATGAATTTGAAAAGCGATGAATTTGAAAAGCGATGAATTTGAGAAGCGATGAATTTGAAAAGCGATGAATTTGAAAAGCGATGAATTTGGAAAGCGATGAATTTGAAAAGCGATGAATTTGAAAAGCGATGAATTTGAAAAGCGATGAAATTGAGAAGCGATGAATTTGAAAAGCGATGAATTTGAAAAGCGATGAATTGGAAAAGCGATGAACTTGAAAAGCGATGAATTTGAAAAGCGATGAATTTGAAAAGCGATGAATTTGAAAAGCGATGAATTTGAAAAGCGATGAATTTGAAAAGCGATGAATTTGAAAAAGCGATGAGTTTGAAAAGCAATGAATTTGAAAAGCGATGAAATTGAAAAGCGATGAATTTGAGAAGCGATGAATTTGAAAAGCGATGAATTTGAAAAGCGATGAATTTGAAAAGCGATGAATTTGAAAAGCGATGAATTTGAAAAGCGATGAATTTGAAAAGCGATGAATTTGAAAAGCGATGAATTTGAAAAGCGATGAATTTGAAAAGCGATGAATTTGAAAAGCGATGAATTTGAAAAGCGATGAAATTGAGAAGCGATGAAATTGAGAAGCAATGAATTTGAAAAGCGATGAATTTGAAAAGCGATGAATTTGAAAAGCGATGAATTTGAAAAGCGATGAATTTAAAAAGCGATGAATTTGAAAAGCGATGAATTTGAAAAGCGATGAATTTGAAAAGCGATGAATTTGAGAAGCGATGAACTTGAAAAGCGATGAATTTGAAAAGCGATGAATTTGAAAAGCGATGAATTTGAAAAGCGATGAATTTGAAAAGCGATGAATTTGAAAAGCGATGAATTTGAAAAGCGATGAAATTGAGAAGCGATGAAATTGAGAAGCGATGAATTTGAAAAGCGATGAATTTGAAAAGCGATGAATTTGAAAAGCGATGAATTTGGAAAGCGATGAATTTGAAAAGCGATGAATTTGAAAAGCGTATCTATTGAGCTGTCGTTAGTGTTTTATGGTAGACAGGTGTCTAATTGATAGGTATGCTTCATGAGAATAGATAGTTCTAATAGGAAAGTAAAAAGAATGGCCGGGCCGCATCGGATTCAAAATTGTGGCCACAGTGGAAAGAGAGGGCCACGCACGGTATACCGGGCCAGTGAGAGTATCTATTGAGCTGTCGTTAGTGTTTTTGGTAGAAAGGTGTCTAATTGATAGGTATGCTTCATTAGAATAGATAGTTCTGATAGGAAAGTAGAAAGAATGGCCGGGCCGCATCGGATTCAAAGTTGTGGCCACAGTGGAAAGAGAGGGCCACGCACGGTATACCGGGCCAGTGAGAGTATCTATTGAGCTGTCGTTAGTGTTTTTGGTAGACAGGTGTCTAATTGAAAGGTATGCTTCATTAGAATAGATAGTTCTGATAGGAAAGTAGAAAGAATGGCCGGGCCGCATCGGATTCAAAGTTGTGGCCACAGTGGAAAGAGAGGGCCACGCACGGTATACCGGGCCAGTGAGAGTATCTATTGAGCTGTCGTTAGTGTTTTCTGGTAGACAGGTGTTTAATTGATAGGTATGCTTCACTAGAATAGATATTTCTGATAGGAAAGTAGAAAGAATGGCCGGGCCGCAACGGATTCAAAGTTGTGGCCACAGTGGAAAGAGAGGGCCACGCACGATATACCGGGCCAGTGAGAGTATCTATTGAGCTGTCGTTAGTGTTTTATGGTAGACAGGTGTCTAATTGATAGGTATGCTTCATTAGAATAGATAGTTCTGATAGGAAAGTAGAAAGAATGGCCGGGCCGCATCGAATTCAAAATTGTGGCCACAGTGGAAAGAGAGGGCCACGCACGGTATACCGGGCCAGTGAGAGTATCTATTGAGCTGTCGTTAGTGTTTTCTGGTAGACAGGTGTCTTATTGATTGGTATGCTTCATTAGAATAGATAGTTCTAATAGGAAAGTAAAAAGAATGGCCGGGCCGCATCGGAATCAAAGTTGTGGCCACAGTGGAAAGAGAGGGCCACGCACGGTATACCGGGCCAGTGAGAGTATCTATTGAGCTGTCGTTAGTGTTTTTGGTAGACAGGTGTCTAATTGATAGGTATGCTTCATTAGAATAGATAGTTCTGATAGGAAAGTAGAAAGAATGGCCGGGCCGCATCGAATTCAAAGTTGTGGCCACAGTGGAAAGAGAGGGCCACGCACGGTATACCGGGCCAGTGAGAGTATCTATTGAGCTGTCGTTAGTGTTTTCTGGTAGACAGGTGTCTTATTGATTGGTATGCTTCATTAGAATAGATAGTTCTAATAGGAAAGTAAAAAGAATGGCCGGGCCGCATCGGAATCAAAGTTGTGGCCACAGTGGAAAGAGAGGGCCACGCACGGTATACCGGGCCAGTGAGAGTATCTATTGAGCTGTCGTTAGTGTTTTTGGTAGACAGGTGTCTAATTAATAGGTATGCTTCATTAGAATAGATAGTTCTGATAGGAAAGTAGAAAGAATGGCCGGGCCGCATCGGATTCAAAGTTGTGGCCACAGTGGAAAGAGAGGGCCACGCACGGTATACCGGGCCAGTGAGAGTATCTATTGAGCTGTCGTTAGTGTTTTCTGGTAGACAGGTGTCTAATTAATAGGTATGCTTCATTAGAATAGATTTTTCTGATAGGAAAGTAGAAAGAATGGCCGGGCCGCATCGGATTCAAAGTTGTGGCCACAGTGGAAAGAGAGGGCCACGCACGATATACCGGGCCAGTGAGAGTATCTATTGAGCTGTCGTTAGTGTTTTCTGGTAGACAGGTGTCTAATTGATAGGTATGCTTCATTAGAATAGATAGTTCTGATAGGAAAGTAGAAAGAATGGCCGGGCCACATCGGATTCAAAGTTGTGGCCACAGTGGAAAGAGAGGGCCACGCACGGTTACCGGGCCAGTGAGAGTATCTATTGAGCTGTCGTTAGTGTTTTCTGGTAAACAGGTGTCTAATTGATAGGTATGCTTCATTAGAATAGATAGTTCTGATAGGAAAGTAGAAAGAATGGCCGGGCCGCATCGGATTCAAAGTTGTGGCCACAGTGGAAAGAGAGGGCCACGCACGGTATACCGGGCCAGTGAGAGTATCTATTGAGCTGTCGTTAGTGTTTTCTGGTAGACGGGTGTCTAATTGATAGGTATGCTTCATTAGAATAGATAGTTCTTATAGGAAAGTAGAAAGAATGGCCGGGCAGCATCGGATTCAAAGTTGTGGCCACAGTGGAAAGAGAGGGCCACGCACGGTATACCGGGCCAGTGAGAGTATCTATTGAGCTGTCGTTAGTGTTTTCTGGTAGACAGGTGTCTAATTGATAGGTTTGCTTCATTAGAATAGATAGTTCTGATAGGAAAGTAGAAAGAATGGCCGGGCCGCATCGGATTCAAAGTTGTGGCCACAGTGGAAAGAGAGGGCCACGCACGGTATACCGGGCCAGTGAGAGTATCTATTGAGCTGTCGTTAGTGTTTTCTGGTAGACAGGTGTCTAATTGATAGGTTTGCTTCATTAGAATAGATAGTTCTGATAGGAAAGTAGAAAGAATGGCCGGGCCGCATCGGATTCAAAGTTGTGGCCACAGTGGAAAGAGAGGGCCACGCACGGTATACCGGGCCAGTGAGAGTATCTATTGAGCTGTCGTTAGTGTTTTCTGGTAATCAGGTGTCTAATTGATAGGTATGCTTCATTAGAATAGATATTTCTGATAGGAAAGTAGGAAGAATGGCCGGGCCGCATCGGATTCAAAGTTGTGGCCACAGTGGAAAGAGAGGGCCACGCACGGTATACCGGGCCAGTGAGAGTATCTATTGAGCTGTCGTTAGTGTTTTCTGGTAGACAGGTGTCTAATTGATAGGTATGCTTCATTAGAATAGATAGTTCTGATAGAAAAGTAGAAAGAATGGCCGGGCCGCATCGGATTCAAAGTTGTGGCCACAGTGGAAAGAGAGGGCCACGCACGGTTACCGGGCCAGTGAGAGTATCTATTGAGCTGTCGTTATTGTTTTCTGGTAAACAGGTGTCTAATTGATAAGTATGCTTCATTAGAATAGATAGTTCTGATAGGAAAGTAGAAAGAATGGCCGGGCCGCATCGGATTCAAAGTTGTGGCCACAGTGGAAAGAGAGGGCCACGCACGGTATACCGGGCCAGTGAGAGTATCTATTGAGCTGTCGTTAGTGTTTTCTGGTAGACGGGTGTCTAATTGATAGGTATGCTTCATTAGAATAGATAGTTCTTATAGGAAAGTAGAAAGAATGGCCGGGCCGCATCGGATTCAAAGTTGTGGCCACAGTGGAAAGAGAGGACCACGTACGGTATACCGGGCCAGTGAGAGTATCTATTGAGCTGTCGTTAGTGTTTTCTGGTAGACAGGTGTCTAATTGATAGGTATGCTTCATTAGAATAGATAGTTCTGATAGGAAAGTAGAAAGAATGGCCGGGCCGCATCGGATTCAAAGTTGTGGCCACAGTGGAAAGAGAGGGCCACGCACGGTTACCGGGCCAGTGAGAGTATCTATTGAGCTGTCGTTAGTGTTTTCTGGTAGACAGGTGTCTAATTGATAGGTATGCTTCATTAGAATAGATAGTTCTGATAGGAAAGTTGAAAGAATGGCCGGGCCGCATCGGATTCAAAGTTGTGGCCACAGTGGAAAGAGAGGGCCACGCACGGTATACCGGGCCAGTGAGAGTATCTATTGAGCTGTCGTTAGTGTTTTCTGGTAGACGGGTGTCTAATTGATAGGTATGCTTCATTAGAATAGATAGTTCTTATAGGAAAGTAGAAAGAATGGCCGGGCCGCATCGGATTCAAAGTTGTGGCCACAGTGGAAAGAGAGGGCCACGCACGGTATACCGGGCCAGTGAGAGTATCTATTGAGCTGTCGTTAGTGTTTTCTGGTTGACAGGTGTCTAATTGATAGGTATGCTCCATTAGAATAGATAGTTCTGATAGGAAAGTAGAAAGAATGGCCGGGCCGCATCGGATTCAAAGTTGTGGCCACAGTGGAAAGAGAGGGCCACGCACGGTTACCGGGCCAGTGAGAGTATCTATTGAGCTGTCGTTATTGTTTTCTGGTAAACAGGTGTCTAATTGATAAGTATGCTTCATTAGAATAGATAGTTCTGATAGGAAAGTAGAAAGAATGGCCGGGCCGCATCGGATTCAAAGTTGTGGCCACAGTGGAAAGAGAGGGCCACGCACGGTATACCGGGCCAGTGAGAGTATCTATTGAGCTGTCGTTAGTGTTTTCTGGTAGACGGGTGTCTAATTGATAGGTATGCTTCATTAGAATAGATAGTTCTTATAGGAAAGTAGAAAGAATGGCCGGGCCGCATCGGATTCAAAGTTGTGGCCACAGTGGAAAGAGAGGACCACGTACGGTATACCGGGCCAGTGAGAGTATCTATTGAGCTGTCGTTAGTGTTTTCTGGTAGACAGGTGTCTAATTGATAGGTATGCTTCATTAGAATAGATAGTTCTGATAGGAAAGTAGAAAGAATGGCCGGGCCGCATCGGATTCAAAGTTGTGGCCACAGTGGAAAGAGAGGGCCACGCACGGTTACCGGGCCAGTGAGAGTATCTATTGAGCTGTCGTTAGTGTTTTCTGGTAGACAGGTGTCTAATTGATAGGTATGCTTCATTAGAATAGATAGTTCTGATAGGAAAGTTGAAAGAATGGCCGGGCCGCATCGGATTCAAAGTTGTGGCCACAGTGGAAAGAGAGGGCCACGCACGGTATACCGGGCCAGTGAGAGTATCTATTGAGCTGTCGTTAGTGTTTTCTGGTAGACGGGTGTCTAATTGATAGGTATGCTTCATTAGAATAGATAGTTCTTATAGGAAAGTAGAAAGAATGGCCGGGCCGCATCGGATTCAAAGTTGTGGCCACAGTGGAAAGAGAGGGCCACGCACGGTATACCGGGCCAGTGAGAGTATCTATTGAGCTGTCGTTAGTGTTTTCTGGTTGACAGGTGTCTAATTGATAGGTATGCTCCATTAGAATAGATAGTTCTGATAGGAAAGTAGAAAGAATGGCCGGGCCGCATCGGATTCAAAGTTGTGGCCACAGTGTAAAGAGAGGGCCACGCACGGTATACCGGGCCAGTGAGAGTATCTATTGAGCTGTCGTTAGTGTTTTTTGGTAGACAGGTGTCTAATTGATAGGTATGCTTCATTGGAGTAGATAGTTCTGATAGGAAAGTAGAAAGAATGGCCGGGCCGCATCGGATTCAAAGTTGTGGCCACAGTGGAAAGAGAGGGCCACGCACGGTATACCGGGCCAGTGAGAGTATCTATTGAGCTGTCGTTAGTGTTTTTGGTAGACAGGTGTCTAATTGAAAGGTATGCTTCATTAGAATAGATAGTTCTGATAGGAAAGTAGAAAGAATGGCCGGGCCGCATCGGATTCAAAGTTGTGGCCACAGTGGAAAGAGAGGGCCACGCACGGTATACCGGGCCAGTGAGAGTATCTATTGAGCTGTCGTTAGTGTTTTCTGGTAGACAGGTGTTTAATTGATAGGTATGCTTCACTAGAATAGATATTTCTGATAGGAAAGTAGAAAGAATGGCCGGGCCGCAACGGATTCAAAGTTGTGGCCACAGTGGAAAGAGAGGGCCACGCACGATATACCGGGCCAGTGAGAGTATCTATTGTGCTGTCGTTAGTGTTTTATGGTAGACAGGTGTCTAATTGATAGGTATGCTTCATTAGAATAGATAGTTCTGATAGGAAAGTAGAAAGAATGGCCGGGCCGCATCGAATTCAAAATTGTGGCCACAGTGGAAAGAGAGGGCCACGCACGGTATACCGGGCCAGTGAGAGTATCTATTGAGCTGTCGTTAGTGTTTTCTGGTAGACAGGTGTCTTATTGATTGGTATGCTTCATTAGAATAGATAGTTCTAATAGGAAAGTAAAAAGAATGGCCGGGCCGCATCGGAATCAAAGTTGTGGCCACAGTGGAAAGAGAGGGCCACGCACGGTATACCGGGCCAGTGAGAGTATCTATTGAGCTGTCGTTAGTGTTTTTGGTAGACAGGTGTCTAATTGCTAGGTATGCTTCATTAGAATAGATAGTTCTGATAGGAAAGTAGAAAGAATGGCCGGGCCGCATCGAATTCAAAGTTGTGGCCACAGTGGAAAGAGAGGGCCACGCACGGTATACCGGGCCAGTGAGAGTATCTATTGAGCTGTCGTTAGTGTTTTCTGGTAGACAGGTGTCTTATTGATTGGTATGCTTCATTAGAATAGATAGTTCTAATAGGAAAGTAAAAAGAATGGCCGGGCCGCATCGGAATCAAAGTTGTGGCCACAGTGGAAAGAGAGGGCCACGCACGGTATACCGGGCCAGTGAGAGTATCTATTGAGCTGTCGTTAGTGTTTTTGGTAGACAGGTGTCTAATTGATAGGTATGCTTCATTAGAATAGATAGTTCTGATAGGAAAGTAGAAAGAATGGCCGGGCCGCATCGGATTCAAAGTTGTGGCCACAGTGGAAAGAGAGGGCCACGCACGGTATACCGGGCCAGTGAGAGTATCTATTGAGCTGTCGTTAGTGTTTTCTGGTAGACAGGTGTCTAATTAATAGGTATGCTTCATTAGAATAGATTTTTCTGATAGGAAAGTAGAAAGAATGGCCGGGCCGCATCGGATTCAAAGTTGTGGCCACAGTGGAAAGAGAGGGCCACGCACGATATACCGGGCCAGTGAGAGTATCTATTGAGCTGTCGTTAGTGTTTTCTGGTAGACAGGTGTCTAATTGATAGGTATGCTTCATTAGAATAGATAGTTCTGATAGGAAAGTAGAAAGAATGGCCGGGCCACATCGGATTCAAAGTTGTGGCCACAGTGGAAAGAGAGGGCCACGCACGGTTACCGGGCCAGTGAGAGTATCTATTGAGCTGTCGTTAGTGTTTTCTGGTAAACAGGTGTCTAATTGATAGGTATGCTTCATTAGAATAGATAGTTCTTATAGGAAAGTAGAAAGAATGACCGGGCCGCATCGGATTCAAAGTTGTGGCCACAGTGGAAAGAGAGGGCCACGCACGGTATACCGGGCCAGTGAGAGTATCTATTGAGCTGTCGTTAGTGTTTTCTGGTAGACGGGTGTCTAATTGATAGGTATGCTTCATTAGAATAGATAGTTCTTATAGGAAAGTAGAAAGAATGGCCGGGCCGCATCGGATTCAAAGTTGTGGCCACAGTGGAAAGAGAGGGCCACGCACGGTATACCGGGCCAGTGAGAGTATCTATTGAGCTGTCGTTAGTGTTTTCTGGTTGACAGGTGTCTAATTGATAGGTATGCTCCATTAGAATAGATAGTTCTGATAGGAAAGTAGAAAGAATGGCCGGGCCGCATCGGATTCAAAGTTGTGGCCACAGTGTAAAGAGAGGGCCACGCACGGTATACCGGGCCAGTGAGAGTATCTATTGAGCTGTCGTTAGTGTTTTTTGGTAGACAGGTGTCTAATTGATAGGTATGCTTCATTGGAGTAGATAGTTCTGATAGAAAAGTAGAAAGAATGGCCGGGCCGCATCGGATTCAAAGTTGTGGCCACAGTGGAAAGAGAGGGCCACGCACGGTATACCGGGCCAGTGAGAGTATCTATTGAGCTGTCGTTAGTGTTTTCTGGTAGACAGGTGTCTAGTTGATAGGTATGCTTCATTAGAATAGATAGTTCTTATAGGAAAGTAGAAAGAATGGCCGGGCCGCATCGGATTCAAAGTTGTGGCCACAGTGGAAAGAGAGGGCCACGCACGGTATACCGGGCCAGTGAGAGTATCTATTGAGCTGTCGTTAGTGTTTTCTGGTTGACAGGTGTCTAATTGATAGGTATGCTCCATTAGAATAGATAGTTCTGATAGGAAAGTAGAAAGAATGGCCGGGCCGCATCGGATTCAAAGTTGTGGCCACAGTGTAAAGAGAGGGCCACGCACGGTATACCGGGCCAGTGAGAGTATCTATTGAGCTGTCGTTAGTGTTTTTTGGTAGACAGGTGTCTAATTGATAGGTATGCTTCATTGGAGTAGATAGTTCTGATAGGAAAGTAGAAAGAATGGCCGGGCCGCATCGGATTCAAAGTTGTGGCCACAGTGGAAAGAGAGGGCCACGCACGGTATACCGGGCCAGTGAGAGTATCTATTGAGCTGTCGTTAGTGTTTTCTGGTAGACAGGTGTCTAATTGATAGGTATGCTTCATTAGAATAGATATTTCTGATAGGAAAGTAGAAAGAATGGCCGGGCCGCATCGGATTCAAAGTTGTGGCCACAGTGGAAAGAGAGGGCCACGCACGGTATACCGGGCCAGTGAGAGTATCTATTGAGCTGTCGTTAGTGTTTTCTGGTAGACACACTATGACCACTATGATCACTATGATCACTATGACCACTATGACCACTATGACCACTATGACTATGACCAGTGTTTACACAGTCTTTATAAGTGTTTATAATATGACCACTATGACCACTATGACCACTATGACCACTATGACCACTATCACTATGACCACTATGACCACTATGACCACTATGACCACTATGACCACTATGACCACTATGACCACTATGACCACTATGACCACTATGACCACTATGACCACTATGACCACTATGACCACTATGACCACTATGACCACTATGACCACTATGACCACTATGACCACTATGACCACTATGACCACTATGACCACTTTTTGTAAAGCGATGAATTTGAAAAGCGATGAATTTGTAAAGCGATGAATTTGAAAAGCGATGAATTTGAAAAGCGTTGAATTTGAAAAGCGATGAATTTGGAAAGCGATGAATTTGAAAAGCAATGAATTTGAAAAGCGATGAATTTGAAAAGCGATAAATTTGAAAAGCGATGAATTTGAAAAGCGATGAATTTGAAAAGCGATGAATTTAAAAAGCGATGAATTTGAAAAGCAATGAATTTGAAAAGCGATGAATTTGAAAAGCGATGAAGTTGAAAAGCGATGAAGTTGAAAAGCGATGAATTTGAAAATTTGAAAAGCGATGAATTTGGAAAGCGATGAATTTGAAAAGCGATGAATTTGAAAAGCGATGAATTTGAAAAGCGATGAATTTGAAATCCGATGAATTTGAAAAGCGATGAATTTTAAAAAGCGATGAATTTGAAAAGCGATGAATTTGAAAAGCGATGAATTTGAAAAGCGATGAATTTGAAAAGCGATGAATTTGAGAAGCGATGAACTTGAAAAGCGATGAATTTGAAAAGCGATGAATTTTAAAAAGCGATGAATTTGAAAAGCGATGAATTTGAAAAGCGATGAATTTGAAAAGCGATGAATTTGAAAAGCGATGAATTTGAAAAGCGATGAATTTGAAAAGCGATGAATTTGAAAAGCGATGAATTTGAAAAGCGATGAATTTGAAAAGCGATGAATTTGAAAAGCGATGAATTTGAAAAGCGATGAATTTGAGAAGCGATGAACTTGAAAAGCGATGAATTTGAAAAGCGATGGATATGAAAAGCGATGAATTTGAAAAGCGATGAATTTGAAAAGCGATGAATTTGAAAAGCGATGAACTTGAAAAGCGATGAATTTGAAAAGCGATGGATTTGAAAAGCGATGAATTTGAAAAGCGATGAATTTGAAAAGCGATGAATTTGAAAAGCGATGAATTTGAAAAGCGATGAATTTGAGAAGCGATGAATTTGAAAAGCGATGAATTTGAAAAGCGATGAATTTGAAAAGCGATGAATTTGAAAAGCGATGAATTTGTAAAGCGATGAATTTGAAAAGCGATGAATTTGGAAAGCGATGAATTTGAAAAGCGATGAAATTGTAAAGCGATGAATTTGAAAAGCGATGAAATTGTAAAGCGATGAAATTGTAAAGCGATGAATTTGAAAAGCGATGAATTTGAAAAGCGATGAATTTGAAAAGCGATAAATTTGAAAAGCGATGAATTTGAAAAGCGATGAATTTGAAAAGCGATGAATTTGAAAAGCAATGAATTTGAAAAGCGATGAATTTGAAAAGCGATGAATTTGAAAAGCGATGAATTTGAAAAGCGATGAATTTGAAAAGCGATGAATTTGAAAAGCGATGAATTTGAAAAGCGATGAATTTGAAAAGCGATGAATTTGAAAAAGCGATGAGTTTGAAAAGCAATGAATTTGAAAAGCGATGAATTTGAAAAGCGATGAATTTGAGAAGCGATGAATTTGAAAAGCGATGAATTTGAAAAGCGATGAATTTGAGAAGCGATGAATTTGAAAAGCGATGAATTTGAAAAGCGATGAATTTGAAAAGCGATGAATTTGAAAAGCGATGAATTTGAAAAGCGATGAATTTGAAAAGCGATGAAATTGAGAAGCGATGAAATTGAGAAGCGATGAATTTGAAAAGCGATGAATTTGAAAAGCGATGAAATTGAGAAGCGATGAAATTGAGAAGCGATGAATTTGAAAAGCGATGAATTTGAAAAGCGATGAATTTGAAAAGCGATGAATTTGAAAAGCGATGAATTTGAAAAGCGATGAATTTGAAAAGCGATGAATTTGAAAAAGCGATGAGTTTGAAAAGCAACGAATTTGAAAAGCGATGAATTTGAAAAGCGATGAATTTGAGAAGCGATGAATTTGAAAAGCGATGAATTTGAAAAGCGATGAATTTGAGAAGCGATGAATTTGAAAAGCGATGAATTTGAAAATCGATGAATTTGAAAAGCGATGAATTTGAAAAGCGATGATTTGAAAACAACGAATTTGAAAAGCGATGAATTTGAAAAGCGATGAATTTGAAAGCGATGAATTTGAAAAGCGATGAATTTGAAAAGCGATGAATTTGAGAAGCGATGAATTTGAAAAGCGATGAATTTGAAAAGCGATGAATTTGAAAAGCGATGAATTTGAAAAGCGATGAATTTGAAAAGCGATGAATTTGAAAAGCGATGAATTTGAAAAGCGATGAATTTGAAAAGCGATGAATTTGAAAAGCGATGAATTTGAAAAGCGATGAATTTGAAAAGCGATGAATTTGAAAAGCGATGAATTTGAAAAGCGATGAATTTGAAAAGCGATGAATTTGAAAAGCGATGAATTTGAAAAGCGATGAATTTGAAAAGCGATGAATTTGAAAAGCGATGAATTTGAAAAGCGATGAATTTGAAAAGCGATGAATTTGAAAAGCGATGAATTTGAAAAGCGATGAATTTGAAAAGCGATGAATTTGAAAAGCGATGAATTTGAAAAGCGATGAATTTGAAAAGCGATGAATTTGAAAAGCGATGAATTTGAAAAGCGATGAATTTGAAAAGCGATGAATTTGAAAAGCGATGAATTTGAAAAGCGATGAATTTGAAAAGCGATGAATTTGAAAAGCGATGAATTTGAAAAGCGATGAATTTGAAAAGCGATGAATTTGAAAAGCGATGAATTTGAAAAGCGATGAATTTGAAAAGCGATGAATTTGAAAAGCGATGAATTTGAAAAGCGATGAATTTGAAAAGCGATGAATTTGAAAAGCGATGAATTTAAAAAGCGATGAATTTGAAAAGCGATGAATTTGAAAAGCGATGAATTTGAAAAGCGATGAATTTGAAAAGCGATGAATTTGAAAAGCGATGAATTTGAAAAGCGATGAATTTGAAAAGCGATGAATTTGAAAAGCGATGAATTTGAAAAGCGATGAATTTGAAAAGCGATGAATTTGAAAAGCGATGAATTTGAAAAGCGATGAATTTGAAAAGCGATGAATTTGAAAAGCGATGAATTTGAAAAGCGATGAATTTGAAAAGCGATGAATTTGAAAAGCGATGAATTTGAAAAGCGATGAATTTGAAAAGCGATGAATTTGAAAAGCGATGAATTTGAAAAGCGATGAATTTGAAAAGCGATGAATTTGAAAAGCGATGAATTTGAAAAGCGATGAATTTGAAAAGCGATGAATTTGAAAAGCGATGAATTTGAAAAGCGATGAATTTGAAAAGCGATGAATTTGAAAAGCGATGAATTTGAAAAGCGATGAATTTGAAAAGCGATGAATTTGAAAAGCGATGAATTTGAAAAGCGATGAATTTGAAAAGCGATGAATTTGTAAAGCGATGAATTTGAAAAGCGATGAATTTGAAAAGCGATGAAATTGTAAAGCGATGAATTTGAAAAGCGATGAATTTGAAAAGCGATGAAATTGTAAAGCGATGAATTTGAAAAGCGATGAATTTGAAAAGCGATGAATTTGAAAAGCGATGAATTTGAAAAGCGATGAATTTGAAAAGCGATGAATTTGAAAAGCGATGAATTTGAAAAGCGATGAATTTGAAAAGCGATGAATTTGAAAAGCGATGAATTTGAAAAGCGATGAATTTGAAAAGCGATGAATTTGAAAAGCGATGAATTTGAAAAGCGATGAATTTGAAAAGCGATGAATTTGAAAAGCGATGAATTTGAAAAGCGATGATTTGAAAAGCGATGAATTTGAAAAGCGATGAATTTGAAAAGCGATGAATTTGAGAAGCGATGAATTTGAAAAGCGATGAATTTGAAAAGCGATGAATTTGAGAAGCGATGAATTTGAAAAGCGATGAATTTGAAAAGCGATGAATTTGAAAAGCGATGAATTTGAAAAGCGATGAATTTGAAAAGCGATGAATTTGAAAAGCGATGAATTTGAAAAGCGATGAAATTTGAGAAGCGATGAATTTGAAAAGCGATGAATTTGAAAAGCGATGAAATTGAGAAGCGATGAAATTGAGAAGCGATGAATTTGAAAAGCGATGAATTTGAAAAGCGATGAATTTGAAAAGCGATGAATTTGAAAAGCGATGAATTTGAAAAGCGATGAATTTGAAAAGCGATGAATTTGAAAAAGCAATGAGTTTGAAAAGCAACGAATTTGAAAAGCGATGAATTTGAAAAGCGATGAATTTGAGAAGCGATGAATTTGAAAAGCGATGAATTTGAAAAGCGATGAATTTGAGAAGCGATGAATTTGAAAAGCGATGAATTTGAAGATGAATTTGAAAAGCGATGAATTTTAAAAAGCGATGAATTTGAAAAGCGATGAATTTGAAAAGCGATGAATTTGAAAAGCGATGAATTTGAAAAACAATGAATTTGAAAAGCGATGAATTTGAAAAGCGATGAATTTGAAAAGCGATGAATTTGAAAAGCGATGAAATTGAAAAACGATGTATTTGAAAAGCGATGAATTTGAAAAGCGATGAATTTGAAAAGCGATGAATTTGAAAAGCGATGAATTTGAAAAGCGATGAATTTGTAAAGCGATGAATTTGAAAAGCGATGAATTTGAAAAGCGATGAATTTGAAAAGCGATGAATTTGAAAAGCGATGAATTTGAAAAGCGATTAATTTGAAAAGCGATGAATTTGAAAAACGATGAATTTGAAAAGCGATGAATTTGAAAAGCGATGAATTTGAAAAGCGATGAATTTGAAAAGCGATGAATTTGAAAAGCGATGAATTTGAAAAGCGATGAATTTGAAAAGCGATGAATTTGAAAAAGCGATGAATTTGAAAAGCGATGAATTTGAAAAGCGATGAATTTGAAAAGCGATGAATTTGAAAAGCGATGAATTTGAAAAAGCGATGAATTTGAAAAGCGATGAATTTGAAAAGCGATGAATTTGAGAAGCGATGAATTTGAGAATCGATGAATTTGAAAAGCGATGAAGTTGAAAAGCGATGAATTTGAAAAGCGATGAATTTGAAAAGCGATGAATTTGAAAAGCGATGAATTTGAAAAGCGATGAATTTGAAAAGCGATGAATTTGAAAAGCGATGAATTTGAAAAGCGATGAATTTGAAAAGCGATGAATTTGAAAAAGCGATGAATTTGAAAAAGCAATGAATTTGAAAAGCGATGAATTTGAAAAGCGATGAATTTGAAAAAGCGATGAATTTGAAAAAGCGATGAATTTGAAAAGCGATGAATTTGAAAATGCGATGAATTTGAAAAGAGATGAATTTGAAAAAGCGATGAATTTGAAAAACGATGAATTTGAAAAGCGATGAATTTGAAAAGCGATGAATTTGAAAAGAGATGAATTTGAAAAAGCGATGAATTTGAAAAGCGATGAATTTGAAAAAGCGATGAATTTGAAAAGCGATGAATTTGAAAAGCGATGAATTTGAGAAGCGATGAATTTGAGAATCGATGAATTTGAAAAGCGATGAAGTTGAAAAGCGATGAATTTGAAAAGCGATGAATTTGAAAAGCGATGAATTTGAAAAGCGATGAATTTGAAAAGCGATGAATTTGAAAAGCGATGAATTTGAAAAGCGATGAATTTGAAAAGCGATGAATTTGAAAAGCGATGAATTTGAAAAAGCGATGAATTTGAAAAAGCAATGAATTTGAAAAGCGATGAATTTGAAAAGCGATGAATTTGAAAAAGCGATGAATTTGAAAAAGCGATGAATTTGAAAAGCGATGAATTTGAAAATGCGATGAATTTGAAAAGAGATGAATTTGAAAAAGCGATGAATTTGAAAAACGATGAATTTGAAAAGCGATGAATTTGAAAAGCGATGAATTTGAAAAGAGATGAATTTGAAAAGCGATGAATTTGAAAAGCGATGAATTTGAAAAAGCGATGAATTTGAAAAGCGATGAATTTGAAAAGCGATGAATTTGAAAAGCGATGAATTTGAAAAGCGATGAATTTGAAAAAGCGATGAATTTGAAAAGCGATGAATTTGAAAAGCGATAAATTTGAAAAGCGATGAATTTGAAGCGATGAATTAGAAAAGCGATGAATTTGAAAAGCGATGAATTTGAAAAGCGATGAATTTGAAAAGCGATGAATTTGAAAAGCGATGAATTTGAAATGCGATGAATTTGAAAAGCGATGAATTTGAAAAGCGATGAATTTGAAAAAGCGATGAATTTGAAAAAGCGATGAATTTGAAAAGCGATGAATTTGAAAAGCGATGAAATTGAAAAGCGATGAACTTGAAAAGCGATGAATTTGAAAAGCGATGAATTTGAAAAGCGATGAATTTGAAAAGCGATGAATTTGAAAAGCGATGAAATTGAAAAGCGATGAACTTGAGAAGCGATGAATTTGAAAAGCGATGAATTTGAAAAGCGATGAATTTGAAAAGCGATGAATTTGAAAAGCGATGAATTTGAAAAGCGATGAATTTGAAAAGCGATGAATTTGAAAAGCGATGAATTTGAAAAGCGATGAATTTGAAAAGCGATGAATTTGAAAAGCGATGAATTTGAAAAGCGATGAATTTGAAAAGCGATGAATTTGAAAAGCGATGAATTTGAAAAGCGATGAATTTGAAAAGCGATGAATTTGAAAAGCGATGAATTTGAAAAGCGATGAATTTGAAAAGCGATGAATTTGAAAAGCGATGAATTTGAAAAGCGATGAATTTGAAAAGCGATGAATTTGAAAAGCGATGAATTTGAAAAGCGATGAATTTGAAAAGCGATGAATTCGAAAAGCGATGAATTTGAAAAGCGATGAATTTGAAAAGCGATGAATTTGAAAAGCGATGAATTTGAAAAGCGATGAATTTGAGAAGCGATGAATTTGAAAAGCGATGAATTTGAGAAGCGATGAATTTGAAAATCGATGAATTTGAAAAGCGATGAATTTGAAAAGCGATGAATTTGAAAAGCGATGAATTTGAAAAGCGATGAATTTGAAAAGCGATGAATTTGAGAAGCGATGAATTTGAAAAGCGATGAATTTGAGAAGCGATGAATTTGAAAATCGATGAATTTGAAAAGCGATGAATTTGAAAAGCGATGAATTTGAAAATCGATGAATTTGAAATGCGATGAATTTGAAAAGCGATGAATTTGAAAAGCGATGAATTTGAAAAGCGATGAATTTGAAAAGCGATGAATTTGAAAAGCGATGGAATTGAAAAGCGATGAATTTGAAAAGCGATGAATTTGAAATGCGATGAATTTGAAAAGCGATGAATTTGAAAAGCGATGAATTTGAAAAAGCGATGAATTTGAAAAAGCGATGAATTTGAAAAGCGATGAATTTGAAAAGCGATGAAATTGAAAAGCGATGAACTTGAAAAGCGATGAATTTGAAAAGCGATGAATTTGAAAAGCGATGAATTTGAAAAGCGATGAATTTGAAAAGCGATGAATTTGAAAAGCGATGCATTTGAAAAGCGATGAATTTGAAAAGCGATGAATTTGGAAAGCGATGAATTTGAAAAGCGATCGATGAATTTGAAAAGCGATGAATTTGAAAAGCGATGAATTTGAAAAGCGATGAATTTGAAAAGCGATGAATTTGAAAAGCGATGAATTTGAAAAGCGATGAATTTGAAAAGCGATGAATTTGAAAAGCGATGAATTTGAAAAGCGATGAATTTGAAAAGCGATGAATTTGAAAAGCGATGAATTTGAAAAGCGATGAATTTGAAAAGCGATGAATTTGAAAAGCGATGATTTTGAAAAAGCGATGAATTTGAAAAGCGATGAATTTGAAAAAGCGATGAATTTGAAAAAGCGATGAATTTGAAAAGCGATGAATTTGAAAAACGATGAATTTGAAAAGCGATGAATTTGAAAAGCGATGAATTTGAAAAACGATGAATTTGAAAAGCGATGAATTTGAAAAACGATGAATTTGAAAAGCGATGAATTTGAAAAGCGATGAATTTGAAAAGCGATGAATTTGAAAAGCGATGAATTTGAAAAGCGATGAATTTGAAAAGCGATGAATTTGAAAAGAGATGAATTTGAAAAGCGATGAATTTGAAAAGCGATGAATTTGAAAAAGCGATGAATTTGAAAAGCGATGAATTTGAAAAGCGATGAATTTGAAAAGCGATGAATTTGAAAAGCGATGAATTTGAAAAGCGATGAATTTGAAAAGCGATGCATTTGAAAAGCGATGAATTTGAAAAGCGATGAATTTGAAAAGCGATGAATTTGAAAAGCGATGAATTTGAAAAGCGATGAATTTGAAAAGCGATGAATTTGAAAAGCGATGAATTTGAAAAGCGATGAATTTGAAAAGCGATGAATTTGAAAAAGCGATGAATTTGAAAAGCGATGAATTTGAAAAGCGATGAATTTGAAAAAGCGATGAATTTGAAAAAGCGATGAATTTGAAAAGCGATGAATTTGAAAAAGCGATGAATTTGAAAAAGCGATGAATTTGAAAAAGCGATGAATTTGAAAAACGATGAATTTGAAAAGCGATGAATTTGAAAAGCGATGAATTTGAAAAGAGATGAATTTGAAAAGCGATGAATTTGAAAAGCGATGAATTTGAAAAAGCGATGAATTTGAAAAGCGATGAATTTGAAAAGCGATGAATTTGAAAAGCGATGAATTTGAAAAGCGATGAATTTGAAAAAGCGATGAATTTGAAAAGCGATGAATTTGAAAAGCGATAAATTTGAAAAGCGATGAATTTGAAAAGCGATGAATTTGAAAAGCGATGAATTTGAAAAGCGATGAATTTGAAAAGCGATGAATTTGAAAAGCGATGAATTTGAAGCGATGAATTAGAAAAGCGATGAATTAGAAAAGCGACGAATTTGAAAAGCGATGAATTTGAAAAGCGATGAATTTGAAAAGCGATGAATTTGAAAAGCGATGAATTAGAAAAGCGATGAATTAGAAAAGCGATGAATTTGAAAAGCGATGAATTTGAAAAGCGATGAATTTGAAAAGCGATGAATTTGAAAAGCGATGAATTTGAGAAGCGATGAATTTGAGAAGCGATGAATTTGAAAAGCGATGAATTTGAAAAGCGATGAATTTGAAAAGCGATGCATTTGAAAAGCGATGAATTTGAAAAAGCGATGAATTTGAAAAGCGATGAATTTGAAAAGCGATGAATTTGAAAAGCGATGAATTTGAAAAGCGATGAATTTGAAAAGCGATGAATTTGAAAAGCGATGAATTTGAAAAGCGATGAATTTGAAAAGCGATGAATTTGAAAAGCGATGAATTTGAAAAGCGATGAATTTGAAAAAGCGATGAATTTGAAAAGCGATGAATTTGAAAAGCGATGAATTTGAAAAGCGATGAATTTGAAAAAGCGATGAATTTGAAAAGCGATGAATTTGAAAAGCGATGAATTTGAGAAGCGATGAATTTGAAAAGCGATGAATTTGAAAAGCGATGAATTTGAGAAGCGATGAATTTGAAAAGCGATGAATTTGAAAAGCGATGAATTTGAAAAGCGATGAATTTGAAAAGCGATGAATTTGAGAAGCGATGAATTTGAAAAGCGATGAATTTGAAAAGCGATGAATTTGAAAAGCGATGAATTTGAGAAGCGATGAATTTGAAAAGCGATGAATTTGAAAAGCGATGAATTTGAAAAGCGATGAATTTGAAAAAGCGATGAATTTGAAAAGCGATGAATTTGAAAAGCGATGAATTTGAAAAGGGAATGAATTTGAAAAGCGATGAATTTGAAAAGCGATGAATTCGAAAAGCGATGAATTTGAAAAGCGATGAATTTGAAAAGCGATGAATTAGAAAAGCGATGAATTTGAAAAGCGATGAATTTGAAAAGCGATGAATTTGAAAAGCGATGAATTTGAAAAGCGATGGATTTGAAAAGCGATGAATTTGAAAAGCGATGAATTTGAAAAGCGATGAATTTGAAAAGCGATGAATTTGAAAAGCGATGAATTTGAAAAAGCGATGAATTTGAAAAGCGATGAATTTGAAAAGCGATGAAATTGAAAAGCGATGAATTTGAAAAGCGATGAACTTGAAAAGCGATGAATTTGAAAAGCGATGAATTTGAAAAGCGATGAATTTGAAAAGCGATGAATTTGAAAAGCGATGAATTTGAAAAAGCGATGAATTTGAAAAGCGATGAATTTGAAAAGCGATGAATTTGAAAAGCGATGAATTTGAAAAAGCGATGAATTTGAAAAGCGATGAATTTGAAAAGCGATGAATTTGAGAAGCGATGAATTTGAAAAGCGATGAATTTGAAAAGCGATGAATTTGAAAAAGCGATGAATTTGAAAAGCGATGAATTTGAAAAGCGATGAATTTGAAAAGCGATGAATTTGAAAAGCGATGAATTTGAAAAGCGATGAATTTGAAAAGCGATGAATTTGAAAAGCGATGAATTTGAAAAGCGATGAATTTGAAAAGCGATGAGTTTGAAAAAGCGATGAATTTGAAAAGCGATGAATTTGAAAAGCGATGAATTTGAAAAACGATGAATTTGAAAAGCGATGAATTTGAAAAGCGATGAATTTGAAAAGCGATGAATTTGAGAAGCGATGAATTCGAAAAGCGATGAATTTGAAAAGCGATGAATTTGAAAAGCGATGAATTTGAAAAGCGATGAATTTGAAAAGCGATGAATTTGAAAAGCGATGAATTTGAAAAGCGATGAATTTGAAAAGCGATGAATTTGAAAAGCGATGAATTTGAAAAGCGATGAATTTGAAAAGCGATGAATTTGAAAAGCGATGAATTTGAAAAGCGATGAATTTGAAAAGCGATGAATTTGAAAAGCGATGAATTTGAAAAGCGATGAATTTGAAAAGCGATGAATTTGAAAAGCGATGAATTTGAAAAAGCGATGAATTTGAAAAGCGATGAATTTGAAAAGCGATGAATTTGAAAAGCGATGAATTTGAAAAAGCGATGAATTTGAAAAGCGATGAATTTGAAAAGCGATGAATTTGAGAAGCGATGAATTTGAAAAGCGATGAATTTGAAAAGCGATGAATTTGAGAAGCGATGAATTTGAAAAGCGATGAATTTGAAAAGCGATGAATTTGAAAAGCGATGAATTTGAAAAGCGATGAATTTGAGAAGCGATGAATTTGAAAAGCGATGAATTTGAAAAGCGATGAATTTGAAAAGCGATGAATTTGAGAAGCGATGAATTTGAAAAGCGATGAATTTGAAAAGCGATGAATTTGAAAAGCGATGAATTTGAAAAAGCGATGAATTTGAAAAGCGATGAATTTGAAAAGCGATGAATTTGAAAAGCGATGAATTTGAAAAGCGATGAATTTGAAAAGCGATGAATTTGAAAAGGGAATGAATTTGAAAAGCGATGAATTTGAAAAGCGATGAATTCGAAAAGCGATGAATTTGAAAAGCGATGAATTTGAAAAGCGATGAATTTGAAAAGCGATGAATTTGAGAAGCGATGAATTTGAGAAGCGATGAATTTGAAAAGCGATGAATTTGAGAAGCGATGAATTTGAAAAGCGATGAATTTGAAAAGCGATGAATTAGAAAAGCGATGAATTTGAAAAGCGATGAATTTGAAAAGCGATGAATTTGAAAAGCGATGAATTTGAAAAGCGATGGATTTGAAAAGCGATGAATTTGAAAAGCGATGAATTTGAAAAGCGATGAATTTGAAAAGCGATGAATTTGAAAAGCGATGAATTTGAAAAAGCGATGAATTTGAAAAGCGATGAATTTGAAAAGCGATGAAATTGAAAAGCGATGAATTTGAAAAGCGATGAACTTGAAAAGCGATGAATTTGAAAAGCGATGAATTTGAAAAGCGATGAATTTGAAAAGCGATGAATTTGAAAAGCGATGAATTTGAAAAAGCGATGAATTTGAAAAGCGATGAATTTGAAAAGCGATGAATTTGAAAAGCGATGAATTTGAAAAAGCGATGAATTTGAAAAGCGATGAATTTGAAAAGCGATGAATTTGAGAAGCGATGAATTTGAAAAGCGATGAATTTGAAAAGCGATGAATTTGAAAAAGCGATGAATTTGAAAAGCGATGAATTTGAAAAGCGATGAATTTGAAAAGCGATGAATTTGAAAAGCGATGAATTTGAAAAGCGATGAATTTGAAAAGCGATGAATTTGAAAAGCGATGAATTTGAAAAGCGATGAATTTGAAAAGCGATGAATTTGAAAAGCGATGAATTTGAAAAGCGATGAATTCGAAAAGCGATGAATTTGAAAAGCGATGAATTTGAAAAGCGATGAATTTGAAAAGCGATGAATTTGAAAAGCGATAAATTTGAGAAGCGATGAATTTGAAAAGCGATGAATTTGAGAAGCGATGAATTTGAAAAGCGATGAATTTGAAAAGCGATGAATTTGAAAAGCGATGAATTAGAAAAGCGATGAATTTGAAAAGCGATGAATTTGAAAAGCGATGGATTTGAAAAGCGATGAATTTGAAAAGCGATGAATTTGAAAAGCGATGAATTTGAAAAGCGATGAATTTGAAAAGCGATGAATTTGAAAAAGCGATGAATTTGAAAAAGCGATGAATTTGAAAAGCGATGAATTTGAAAAGCGATGAAATTGAAAAGCGATGAACTTGAAAAGCGATGAATTTGAAAAGCGATGAATTTGAAAAGCGATGAATTTGAAAAGCGATGAATTTGAAAAGCGATGAATTTGAAAAAGCGATGAATTTGAAAAGCGATGAATTTGAAAAGCGATGAATTTGAAAAGCGATGAATTTGAAAAAGCGATGAATTTGAAAAGCGATGAATTTGAAAAGCGATGAATTTGAAAAGCGATGAATTTGAAAAGCGATGAATTTGAAAAGCGATGAATTTGAAAAAGCGATGAATTTGAAAAGCGATGAATTTGAAAAGCGATGAATTTGAAAAGCGATGAATTTGAAAAGCGATGAATTTGAAAAGCGATGAATTTGAAAAGCGATGAATTTGAAAAGCGATGAATTTGAAAAGCGATGAATTTGAAAAGCGATGAATTTGAAAAGCGATGAATTTGAAAAGCGATGAATTTGAAAAGCGATGAATTTGAAAAGCGATGAATTTGAGAAGCGATGAATTTGAAAAGCGATGAATTTGAAAAGCGATGAATTTGAAAAGCGATGAATTTGAGAAGCGATGAATTTGAAAAGCGATGAATTTGAAAAGCGATGAGTTTGAAAAAGCGATGAATTTGAAAAGCGATGAATTTGAAAAGCGATGAATTTGAAAAACGATGAATTTGAAAAGCGATGAATTTGAAAAGCGATGAATTTGAAAAGCGATGAATTTGAGAAGCGATGAATTCGAAAAGCGATGAATTTGAAAAGCGATGAATTTGAAAAGCGATGAATTTGAAAAGCGATGAATTTGAAAAGCGATGAATTTGAAAAGCGATGAATTTGAAAAGCGATGAATTTGAAAAGCGATGAATTTGAAAAGCGATGAATTTGAAAAGCGATGAAATTGAAAAGCGATGAATTTGAAAAACGATGAATTTGAAAAGCGATGAATTTGTAAAGCGATGAATTGGAAAAGCGATGAATTTGAGAAGCGATGAATTTGAAAAGCGATGAATTTGAAAAGCGATGAATTTGAAAAGCGATGAATTTGAGAAGCGATGAATTTGAAAAGCGATGAATTTGAAAAGCGATGAGTTTGAAAAAGCGATGAATTTGAAAAGCGATGAATTTGAAAAGCGATGAATTTGAAAAACGATGAATTTGAAAAGCGATGAATTTGAAAAGCGATGAATTTGAAAAGCGATGAATTTGAGAAGCGATGAATTTGAAAAGCGATGAATTCGAAAAGCGATGAATTTGAAAAGCGATGAATTTGAAAAGCGATGAATTTGAAAAGCGATGAATTTGTAAAGCGATGAATTTGAAAAGCGATGAATTTGAAAAGCGATGAATTTGAAAAGCGATGAATTTGAAAAGCGATGAATTTTAAAAGCGATGAAATTGAAAAGCGATGAATTTGAAAAACAATGAATTTGAAAAGCGATGAATTTGTAAAGCGATGAATTGGAAAAGCGAGCATACAACAATTCACTTGTTCAAATTCAATCGTGTGAATGTGCCCTGAAGGCATAACTACATACAAAAACTGTCTGAATTGAAATTTTTAGCCTCCGCCTCCACCCTTTCCCGAGCATTTGCTTGTGTCCTACTTTGCTTAAATTCTAGAAATCAGCATCTAAGTTATCATAAAACAATTCACTTGTTTAAATTCAATCGTGTGAATGTGCCCTGAATGCACAACTACAAAATCTGTCTGAAATGAGATTTTGAGCATCCGCTTCCACCTTTTACCGAGCATTTGCTAGAGTCCTACTATGCTTGAAATTTGAATTTCAGCATCTCAAATAGCATACAACAATTCACTTGTTCAAATTCAATCGTGTGAATGTGCCCTGAAGGCATAACTACATACATACAAAAACTGTCTGAAATGAGATTTTTAGCCTCCGCCTCCACCCTTTCCCGAGCATTTGCTTGTGTCCTACTATGCTTAAATTCTAGAAATCAGCATCTAAGTTATCATAAAACAATTCACTTGTTTAAATTCAATCGTGTGAATGTGCCCTGAATGCACAACTACAAAATCTGTCTGAAATGAGATTTTGAGCATCCGCTTCCACCTTTTACCGAGCATTTGCTAGTGTCCTACTATGCTTGAAATTTGAATTTCAGCATCTCAAATAGCATATAACAATTCACTTGTTCAAATTCAATCGTGTGAATGTGCCCTGAAGGCATAACTACATACATACAAAAACTGTCTGAAATGAGATTTTTAGCCTCCGCCTCCACCCTTTCCCGAGCATTTGCTTGTGTCCTACTATGCTTAAATTCTAGAAATTAGCATCTCAGTTATCATAGAACAGTTCACTTGTTTAAATTCAATCGTGTGAATGTGCCCTGAATGCACAACTACAAAATCTGTCTGAAATGAGATTTTGAGCATCCGCTTCCACCTTTTCCCGAGCATATGCTAGTGTCCTACTATGCCTAAATTCTAGAAATTAGCATCTTAGTTATCATAGAACAATTCACTTGTTTAAATTCAATCGTGTGAATGTGCCCTGAATGCACAACTACAAAATCTGTCTGAAATGAGATTTTGAGCATCCGCTTCCACCTTTTCCCGAGCATTTTCTAGTGTCCTACTATGCTCAAAGTGAAGATTTCAGCATCTTAAATAGCATACAACAATTCACTTGTTCAAATTCAATCGTGTGAATGTGCCCTGAAGGAATAACTACATACAAAAACTGTCTTAAATGAGATTTTTATCCTCCGCCTCCACCATTTCTCGAGCATTTGCCAGTGTCCTACTATGCTGAAATTTCAGAAATTAGCATTCGAAAAGTCACCAAATATGGCAAATATGATCGACTTTTCGTACAGACGAGATAGAGGGTCCAATTTGTAAACTTAAGCTTTTATGGGCAAAAAAAACCCTTCTGTCAAAGTTTCAGATCGATCGGACTTTGTCTTCATACAGTATTAGACATTTTCTGAGCGCGCGTTACTTGCTGGGGTCGCGCCCACCGGATTGCTCGCTACCAGCCGCCAGGTCAACCGATCGATATCGAATAGTTGGCATTCGCAAAGTGACCCATATCCACTCAGTTATGTCTTTTTGATAAGAATATGTCTAAATATAACTATAATGGATTGAGTCAGTTGAAGAAGACAAAATTTCTATCTTCAACGAATAACTTTGACAAAACGAAAAGTTGAAGGTTGAAAGTTAAGTAAAAAGTTTCGAGACGTCAACATATAGTGCTTTCTAACGATCAAATCAACCTCAAACTGTTTCGAACTCCTTCACACGTGCGCACAACGTGTTAGGGCGCGCCAGCCGGCTTCTTTTCTCGAAGTCATTGTAGACGTAATATAGAACTATGTACTGCTTCTTTTTTTCAGTTGAAACTAAGTTTTGAGTTTATTACTTGTACTCTTGTACATATTCAGCCTGAAATTCCG
This sequence comes from Rhabditoides inermis, assembly GCA_963966185.1. Classification (NCBI taxonomy): domain Eukaryota; kingdom Metazoa; phylum Nematoda; class Chromadorea; order Rhabditida; family Rhabditidae; genus Rhabditoides; species Rhabditoides inermis. The sequence goes on along the minus strand of CAWZYM010000346.1, from coordinate 141,763 downwards.
ATTTTCGATGCAGTACAGTGTCGAGTGAGGTGAGGTGAGAATCGAGTTCACCTTACATGTCATTTGGCAAACACAGGCGGTCAAATTATATTTTTAGAACGTAAGAGAGTAGACAGTAGGAAGAGAAGACAGTAGAGAAGAGAGTAGTACTTTCTGTTTAAAAAAAGTTTTTACATAACTGTCTCTCGAAAGTCGCAGTGACTACTGCAGATGTGAGAATAGAAGAATAGACAGAAAGTACCATAGTACTGTCTCTAGAAAGTTGTTGTCACCGCAGCCGGGACGTGAAAGTATACAAGAGAGAGAATAGGAGAGAGAGAATAGGAGAGAGAGAGAGAGAGAGAGAATAGGGAAAAGGAGAGAGAAAAGAGGAGAGAGAAGGGAGAGTAGACATAACTGTCTCTCGAAAGTCGCAGTGATAGTAATTAATGCAGATGTGAGAGTGAAAGTAGAAGAGGTGACGAGAGGTGAAAGTAGACAGAGAAGACATAGTAATGTCTCTAAAAAGTTGACAGTAGACAATAGAAAATATAATACTGTTTCTAGAGAATATATTACTGAGAGAGAAAGAGAAAGAGAGAAAGAGATAGCGAGATAGTGGGAGAGGGAGAAGAGAGAGAGAGAGAGGAGAGATAGGGAGAGTAGAACTGTGTCGAGGAAAGAGAGAGAGAGAGAGAGAGAGAGAGAGAGAGAGAGAGAGAGGCGGGGGAGGAGGAGAGAGATAGGATGGAAAGTATACAAAACCGTATAGAGGAGAAAGAGATGGGGCGGTGTACATCCGTAAAACATAAAATAAGTGAAAAAGAAGTAGGAGAGATAGTTAGAAATGACAAAAAAAAGCTACATATACAAAATACATGGAACTTGAACACTTCAACTACAACCCTCGCGTGTATGTAAGTATCTTCGCAAAAGTCATTAGAGAGGCATCAACTATCAAACATGCAAGACGAACTATTCTTCTATTTTTCTATTTTTGTATACCTAGTGCGGAGGCGCGCGACAGAGCGCCGGAGCGCTAGTCCTACTATGCTTAAAATTTGTATTTCAGTATCTCAAATAGCATACAACAATTCACTTGTTCAAATTCAATCGTGTGAATGTGCCCTGAAGGCATAACTACATACAAAAACTGTCTGAATTGAGATTTTTAGCCTCCGCCTCCACCTCAAATTCATCGCTTTTCAAATTCATCGCTTTTCAAATTCATCGCTTTTTCAAATTCATCGCTTTTCAAATTCATCGCTTTTCAAATTCATCGCTTTTCAAATTCATCGCTTTTTCAAATTCATCGCTTTTCAAATTCATCGCTTTTCAAATTCATCGCTTTTCAAATTCATCGCTTTTCAAATTCATCGCTTTTCAAATTTATCGCTTTTCAAATTCATCGCTTTTCAAATTCATCGCTTTTCAAATTCATCGCTTTTTCAAATTCATCGCTTTTCAAATTCATCGCTTTTCAAATTCATCGCTTTTCAAATTCATCGCTTTTCAAATTCATCGCTTTTCAAATTCATCGCTTTCCAAATTCATCGCTTTTCAAATTCATCGCTTTCCAAATTCATCGCTTTTCAAATTCATCGCTTTACAAATTCATCGCTTTTCAAATTCATCGCTTTCCAAATTCATCGCTTTTCAAATTCATCGCTTTTCAAAGTCATCGCTTTACAAATTCATCGCTTTTCAAATTCATCGCTTTTCAAATTCATCGCTTTTCAAATTCATCGCTTTTCAAATTCATCGCTTTTCAAATTCATCGCTTTTCAAATTCATCGCTTTTCAAATTCATCGACTTGTTCGATGGTGTCGAACTCGTGAGGACTTGTTATGCCCATCCCGTCTAGGTCCCACTGTCTCTCCACTCTCTCATTAAATGACAGATTGACGACATTCCTTTTGTTCTCTTCTTGCGACGAAATCGCAATGAGAATAAGCGACATTTAGCGACGCGGCTTTACTAGACTAGAATAATACATGAACAACTAAATCCAATATCCCACTTTGAAATCCCACTTTGATTTGTTCGTTTCGATGATATCATACCAAATACAAGATCGCCTGAACTCTAATACAAGAAACCCAACGTTGAACTTTTCGTTTTGATGGCCTTTTACCAAAGACAAGATCGCCTGAACTCTAGAACAAGAAATCCAAAATCCAAAAGCGATGAATTTGAAAAGTGATGAATTTGAAAAGCGATGAATTGGAAAAGCGATGAATTTGAAAAGTGATGAACTTGAAAAGCGATGAATTTGAAAAGTGATGAATTTGAAAAGCCATGAATTTGGAAAGCGATGAATTTGAAAAGCGATGAATTTGAAAAGCCATGAATTTGGAAAGCGATGAATTTGAAAAGCGATGAATTTGAAAAGCGATGAATTTGAAAAGCGATGAATTTGAAAAGCGATGAATTTGAAAAGCGATGAATTTGAAAAGCGATGAATTCGAGAAGCGATGAATTTGAAAAGCGATGAATTTGAAAAGCGATGAATTTAAAAAGCGATGAATTTGAAAAGCGATGAATTTGAAAAGCGATGAAATTGAAAAGCGATGAATTTGAAAAGCGATGAATTTGAAAAGCGATGAATTTGAAAAGCGATGAATTTGAAAAGCGATGATTTTGAAAAGCGATGAATTTGAAAAGCGATGAATTTGAAAAGCGATGATTTTGAAAAGCGATGAATTTGAAAAGCGATGAATTCGAAAAGCGATGAATTTGAAAAGGGATGAATTTGAAAAGCGATGAATTTGAAAAGCGATGAATTTGAAAAGCGATGAATTTGAAAAGCGATGAATTTGAAAAGCGATGAATTTGAAAAGCGATGAATTTGAAAAGCGATGAATTTGAAAAGCGATGAATTTGAAAAGCGATGAATTTGAAAAGTGATAAATTTGAAAAGCGATGAATTTGAAAAGCGATGAATTTGAAAAGCGATGAACTTGAAAAGCGATGAACTTGAAAAAAAATCTAGCTAAAAATCTCATTTCAGACAGTTTTCGTAGTTGTGCCTTCCGGGCACATTCACACGACTGAAATAAAACAAGTGAATTGTTCTATAATAACTGAGATGCTAATTTCTAAAATTTCAGCATATGAGGACACTGGCAAACACTCGGGAAAAGGTGGAGGCAGATGCTAAAAATCTCATTTCTGACAGTTTTTGTAGTTGTGCCTTCAGGGCTTATTCACACGATTGAATTTGAACAAGTGAAATGTTGTCTGACAATTGAGATGCTGAAATCTTCACTTTGAGCATAGTAGGACACTAGCAAATGCTCGGGAAAAGGTGGAAGCGGATGCTCAAAATCTCATTTCAGACAGATTTTGTAGTTGTGCATTCAGGGCACATTCACACGATTGAATTTAAACAAGTGAATTGTTCTATGATAACTGAGATGCAAATTTCTAGAATTTAGGCATAGTAGGACACTAGCATATGCTCGGGAAAAGGTGGAAGCGGATGCTCAAAATCTCATTTAAGACAGATTTTGTAGTTGTGCATTCAGGGCACATTCACACGATTGAAATAAAACAAGTGATTCGTTCTATGATAGCTGAGATGCTAATCACTAGAACTCGAGCATAGTAGAACACTGGCAAATGCTCGGGAAAGGGTGGAGGCGGAGGCTAAAAATTTCATTTCAGACAGTTTTTGTAGTTGTGCATTCAGGGAACATTCACACGATTGAATTTGAACAAGTGAAATGTTGTTTGCTATTTGAGATGCTGAAATTCAAATTTCAAGCATAGTAGGACACTAGCAAATGCTCGGGAAAAGGTGGAAGCGGATGCTCAAAATCTCATTTCAGACAGATTTTGTAGTTGTGCATTCAGGGAACATTCACACGATTGAATTTAAACAAGTGAAATGTTAACTGACAATTGAGATACTGAAATCTTTACTCTGAGCATAGTAGGACACTAGCAATTGCTCGGGAAAAGGTGGAAGCGGATGCTCAAAATCTCATTTCAGACAGATTTTGTAGTTGTGCATTCAGGGCACATTCACACGATTGAATTTAAACAAGTGAATTGTTCTATGATAACTTAGATGCTAATTTCTAGAATTTAAGCATAGTAGAACACAAGCAAATGCTAGGGAAAGGGTGGAGGCGGAGGCTAAAAATCTCAATTCAGACAGTTTTTGTAGTTGTGCATTCAGGGAACATTCACACGATTGAATTTAAACAAGTGAAATGTTAACTGACAATTGAGATACTGGAATTTTTACTTTGAGCATAGTAGGACACTAGCAAATGCTCGGGAAAAGGTGGAAGCGGATGCTCAAAATCTCATTTCAGACAGATTTTGTAGTTGTTCATTCAGGGCACATTCACACGATTGAATTTAAACAAGTGAACTGTTCTATGATAACTGAGATGCTAATTTCTAGAATTTGAGCATAGTAGGACACTGGCAAATGCTCGGGAAAGGGTGGAGGCGGAGGCTAAAAATCTCATTTCAGACAGTTTTTGTATGTATGTAGTTATGCCTTCAGGGCACATTCACACGATTGAATTTGAACAAGTGAATTGTTGTATGCTATTTGAGATGCTGAAATTCAAATTTCAAGCATAGTAGGACACTAGCAAATACTCGGGAAAAGGTGGAAGCGGATGCTCAAAATCTCATTTCAGACAGATTTTGTAGTTGTGCATTCAGGGCACAATCACACGATTGAATTTAAACAAGTAAATTGTTTTATGATAACTTAGATGCTAATTTCTAGAGTTTAAGCATAGTAGAACACAAGCAAATGCTCGGGAAAGGGTGGAGGCGGAGGCTAAAAATCTCAATTCAGACAGTTTTTGTATGTAGTTTTGCCTTCAGGGCACATTCACACGATTGAATTTGAACAAGTGAATTGTTGTATGCTATTTGAGATGCTGGAATACAAATTTTAAGCATAGTAGGACACTGGAAAATACTCGGGAAAAGGTGGAGGCGGAGGCTAAAAATTTCATTTCAGACAGTTTTTGTAGTTGTGCCTTCCGGGCACATTCACACTATTGAAATAAAACAAGTGAATTGTTCTATGATAACTGAGATGTTAATCTCTAAAATTTAATAGTAGGACACTGGCAAATGCTCGGGAAAGGGTGGAGGCGGAGGCTAAAAATCTCATTTCAGACAGTTTTCGTAGTTGTGCCTTCCGGGCACATTCACACGATTGAAATAAAACAAGTGAATTGTTCTATAATAAGTGAGATGCTAATTTCTTAAATTTCAGCATAGTAGGACATTGGCAAATGCTCGAGAAATGGTGGAGGCGGAGGCTAAAAATCTCATTTAAGACAGTTTTTGTATGTAGTTATTCCTTCAGGGCACATTCACACGATTGAATTTGAACAAGTGAATTGTTGTATGCTTTTTAAGATGCTGCAATTCAAATTTCAAGCATAGTAGGACACTGGCAAACACTCTGGAAAAGGTGGAGGCAGATGCTCAAAATCTCATTTCTGACAGTTTTTGTAGTTGTGCCTTCAGGGCTTATTCACACGATTGAATTTGAACAAGTGAAATGTTGTCTGACAATTGAGATGCTGAAATCTTCACTTTGAGCATAGTAGGACACTAGCAAATGCTCGTGAAAAGGTGGAAGCGGATGCTCAAAATCTCATTTCAGACAGATTTTGTAGTTGTGCATTCAGGGCACATTCACACGATTGAACTTAAACAGGTGAAGTGTTCTTGGATAACTGAGATGCTTATTTCTAGAATTTAAGCATAGTAGGACACAAGCAAATGCTCGGGAAAGGGTGGAGGCGGAGTCTAAAAATCTCAATTCAGACAGTTTGTGTAGTTGTGCATTCAGGGCACATTCACACGATTGAATTTAAACAAGTGAAATGTTCTATGATAACTTAGATGCTAATTTCTAGAATTTAGGCATAGTAGGACACAAGCAAATGCTCGGGAAAGGGTGGAGGCGGAGGCTAAAAATCTCAATTCAGACAGTTTTTGTAGTTGTGCATTCAGGGCACATTCACACGATTGAATTTAAACAAGTGAAATGTTGTCTGACAATTGAGATGCTGAAATCTTCACTTTGAGCATAGTAAGACACTAGCAAATGCTCGGGAAAAGGTGGAAGCGGATGCTCAAAATCTCATTTCAGACAGATTTTGTAGTTGTGCATTCAGGGCACATTCACACGATTGAATTTAAACAAGTGAATTGTTCTATGATAACTTAGATGCTAATTTCTAGAATTTAAGCATAGTAGGACACAAGCAATTGCTCGGGAAAGGGTGGAGGCGGAGGCTAAAAATCTCATTTCAGAAATTTTTTGTATGTATGTAGTTATGCCTTCAGGGCACATTCACACGATTGAATTTGAACAAGTGAATTGTTGTATGCTATTTGAGATGCTGAAATTCAAATTTCAAGCATAGTAGGACACTAGCAAATGCTCGGGAAAAGGTGGAAGCGGATGCTCAAAATCTCATTTCAGACAGATTTTGTAGTTGTGCATTCAGGGCACATTCACACGATTGAACTTAAACAGGTGAAGTGTTCTATGATAACTGAGATGCTAATTTCTAGAATTTAAGCATAGTAGGACACAAGCAAATGCTCGGGAAAGGGTGGAGGCGGAGGCTAAAAATCTCAATTCAGACAGTTTTTGTAGTTGTGCATTCAGGGCACATTCACACGATTGAATTTAAACAAGTGAAATGTTCTATGATAAGTTAGATGCTAATTTCTAGAGTTTAAGCATAGTAGGACACAAGCAAATGCTCGGGAATGGGTGGAGGCGGAGGCTAAAAATCTCAATTCAGACAGTTTTTGTAGTTGTGCATTCAGGGCACATTCACACGATTGAATTTAAACAAGTGAAATGTTGTCTGACAATTGAGATGCTAAAGTCTTCAGTTTGAGCAAAGTAGGACACTGGAAAATACTCGGGAAAAGGTGGAGGCAGATGCTCAAAATCTCATTTCTGACAGTTTTTGTAGTTGTGCCTTCAGGGCTTATTCACACGATTGAATTTGAACAAGTGAAATGTTAACTGACAGTTGAGATGCTGAAATCTTCACTTTGAGCATAGTAGGACACTAGCAAATGCTCGGGAAAAGGTGGAAGCGGATGCTCAAAATCTCATTTCAGACAGATTTTGTAGTTGTGCATTCAGGGCACATTCACACGATTGAATTTAAACAAGTGAATTGTTCTATGATAACTTAGATGCTAATTTCTAGAATTTAAGCATAGTAGGACACAAGCAAATGCTCGGGAAAGGGTGGAGGCGGAGGCTAAAAATCTCAATTCAGACAGTTTTTGTAGTTGTGCATTCAGGGCACATTCACACGATTGAATTTAAACAAGTGAAATGTTGTCTGACAATTGAGATGCTAAAGTCTTCACTTTGAGCAAAGTAGGACACTGGAAAATACTCGGGAAAAGGTGGAGGCAGATGCTCAAAATCTCATTTCTGACAGTTTTTGTAGTTGTGCCTTCAGGGCTTATTCACACGATTGAATTTGAACAAGTGAAATGTTCTATGATAACTGAGATGCTAATCTCTAGAATTTGAGCATAGTAGGACACTGGCAAATGCTCGGGAAAGGGTGGAGGCGGAGGCTAAAAATCTCATTTCAGAAATTTTTTGTATGTATGTAGTTATGCCTTCAGGGCACATTCACACGATTGAATTTGAACAAGTGAATTGTTGTATGCTATTTGAGATGCTGAAATTCAAATTTCAAGCATAGTAGGACACTAGCAAATGCTCGGGAAAAGGTGGAAGCGGATGCTCAAAATCTCATTTCAGACAGATTTTGTAGTTGTGCATTCAGGGCACATTCACACGATTGAACTTAAACAGGTGAAGTGTTCTATGATAACTGAGATGCTAATTTCTAGAATTTAAGCATAGTAGGACACAAGCAAATGCTCGGGAAAGGGTGGAGGCGGAGGCTAAAAATCTCAATTCAGACAGTTTTTGTAGTTGTGCATTCAGGGCACATTCACACGATTGAATTTAAACAAGTGAAATGTTCTATGATAACTTAGATGCTAATTTCTAGAGTTTAAGCATAGTAGGACACAAGCAAATGCTCGGGAAAAGGTGGAAGCGGAGGCTAAAAATCTCAATTCAGACAGTTTTTGTAGTTGTGCATTCAGGGCACATTCACACGATTGAATTTAAACAAGTGAAATGTTGTCTGACAATTGAGATGCTAAAGTCTTCACTTTGAGCAAAGTAGGACACTGGAAAATGCTCGGGAAAAGGTGGAAGCGGAGGCTAAAAATCTCATTTCTGACAGTTTTTGTAGTTGTGCCTTCAGGGCTTATTCACACGATTGAATTTGAACAAGTGAAATGTTAACTGACAATTGAGATACTGGAATCTTTACTTTGAGCATAGTAAGACACTAGCAAATGCTCGGGAAAAGGTGGAAGCGGATGCTCAAAATCTCATTTCAGACAGATTTTGTAGTTGTTCTTTCAGGGCACATTCACACGATTGAATTTAAACAAGTGAACTGTTCTATGATAACTGAGATGCTAATCTCTAGAATTTGAGCATAGTAGGACACTGGCAAATGCTCGGGAAAGGGTGGAGGCGGAGGCTAAAAATCTCATTTCAGACAGTTTTTGTAGTTGTGCATTCAGGGCACATTCACACGATTGAATTTGAACGAGTGAATTGTTGTATGCTATTTGAGATGCTGAAATTCAAATTTCAAGCATAGTAGGACACTAGCAAATGCTCGGGAAAAGGTGGAAGCGGATGCTCAAAATCTCATTTCAGACAGATTTTGTAGTTGTGCATTCAGGGCACATTCACACGATTGAATTTAAACAAGTGAATTGTTCTATGATAACTTAGATGCTAATTTCTAGAGTTTAGGCATAGTAGGACACAAGCAAATGCTCGGGAAAGGGTGGAGGCGGAGGCTAAAAATCTCAATTCAGACAGTTTTTATATGTAGTTATGCCTTCAGGGCACATTCACACGATTGAATTTGAACAAGTGAATTGTTCTATAATAAGTGAGATGCTAATTTCTTAAATTTCAGCATAGTAGGACATTGGCAAATGCTCGAGAAATGGTGGAGGCGGAGGCTAAAAATCTCATTTAAGACAGTTTTTGTATGTAGTTATTCCTTCAGGGCACATTCACACGATTGAATTTGAACAAGTGAATTGTTGTATGCTTTTTAAGATGCTGAAATTCAAATTTCAAGCTTAGTAGGACACTGGCAAACACTCTGGAAAAGGTGGAGGCAGATGCTCAAAATCTCATTTCTGACAGTTTTTGTAGTTGTGCCTTCAGGGCTTATTCACACGATTGAATTTGAACAAGTGAAATGTTGTCTGACAATTGAGATGCTGAAATCTTCACTTTGAGCATAGTAGGACACTAGCAAATGCTCGGGAAAAGGTGGAAGCGGATGCTCAAAATCTCATTTCAGACAGATTTTGTAGTTGTGCATTCAGGGCACATTCACACGGTTGAACTTAAACAGGTGAAGTGTTCTATGATAACTGAGATGCTAATTTCTAGAATTTAAGCATAGTAGGACACAAGCAAATGCTCGGGAAAGGGTGGAGGCGGAGGCTAAAAATCTCAATTCAGACAGTTTTTGTAGTTGTGCATTCAGGGCACATTCACACGATTGAATTTAAACAAGTGAAATGTTCTATGAAAACTTAGATGCTAATTTCTAGAATTTAGGCATAGTAGGACACAAGCAAATGCTCGGGAAAGGGTGGAGGCGGAGGCTAAAAATCTCAATTCAGACAGTTTTTGTAGTTTTGCATTCAGGGCACATTCACACGATTGAATTTAAACAAGTGAAATGTTGTCTGACAATTGAGATGCTGAAATCTTCACTTTGAGCATAGTAGGACACTAGCAAATGCTCGGGAAAAGGTGGAAGCGGATGCTCAAAATCTCATTTCAGACAGATTTTGTAGTTGTGCATTCAGGGCACATTCACACGATTGAATTTAAACAAGTGAATTGTTCTATGATAACTTAGATGCTAATTTCTAGAATTTAAGCATAGTAGGACACAAGCAAATGCTCGGGAAAGGGTGGAGGCGGAGGCTAAAAATCTCAACTAAGACAGTTTTTGTAGTTGTGCATTCAGGGCACATTCACACGATTGAATTTAAACAAGTGAAATGTTGTCTGACATTTGAGATGCTAAAGTCTTCACTTTGAGCAAAGTAGGACACTGGAAAATACTCGGGAAAAGGTGGAGGCAGATGCTCAAAATCTCATTTCTGACAGTTTTTGTAGTTGTGCCTTCAGGGCTTATTCACACGATTGAATTTGAACAAGTGAAATGTTAACTGACAATTGAGATACTGGAATCTTTACTTTGAGCATAGTAAGACACTAGCAAATGCTCGGGAAAAGGTGGAAGCGGATGCTCAAAATCTCATTTCAGACAGATTTTGTAGTTGTTCTTTCAGGGCACAATCACACGATTGAATTTAAACAAGTGAACTGTTCTATGATAACTGAGATGCTAATCTCTAGAATTTGAGCATAGTAGGACACTGGCAAATGCTCGGGAAAGGGTGGAGGCGGAGGCTAAAAATCTCATTTCAGACAGTTTTTGTATGTATGTAGTTATGCCTTCAGGGCACATTCACACGATTGAATTTGAACAAGTGAATTGTTGTATGCTATTTGAGATGCTGAAATTCAAATTTCAAGCATAGTAGGACACTAGCAAATGCTCGGGAAAAGGTGGAAGCGGATGCTCAAAATCTCATTTCAGACAGATTTTGTAGTTTTGCATTCAGGGCACATTCACACGATTGAATTTAAACAAGTGAATTGTTCTATGATAACTTAGATGCTAATTTCTAGAATTTAAGCATAGTAGGACACAAGCAAATGCTCGGGAAAGGGTGGAGGCGGAGGCTAAAAATCTCAATTAAGACAGTTTTTGTAGTTGTGCATTCAGGGCACATTCACACGATTGAATTTAAACAAGTGAAATGTTGTCTGACAATTGAGATGCTAAAGTCTTCACTTTGAGCAAAGTAGGACACTGGAAAATACTCGGGAAAAGGTGGAGGCAGATGCTCAAAATCTCATTTCTGACAGTTTTTGTAGTTGTGCCTTCAGGGCTTATTCACACGATTGAATTTGAACAAGTGAAATGTTAACTGACAATTGAGATACTGGAATCTTTACTTTGAGCATAGTAAGACACTAGCAAATGCTCGGGAAAAGGTGGAGGCAGATGCTCAAAATCTCATTTCTGACAGTTTTTGTAGTTGTGCCTTCAGGGCTTATTCACACGATTGAATTTGAACAAGTGAAATGTTGTCTGACAATTGAGATGCTGAAATCTTCACTTTGAGCATAGTAGGACACTAGCAAATGCTCGGGAAAAGGTGGAAGCGGATGCTCAAAATCTCATTTCAGACAGATTTTGTAGTTGTGCATTCAGGGCACATTCACACGATTGAATTTAAACAAGTGAATTGTTCTATGATAACTCAGATGCTAATTTCTAGAATTTAAGCATAGTAGGACACAAGCAAATGCTCGGGAAAGGGTGGAGGCGGAGGCTAAAAATCTCAATTCAGACAGTTTTTGTAGTTGTGCATTCAGGGCACATTCACACGATTGAACTTAAACAAGTGAAATGTTGTCTGACAATTGAGATGCTAAAGTCTTCACTTTGAGCAAAGTAGGACACTGGAAAACACTCGGGAAAAGGTGGAGGCAGATGCTCAAAATCTCATTTCTGACAGTTTTTGTAGTTGTGCCTTCAGGGCTTATTCACACGATTGAATTTGAACAAGTGAAATGTTAACTGACAATTGAGATACTGGAATCTTTACTTTGAGCATAGTAAGACACTAGCAAATGCTCGGGAAAAGGTGGAAGCGGATGCTCAAAATCTCATTTCAGACAGATTTTGTAGTTGTTCTTTCAGGGCACATTCACACGATTGAATTTAAACAAGTGAACTGTTCTATGATAACTGAGATGCTAATCTCTAGAATTTGAGCATAGTAGGACACTGGCAAATGCTCGGGAAAGGGTGGAGGCGGAGGCTAAAAATCTCATTTCAGACAGTTTTTGTATTTATGTAGTTATGCCTTCAGGGCACATTCACACGATTGAATTTGAACAAGTGAATTGTTGTATGCTATTTGAGATGCTGAAATTCAAATTTCAAGCATAGTAGGACACTAGCAAATGCTCGGGAAAAGGTGGAAGCGGATGCTCAAAATCTCATTTCAGACAGATTTTGTAGTTGTGCATTCAGGGCACATTCACACGATTGAATTTAAACAAGTGAATTGTTCTATGATAACTCAGATGCTAATTTCTAGAATTTAAGCATAGTAGGACACAAGCAAATGCTCGGGAAAGGGTGGAGGCGGAGGCTAAAAATCTCAATTCAGACAGTTTTTGTAGTTGTGCATTCAGGGCACATTCACACGATTGAACTTAAACAAGTGAAATGTTGTCTGACAATTGAGATGCTAAAGTCTTCACTTTGAGCAAAGTAGGACACTGGAAAACACTCGGGAAAAGGTGGAGGCAGATGCTCAAAATCTCATTTCTGACAGTTTTTGTAGTTGTGCCTTCAGGGCTTATTCACACGATTGAATTTGAACAAGTGAAATGTTAACTGACAATTGAGATACTGGAATCTTTACTTTGAGCATAGTAAGACACTAGCAAATGCTCGGGAAAAGGTGGAAGCGGATGCTCAAAATCTCATTTCAGACAGATTTTGTAGTTGTTCTTTCAGGGCACATTCACACGATTGAATTTAAACAAGTGAACTGTTCTATGATAACTGAGATGCTAATCTCTAGAATTTGAGCATAGTAGGACACTGGCAAATGCTCGGGAAAGGGTGGAGGCGGAGGCTAAAAATCTCATTTCAGACAGTTTTTGTATTTATGTAGTTATGCCTTCAGGGCACATTCACACGATTGAATTTGAACAAGTGAATTGTTGTATGCTATTTGAGATGCTGAAATTCAAATTTCAAGCATAGTAGGACACTAGCAAATGCTCGGGAAAAGGTGGAAGCGGATGCTCAAAATCTCATTTCAGACAGATTTTGTAGTTGTGCATTCAGGGCACATTCACACGATTGAATTTAAACAAGTAAATTGTTCTATGATAACTTAGATGCTAATTTCTAGAATTTAAGCATAGTAGGACACAAGCAAATGCTCGGGAAAGGGTGGAGGCGGAGGCTAAAAATCTCAATTAAGACAGTTTTTGTAGTTGTGCATTCAGGGCACATTCACACGATTGAATTTAAACAAGTGAAATGTTGTCTGACAATTGAGATGCTAAAGTCTTCACTTTGAGCAAAGTAGGACACTGGAAAATACTCGGGAAAAGGTGGAGGCAGATGCTCAAAATCTCATTTCTGACAGTTTTTGTAGTTGTGCCTTCAGGGCTTATTCACACGATTGAATTTGAACAAGTGAAATGTTAACTGACAATTGAGATACTGGAATCTTTACTTTGAGCATAGTAAGACACTAGCAAATGCTCGGGAAAAGGTGGAAGCGGATGCTCAAAATCTCATTTCAGACAGATTTTGTAGTTGTTCTTTCAGGGCACAATCACACGATTGAATTTAAACAAGTGAACTGTTCTATGATAACTGAGATGCTAATCTCTAGAATTTGAGCATAGTAGGACACTGGCAAATGCTCGGGAAAGGGTGGAGGCGGAGGCTAAAAATCTCATTTCAGACAGTTTTTGTATGTATGTAGTTATGCCTTCAGGGCACATTCACACGATTGAATTTGAACAAGTGAATTGTTGTATGCTATTTGAGATGCTGAAATTCAAATTTCAAGCATAGTAGGACACTAGCAAATGCTCGGGAAAAGGTGGAAGCGGATGCTCAAAATCTCATTTCAGACAGATTTTGTAGTTTTGCATTCAGGGCACATTCACACGATTGAATTTAAACAAGTGAATTGTTCTATGATAACTTAGAAGCTAATTTCTAGAGTTTAAGCATAGTAGGACACAAGCAAATGCTCGGGAAAGGGTGGAGGCGGAGGCTAAAAATCTCAATTCAGACAGTTTTTGTAGTTGTGCATTCAGGGCACATTCACACGATTGAATTTAAACAAGTGAAATGTTCTATGATGACTTATATGCTAATTTCTAGAATTTAAGCATAGTAGGACACAAGCAAATGCTCGGGAAAGGGTGGAGGCGGAGGCTAAAAATCTCAATTCAGACAGTTTTTGTAGTTGTGCATTCAGGGCACATTCACACGATTGAATTTAAACAAGTGAAATGTTGTCTGACAATTGAGATGCTGAAATCTTCACTTTGAGCATAGTAGGACACTAGCAAATGCTCGGGAAAAGGTGGAAGCGGATGCTCAAAATCTCATTTCAGACAGATTTTGTAGTTGTGCATTCAGGGCACATTCACACGATTGAATTTAAACAAGTGAATTGTTCTATGATAACTTAGATGCTAATTTCTAGAATTTAAGCATAGTAGGATACAAGCAAATGCTCGGGAAAGGGTGGAGGCGGAGGCTAAAAATCTCAATTCAGACAGTTTTTGTAGTTGTGCATTCAGGGCACATTCACACGATTGAACTTAAACAAGTGAAATGTTGTCTGACAATTGAGATGCTAAAGTCTTCACTTTGAGCAAAGTAGGACACTGGAAAACACTCGGGAAAAGGTGGAGGCAGATGCTCAAAATCTCATTTCGGACAGTTTTTGTAGTTGTGCCTTCAGGGCTTATTCACACGATTGAATTTGAACAAGTGAAATGTTAACTGACAATTGAGATACTGGAATCTTTACTTTGAGCATAGTAAGACACTAGCAAATGCTCGGGAAAAGGTGGAAGCGGATGCTCAAAATCTCATTTCAGACAGATTTTGTAGTTGTTCTTTCAGGGCACATTCACACGATTGAATTTAAACAAGTGAACTGTTCTATGATAACTGAGATGCTAATCTCTAGAATTTGAGCATAGTAGGACACTGGCAAATGCTCGGGAAAGGGTGGAGGCGGAGGCTAAAAATCTCATTTCAGACAGTTTTTGTAGTTGTGCATTCAGGGCACATTCACACGATTGAACTTAAACAGGTGAAGTGTTCTATGATAACTGAGATGCTAATTTCTAGAATTTAAGCATAGTAGGACACAAGCAAATGCTCGGGAAAGGGTGGAGGCGGAGGCTAAAAATCTCAATTCAGACAGTTTTTGTAGTTGTGCATTCAGGGCACATTCACACGATTGAATTTAAACAAGTGAAATGTTCTATGATAACTTAGATGCTAATTTCTAGAATTTAAGCATAGTAGGACACAAGCAAATGCTCGGGAAAGGGTGGAGGCGGAGGCTAAAAATCTCAATTCAGACAGTTTTTGTAGTTGTGCATTCAGGGCACATTCACACGATTGAATTTAAACAAGTGAAATGTTGTCTGACAATTGAGATGCTGAAATCTTCACTTTGAGCATAGTAGGACACTAGCAAATGCTCGGGAAAAGGTGGAAGCGGATGCTCAAAATCTCATTTCAGACAGATTTTGTAGTTGTGCATTCAGGGCACATTCACACGATTGAATTTAAACAAGTGAATTGTTCTATGATAACTTAGATGCTAATTTCTAGAATTTAAGCATAGTAGGATACAAGCAAATGCTCGGGAAAGGGTGGAGGCGGAGGCTAAAAATCTCAATTCAGACAGTTTTTGTAGTTGTGCATTCAGGGCACATTCACACGATTGAATTTAAACAAGTGAAATGTTGTCTGACAATTGAGATGCTAAAGTCTTCACTTTGAGCAAAGTAGGACACTGGAAAATACTCGGGAAAAGGTGGAGGCAGATGCTCAAAATCTCATTTCTGACAGTTTTTGTAGTTGTGCCTTCAGGGCTTATTCACACGATTGAATTTGAACAAGTGAAATGTTAACTGACAATTGAGATACTGGAATCTTTACTTTGAGCATAGTAAGACACTAGCAAATGCTCGGGAAAAGGTGGAAGCGGATGCTCAAAATCTCATTTCAGACAGATTTTGTAGTTGTTCTTTCAGGGCACATTCACACGATTGAATTTAAACAAGTGAACTGTTCTATGATAACTGAGATGCTAATCTCTAGAATTTGAGCATAGTAGGACACTGGCAAATGCTCGGGAAAGGGTGGAGGCGGAGGCTAAAAATCTCATTTCAGAAATTTTTTGTATGTATGTAGTTATGCCTTCAGGGCACATTCACACGATTGAATTTGAACAAGTGAATTGTTGTATGCTATTTGAGATGCTGAAATTCAAATTTCAAGCATAGTAGGACACTAGAAAATGCTCGGGAAAAGGTGGAAGCGGATGCTCAAAATCTCATTTCAGACAGATTTTGTAGTTGTGCATTCAGGGCACATTCACACGATTGAACTTAAACAGGTGAAGTGTTCTATGATAACTGAGATGCTAATTTCTAGAATTTAAGCATAGTAGGACACAAGCAAATGCTCGGGAAAGGGTGGAGGCGGAGGCTAAAAATCTCAATTCAGACAGTTTTTGTAGTTGTGCATTCAGGGCACATTCACACGATTGAATTTAAACAAGTGAAATGTTGTCTGACAATTGAGATGCTAAAGTCTTCACTTTAGCATCTCAACTTTTTCAAATAAAATGTTTTTCGAAAAAAATAAGTTCAAAAAAATTATGAACTTGAAAAGCGATGAATTTGAAACTTGAAAAGCGATGAATTTGAAAAGCGATGAATTTGAAAAGCGATGAATTTGAAAAGCGATGAATTTGAAAAGCGATGAATTTGAGAAGCGATGAATTTGAAAAGCGATAAATTTGAAAGCGATGAATTTGAAAAACGATGAATTTGTAAAGCGATGAATTTGAAAAGCGATGAATTTGGAAAGCGATGAATTTGAAAAGCGATGAATTTGTAAAGCGATGAATTTGAAAAGCGATGAATTTGTAAAGCGATGAATTGGAAAAGCAAGCATACAACAATTCACTTGTTCAAATTCAATCGTGTGAATGTGCCCTGAAGGCATAACTACATACAAAAACTGTCTGAATTGAAATTTTTAGCCTCCGCCTACACCCTTTCCCGAGCATTTGCTTGTGTCCTACTTTGCTTAAATTCTAGAAATTAGCATCTAAGTTATCATGAAAAGCGATGAATTTGAAAAGCGATGAATTTGAAAAAGCGATGAATTTGAAAAGCGATGAATTTGAAAAGCGATGAATTTGAAAAGCGATGACTTTGAAAAAGCGATGAACTTGAAAAGCGATGAATTTGAAAAGCGATGAATTTGAGAAGCGATGAATTTGAAAAGCGATAAATTTGAAAAGCGATGAATTTGAAAAGCGATGAATTTAAAAAACGATGAATTTGAAAAGCGATGAAATTGAAAAGCGATGAATTTGAAAAACGATGAATCTGAAAAGCGATGAATTTGAAAAGCGATGAATTTGAAAAGCGATGAATTTGAAAAGCGATGAAATTGAAAAACGATGTATTTGAAAAGCGATGAATTTGAAAAGCGATGAATTTGAAAAGCGATTAATTTGAAAAGCGATGAATTTGAAAAGCGATGAATTTGTAAAGCGATGAATTGGAAAAGCAAGCATACAACAATTCACTTGTTCAAATTCAATCGTGTGAATGTGCCCTGAAGGCATAACTACATACAAAAACTGTCTGAATTGAAATTTTTAGCCTCCGCCTACACCCTTTCCCGAGCATTTGCTTGTGTCCTACTTTGCTTAAATTCTAGAAATTAGCATCTAAGTTATCATGAAAAGCGATGAATTTGAAAAGCGATGAATTTGAAAAAGCGATGAATTGGAAAAGCGATGAATTTGAAAAGCGATGAATTTGAAAAGCGATGACTTTGAAAAAGCGATGAATTTGAAAAGCGATGAATTTGAAAAGCGATGAATTTGAGAAGCGATGAATTTGAAAAGCGATGAATTTGAAAAGCGATGAATTTGAGAAGCGATGAATTTGAAAAGCGATGAATTTGAAAAGCGATGAATTTGAAAAGCGATGAATTTGAAAAGCGATGAATTTGAAAAGCGATGAATTTGAAAAGCGATGAATTTGAAAAGCGATGAATTTAAAAAAGCGATGAATTTGAAAAGCGATGAATTTGAAAAGCGATGAATTTGAAAAGCGATGAATTTGAAAAGCGATGAATTTGAAAAGCGATGAATTTGAAAAGCGATGAATTTGAAAAAGCGATGAATTTGAAAAGCGATGAATTTGAAAAGCGATGAATTTGAAAAGCGATGAATTTGAAAAGCGATGAATTTGAAAAGCGATGAATTTGAAAAAGCGATGAATTTGAAAAGCGATGAATTTGAAAAGCGATGAATTTGAAAAGCGATGAATTTGAAAAAGCGATGAATTTGAAAAGCGATGAATTTGAGAAGCGATGAATTTGAAAAGCGATGAATTTGAAAAGCGATGAATTTGAAAAGCGATGAATTTGAAAAGCAATGAATTTGAAAAGCGATGAGTTTGAAAAGCGATGAATTTGAAAAGCGATGAATTTGAAAAAGCGATGAATTTGAAAAGCGATGAATTTGAAAAGCGATGAATTTGAAAAAGCGATGAATTTGAAACGCGATGAATTTGAAAAGCGATGAATTTGAAAAGCGATGAATTTGAAAAAGCGATGAATTTGAAAAGCGATGAATTTGAAAAGCGATGAATTTGAAAAGCGATGAATTTGAAAAGCGATGAATTTGAAAAAGCGATGAATTTGAAAAGCGATGAATTTGAAAAAGCGATGAATTTGAAAAGCGATGAATTTGAAAAGCGATGAATTTGAGAAGCGATGAATTTGAAAAGCGATGAATTTGAAAAGCGATGAATTTGAAAAGCGATGAATTTGAAAAGCGATGAATTTGAAAAAGCGATGAATTTGAAAAGCGATGAATTTGAAAAGCGATGAATTTGAAAAGCGATGAATTTGAAAAGCGATGAATTTGAAAAGCGATGAATTTGAAAAGCGATGAATTTGAAAAAGCGATGAATTTGAAAAGCGATGAATTTGAAAAGCGATGAATTTGAAAAGCGATGAATTTGAAAAGCGATGAATTTGAAAAGCGATGAATTTGAAAAGCAATGAATTTGAAAAGCGATGAGTTTGAAAAGCGATGAATTTGAAAAGCGATGAATTTGAAAAAGCGATGAATTTGAAAAGCGATGAATTTGAAAAGCGATGAATTTGAAAAGCGATGAATTTGAAAAGCGATGAATTTGAAAAGCGATGAATTTGAAAAGCGATGAATTTGAAAAGCGATGAATTTGAAAAGCGATGAATTTGAAAAGCGATGAATTTGAAAAGCGATGAATTTGAAAAGCGATGCATTTGAAAAAGCGATGAATTTGAAAAGCGATGAATTTGAAAAGCGATGAATTTGAGAAGCGATGAATTTGAAAAGCGATGAATTTGAAAAGCGATGAATTTGAAAAGCGATGAATTTGAAAAGCGATGAATTTGAAAAGCGATGAATTTGAAAAGCGATGAATTTGAAAAAGCGATGAATTTGAAAAGCGATGAATTTGAAAAGCGATGAATTTGAGAAGCGATGAATTTGAAAAGCGATGAATTTGAAAAGCGATGAATTTGAGAAGCGATGAATTTGAAAAGCGATGAATTTGAAAAGCGATGAATTTGAAAAGCGATGAATTTGAAAAGCGATGAATTTGAAAAGCGATGAATTTGAAAAGCGATGAATTTGAAAAGCGATGAATTTGAAAAAGCGATGAATTTGAAAAGCGATGAATTTGAAAAGCGATGAATTTGAAAAGCGATGAATTTGAAAAAGCGATGAATTTGAAAAGCGATGAATTTGAAAAGCGATGAATTTGAAAAGCGATGAATTTGAAAAGCGATGAATTTGAAAAGCGATGAATTTGAAAAAGCGATGAATTTGAAAAGCGATGAATTTGAAAAGCGATGAATTTGAGAAGCGATGAATTTGAAAAGCGATGAATTTGAAAAGCGATAAATTTGAAAAGCGATGAATTTGAAAAGCGATGAATTTGAAAAGCGATGAATTTGAAAAGCGATGAAATTGAAAAGCGATGAATTTGAAAAGCGATGAATTTGAAAAGCGATGAATTTGAAAAAGCGATGAATTTGAAAAGCGATGAATTTGAAAAGCGATGAATTTGAAAAACGATGAATTTGAAAAAGCGATGAATTTGAAAAGCGATGAATTTGAAAAGCGATGAATTTGAGAAGCGATGAATTTGAAAAGCGATGAATTTGAAAAGCGATGAATTTGAAAAGCGATAAATTTGAAAAGCGATGAATTTGAAAAGCGATGAATTTAAAAAACGATGAATTTGAAAAGCGATGAAGTTGAAAAGCGATGAATTTGAAAAACGATGAATCTGAAAAGCGATGAGTTTGAAAAGCGATGAATTTGAAAAGCGATGAAATTGAAAAACGATGTATTTGAAAAGCGATGAATTTGAAAAGCGATGAATTTGAAAAGCGATTAATTTGAAAAGCGATGAATTTGAAAAGCGATGAATTTGTAAAGCGATGAATTGGAAAAGCGAGCATACAACAATTCACTTGTTCAAATTCAATCGTGTGAATGTGCCCTGAAGGCATAACTACATACAAAAACTGTCTGAATTGAAATTTTTAGCCTCCGCCTACACCCTTTCCCGAGCATTTGCTTGTGTCCTACTTTGCTTAAATTCTAGAAATTAGCATCTAAGTTATCATGAAAAGCGATGAATTTGAAAAGCGATGAATTTGAAAAGCGATGAATTTGAAAAGCGATGAATTTGAAAAGCGATGACTTTGAAAAAGCGATGAATTTGAAAAGCGATGAATTTGAAAAGCGATGAATTTGAGAAGCGATGAATTTGAAAAGCGATGAATTTGAAAAGCGATGAATTTGAGAAGCGATGAATTTGAAAAGCGATGAATTTGAAAAGCGATGAATTTGAAAAGCGATGAATTTGAAAAGCGATGAATTTGAAAAGCGATGAATTTGAAAAGCGATGAATTTGAAAAGCGATGAATTTGAAAAAGCGATGAATTTGAAAAGCGATGAATTTGAAAAGCGATGAATTTGAAAAGCGATGAATTTGAAAAGCGATGAATTTGAGAAGCGATGAATTTGAAAAGCGATGAATTTGAAAAGCGATGAATTTGAGAAGCGATGAATTTGAAAAGCGATGAATTTGAAAAGCGATGAATTTGAGAAGCGATGAATTTGAAAAGCGATGAATTTGAAAAGCGATGAATTTGAAAAGCGATGAATTTGAAAAGCGATGAATTTGAAAAGCGATGAATTTGAAAAAGCGATGAATTTGAAAAGCGATGAATTTGAAAAGCGATGAATTTGAAAAGCGATGAATTTGAAAAGCGATGAATTTGAAAAGCGATGAATTTGAAAAGCGATGAATTTGAAAAGCGATGAATTTGAAAAGCGATGAATTTGTAAAGCGATGAATTGGAAAAGCGAGCATACAACAATTCACTTGTTCAAATTCAATCGTGTGAATGTGCCCTGAAGGCATAAATAACTACATACAAAAACTGTCTGAATTGAAATTTTTAGCCTCCGCCTCCACCCTTTCCCGAGCATTTGCTTGTGTCCTACTTTGCTTAAATTCTAGAAATTAGCATCTAAGTTATCATGAAAAGCGATGAATTTGAAAAGCGATGAATTTGAAAAAGCGATGAATTTGAAAAGCGATGAATTTGAAAAGCGATGAATTTGAAAAGCGATGAATTTGAAAAAGCGATGAATTTGAAAAGCGATGAATTTGAAAAGCGATGAATTTGAAAAGCGATGACTTTGAAAAAGCGATGAATTTGAAAAGCGATGAATTTGAAAAGCGATGAATTTGAAAAGCGATGAATTTGAGAAGCGATGAATTTGAAAAGCGATGAATTTGAAAAGCGATGAATTTGAAAAGCGATGAATTTGAAAAGCGATGAATTTGAAAAGCGATGAATTTGAAAAGCGATGAATTTGAAAAAGCGATGAATTTGAAAAGCGATGAATTTGAAAAGCGATGAATTTGAAAAGCGATGAATTTGAGAAGCGATGAATTTGAAAAGCGATGAATTTGAAAAGCGATGAATTTGAAAAGCGATGAATTTGAAAAGCGATGAATTTGAAAAGCGATGAATTTGAAAAGCGATGAATTTGAAAAGCGATGAATTTGAAAAGCGATGAATTTGAAAAGCGATGAATTTGAAAAGCGATGAATTTGAAAAGCGATGAATTTGAAAAGCGATGAATTTGAAAAGCGATGAATTTGAAAAGCGATGAATTTGAAAAGCGATGAATTTGAAAAGCGATGAATTTGAAAAGCGATGAATTTGAAAAGCGATGAATTTGAAAAAGCGATGAATTTGAAAAGCGATGAATTTGAAAAGCGATGAATTTGAAAAGCGATGAATTTGAAAAGCGATGAATTTGAAAAGCGATGAATTTGAAAAGCGATGAATTTGAAAAGCGATGAATTTGTAAAGCGATGAATTGGAAAAGCGAGCATACAACAATTCACTTGTTCAAATTCAATCGTGTGAATGTGCCCTGAAGGCATAAATAACTACATACAAAAACTGTCTGAATTGAAATTTTTAGCCTCCGCCTCCACCCTTTCCCGAGCATTTGCTTGTGTCCTACTTTGCTTAAATTCTAGAAATTAGCATCTAAGTTATCATGAAAAGCGATGAATTTGAAAAGCGATGAATTTGAAAAGCGATGAATTTGAAAAGCGATGAATTTGAAAAGCGATGAATTTGAAAAAGCGTTGAATTTGAAAAGCGATGAATTTGAAAAGCGATGAATTTGAAAAGCGATGAATTTGAAAAGCGATGAATTTGAAAAGCGATGAATTTGAAAAGCGATGAATTTGAAAAGCGATGAATTTGAAAAGCGATGAATTTGTAAAGCGATGAATTGGAAAAGCGAGCATACAACAATTCACTTGTTCAAATTCAATCGTGTGAATGTGCCCTGAAGGCATAAATAACTACATACAAAAACTGTCTGAATTGAAATTTTTAGCCTCCGCCTCCACCCTTTCCCGAGCATTTGCTTGTGTCCTACTTTGCTTAAATTCTAGAAATTAGCATCTAAGTTATCATGAAAAGCGATGAATTTGAAAAGCGATGAATTTGAAAAAGCGATGAATTTGAAAAGCGATGAATTTGAAAAGCGATGAATTTGAAAAGCGATGAATTTGAAAAAGCGATGAATTTGAAAAGCGATGAATTTGAAAAGCGATGAATTTGAAAAGCGATGACTTTGAAAAAGCGATGAATTTGAAAAGCGATGAATTTGAAAAGCGATGAATTTGAAAAGCGATGAATTTGAAAAGCGATGAATTTGAAAAGCGATGAATTTGAGAAGCGATGAATTTGAAAAGCGATGAATTTGAAAAGCGATGAATTTGAAAAGCGATGAATTTGAAAAGCGATGAATTTGAAAAGCGATGAATTTGAAAAGCGATGAATTTGAAAAAGCGATGAATTTGAAAAGCGATGAATTTGAAAAGCGATGAATTTGAAAAGCGATGAATTTGAGAAGCGATGAATTTGAAAAGCGATGAATTTGAAAAGCGATGAATTTGAAAAGCGATGAATTTGAAAAGCGATGAATTTGAAAAGCGATGAATTTGAAAAAGCGATGAATTTGAAAAGCGATGAATTTGAAAAGCGATGAATTTGAAAAGCGATGAATTTGAAAAGCGATGAATTTGAAAAGCGATGAATTTGAAAAGCGATGAATTTGAAAAGCGATGAATTTGAAAAGCGATGAATTTGAAAAGCGATGAATTTGAAAAAGCGATGAATTTGAAAAGCGATGAATTTGAAAAGCGATGAATTTGAAAAGCGATGAATTTGAAAAGCGATGAATTTGAGAAGCGATGAATTTGAAAAGCGATGAATTTGAAAAGCGATGAATTTGAGAAGCGATGAATTTGAAAAGCGATGAATTTGAAAAGCGATGAACTTGAGAAGCGATGAATTTGAAAAGCGATGAATTTGAAAAGCGATGAATTTGAAAAGCGATGAATTTGAAAAGCGATGAATTTGAAAAGCGATGAATTTGAAAAAGGGATGAATTTGAAAAGCGATGAATTTGAAAAGCGATGAATTTGAAAAGCGATGAATTTGAAAAGCGATGAATTTGAAAAGCGATGAATTTGAAAAGCGATGAATTTGAAAAGCGATGAATTTGAAAAGCGATGAATTTGAAAAGCGATGAATTTGAAAAGCGATGAATTTGAAAAGCGATGAATTTGAAAAGCGATGAATTTGAAAAGCGATGAATTTGTAAAGCGATGAATTGGAAAAGCGAGCATACAACAATTCACTTGTTCAAATTCAATCGTGTGAATGTGCCCTGAAGGCATAAATAACTACATACAAAAACTGTCTGAATTGAATTTTTTAGCCTCCGCCTCCACCTTTTCCCGAGCATTTGCTTGTGTCCTACTTTGCTTAAATTCTAGAAATTAGCATCTAAGTTATCATGAAAAGCGATGAATTTGAAAAGCGATGAATTTGAAAAAGCGATGAATTTGAAAAGCGATGAATTTGAAAAGCGATGAATTTGAAAAGCGATGAATTTGAAAAAGCGATGAATTTGAAAAGCGATGAATTTGAAAAGCGATGAATTTGAAAAGCGATGAATTTGAAAAGCGATGAATTTGAAAAGCGATGAATTTGAAAAGCGATGAATTTGAAAAGCGATGAATTTGAAAAGCGATGAATTTGAGAAGCGATGAATTTGAAAAGCGATGAATTTGAAAAGCGATGAATTTGAAAAGCGATGAATTTGAAAAGCGATGAATTTGAAAAGCGATGAATTTGAAAAGCGATGAATTTGAAAAAGCGATGAATTTGAAAAGCGATGAATTTGAAAAGCGATGAATTTGAAAAGCGATGAATTTGAAAAGCGATGAATTTGAAAAGCGATTAATTTGAAAAGCGATGAATTTGAAAAGCGATGAATTTGTAAAGCGATGAATTGGAAAAGCGAGCATACAACAATTCACTTGTTCAAATTCAATCGTGTGAATGTGCCCTGAAGGCATAACTACATACAAAAACTGTCTGAATTGAAATTTTTAGCCTCCGCCTCCACCCTTTCCCGAGCATTTGCTTGTGTCCTACTTTGCTTAAATTCTAGAAATTAGCATCTAAGTTATCATGAAAAGCGATGAATTTGAAAAGCGATGAATTTGAAAAAGCGATGAATTTGAAAAAGCGATGAATTTGAAAAGCGATGAATTTGAAAAGCGATGAATTTGAAAAGCGATGAATTTGAAAAAGCGATGAATTTGAAAAGCGATGAATTTGAAAAGCGATGAATTTGAAAAGCGATGAATTTGAAAAGCGATGAATTTGAAAAGCGATGAATTTGAAAAGCGATGAATTTGAAAAGCGATGAATTTGAGAAGCGATGAATTTGAAAAGCGATGAATTTGAAAAGCGATGAATTTGAAAAGCGATGAATTTGAAAAGCGATGAATTTGAAAAGCGATGAATTTGAAAAAGCGATGAATTTGAAAAGCGATGAATTTGAAAAGCGATGAACTTGAAAAGCGATGAATTTGAAAAGCGATGAATTTGAAAAGCGATGAATTTGAAAAGCGATGAATTTGAAAAGCGATGAATTTGAAAAGCGATGAATTTGAAAAGCGATGAATTTGAAAAAGCGATGAATTTGAAAAGCGATGAATTTGAAAAGCGATGAATTTGAAAAGCGATGAATTTGAAAAGCGATGAATTTGAGAAGCGATGAATTTGAAAAGCGATGAATTTGAAAAGCGATGAATTTGAAAAGCGATGAATTTGAGAAGCGATGAATTTGAAAAGCGATGAATTTGAAAAGCGATGAATTTGAAAAGCGATGAATTTGAAAAGCGATGAATTTGAAAAGCGATGAATTTGAAAAGCGATGAATTTGAAAAAGCGATGAATTTGAAAAGCGATGAATTTGAAAAGCGATGAATTTGAAAAGCGATGAATTTGAAAAGCGATGAATTTGAAAAGCGATGAATTTGAAAAGCGATGAGTTTGAAAAGCGATGAATTTGAAAAGCGATGAATTTGAAAAGCGATGAATTTGAAAAGCGATGAATTTGAAAAGCGATGAATTTGAAAAGCGATGAATTTGAAAAGCGATGAATTTGAAAAGCGATGAATTTGAAAAAGCGATGAATTTGAAAAGCGATGAATTTGAAAAGCGATGAATTTGAAAATTTGAAAAGCGATGAATTTGGAAAGCGATGAATTTGAAAAGCGATGAATTTGAAAAGCGATGAATTTGAAAAGCGATGAATTTGAAAAGCGATGAATTTGAAAAGCGATGAATTTGAAAAGCGATGAATTTGAGAAGCGATGAATTTGAAAAGCGATGAATTTGAAAAGCGATGAATTTGAAAAGCGATGAATTTGAAAAGCGATGAATTTGAAAAGCGATGAATTTGAAAAAGCGATGAATTTGAAAAGCGATGAATTTGAAAAGCGATGAATTTGAAAAGCGATGAATTTGAAAAGCGATGAATTTGAAAAGCGATGAATTTGAAAAGCGATGAATTTGAAAAGCGATGAATTTGAAAAAGCGATGAATTTGAAAAGCGATGAATTTGAAAAGCGATGAATTTGAAAAGCGATGAATTTGAAAATTTGAAAAGCGATGAATTTGGAAAGCGATGAATTTGAAAAGCGATGAATTTGAAAAGCGATGAATTTGAAAAGCGATGAATTTGAAAAGCGATGAATTTGAAAAGCGATGAATTTGAAAAGCGATGAATTTGAGAAGCGATGAATTTGAAAAGCGATGAATTTGAAAAGCGATGAATTTGAAAAGCGATGAATTTGAAAAGCGATGAATTTGAAAAGCGATGAATTTGAAAAAGCGATGAATTTGAAATGCGATGAATTTGAAAAGCGATGAATTTGAAAAGCGATGAATTTGAAAAGCGATGAATTTGAAAAGCGATGAATTTGAAAAGCGATGAATTTGAAAAGCGATGAATTTGAAAAAGCGATGAATTTGAAAAGCGATGAATTTGAAAAGCGATGAATTTGAAAAGCGATGAATTTGAAAAGCGATGAATTTGAAAAGCGATGAATTTGAAAAGCGATGAATTTGAGAAGCGATGAATTTGAAAAGCGATGAATTTGAAAAGCGATGAATTTGAAAAGCGATGAATTTGAAAAGCGATGAATTTGAGAAGCGATGAATTTGAAAAGCGATGAATTTGAAAAGCGATGAATTTGAAAAGCGATGAATTTGAAAAGCGATGAATTTGAGAAGCGATGAATTTGAAAAGCGATGAATTTGAAAAGCGATGAATTTGAAAAGCGATGAATTTGAAAAGCGATGAATTTGAAAAAGCGATGAATTTGAAAAGCGATGAATTTGAAAAGCGATGAATTTGAAAAGCGATGAATTTGAAAAGCGATGAATTTGAAAAGCGATGAATTTGAAAAGCGATGAATTTGAAAAGCGATGAATTTGAAAAGCGATGAATTTGAAAAGCGATGAATTTGAAAAAGCGATGAATTTGAAAAGCGATGAATTTGAAAAGCGATGAATTTGAAAAGCGATGAATTTGAAAAGCGATGAATTTGAGAAGCGATGAATTTGAAAAGCGATGAATTTGAAAAGCGATGAATTTGAAAAGCGATGAATTTGAAAAGCGATGAATTTGAGAAGCGATGAATTTGAAAAGCGATGAATTTGAAAAGCGATGAATTTGAAAAGCGATGAATTTGAAAAGCGATGAATTTGAAAAGCGATGAATTTGAAAAGCGATGAATTTGAAAAAGCGATGAATTTGAAAAGCGATGAATTTGAAAAGCGATGAATTTGAAAAGCGATGAATTTGAAAAGCGATGAATTTGAAAAGCGATGAATTTGAAAAGCGATGAATTTGAAAAGCGATGAATTTGAAAAGCGATGAGTTTGAAAAGCGATGAATTTGAAAAGCGATGAATTTGAAAAGCGATGAATTTGAAAAGCGATGAATTTGAAAAGCGATGAATTTGAAAAGCGATGAATTTGAAAAGCGATGAATTTGAAAAGCGATGAATTTGAAAAAGCGATGAATTTGAAAAGCGATGAATTTGAAAAGCGATGAATTTGAAAATTTGAAAAGCGATGAAT
The DNA here is from genome assembly GCA_963966185.1 of Rhabditoides inermis. Classification (NCBI taxonomy): domain Eukaryota; kingdom Metazoa; phylum Nematoda; class Chromadorea; order Rhabditida; family Rhabditidae; genus Rhabditoides; species Rhabditoides inermis. The sequence goes on along the minus strand of CAWZYM010000346.1, from coordinate 113,617 downwards.
TTGGAAAGCGATGAATTTGAAAAGCGATGAATTTGAAAAGCGATGAATTTGAAAAGCGATGAATTTGAAAAGCGATGAATTTGGAAAGCGATGAATTTGGAAAGCGATGAATTTGAAAAGCGATGAATTTGAAAAGCGATGAATTTGAAAAGCGATGAATTTGAAAAGCGATGAATTTGAAAATCGATGAATTTGAAAAGCGATGAATTTGAAAAGCGATGAATTTGAAAAGCGATAAATTTGAAAAGCGATGAATTTGAAAAGCGATGAATTTGTAAAGCGATGAATTTGGAAAGCGATGAATTTGAAAAGCGATGAATTTGGAAAGCGATGAATTTGGAAAGCGATGAATTTGAAAAGCGATGAATTTGAAAAGCGATGAATTTGAAAAGCGATGAATTTGAAAAGCGATGAATTTGAAAAGCGATGAATTTGAAAAGCGATGAATTTGAAAAGCAATGAATTTGAAAAGCGATGAATTTGAAAAGCGATGAATTTGAAAAAGCGATGAATTTGAAAAGCGATGAATTTGAAAAAGCGATGAATTTTAAAAGCGATGAATTTTAAAAGCGATGAATTTTAAAAGCGATGAATTCGAAAAGCGATGAATTTGAAAAGCGATGAATTTGAAAAGCGATGAATTTGAAAAGCGATGAATTTGAAAAGCGATGAATTTGAAAAGCGATGAATTTGAAAAGCGATGAATTTGAAAAGCGATGAATTTGAAAAGCGATGAATTTGAAAAGCGATGAATTTGAAAAGCGATAAATTTGAAAAGCGATGAATTTGAAAAGCGATGAATTTGAAAAGCGATGAATTTGAAAAGCGATGAATTTGAAAAGCGATGAATTTGAAAAGCGATGAATTTGAAAAGCGATGAATTTGAAAAGCGATGAATTTGAAAAGCGATGAATTTGAAAAGCGATGAATTTGAAAAGCGATGAATTTGAAAACCGATGAGTTTGAAAAGCGATGAATTTGAAAACCGATGAGTTTGAAAAGCGATGAATTTGAAAAGCGATGAATTTGAAAAGCGATGAATTTGAAAAGCGATGAATTTGAAAAGCGATGAATTTGAAAAGCGATGAATCTGAAAATTTGAAAAGCGATGAATCTGAAAATTTGAAAAGCGATGAATTTGGAAAGCGATGAATTTGAAAAGCGATGAATTTGAAAAGCGATGAATTTGAAAAGCGATGAATTTGGAAAGCGATGAATTAGGAAAGCGATGAATTTGAAAAGCGATGAATTTGAAAAGCGATGAATTTGAAAAGCGATGAATTTGAAAAGCGATGAATTTGAAAAGCGATGAATTTGAAAATCGATGAATTTGAAAAGCGATGAATTTGAAAAGCGATGAATTTGAAAAGCGATAAATTTGAAAAGCGATGAATTTGAAAAGCGATGAATTTGTAAAGCGATGAATTTGAAAAGCGATAAATTTGGAAAGCGATGAATTTGAAAAGCGATGAATTTGGAAAGCGATGAATTTGAAAAGCGATGAATTTGAAAAGCGATGAATTTGAAAAGCGATGAATTTGAAAAGCGATGAATTTGAAAAGCGATGAATTTGAAAAGCGATGAATTTGAAAAGCAATGAATTTGAAAAGCGATGAATTTGAAAAGCGATGCATTTGAAAAGCGATGCATTTGAAAAGCGATGAATTTGAAAAAGCGATGAATTTGAAAAGCGATGAATTTGAAAAAGCGATGAATTTTAAAAGCGATGAATTTTAAAAGCGATGAATTCGAAAAGCGATGAATTTGAGAAGCGATGAATTTGAGAAGCGATGAATTTGAAAAGCGATGAATTTGAAAAGCGATGAATTTGAAAAGCGATGAATTTGAAAAGCGATGAATTTGAAAAGCGATGAATTTGAAAAGCGATGAATTTGAAAAGCGATGAATTTGAAAAGCGATGAATTTGAAAAGCGATGAATTTGAAAAGCGATGAATTTGAAAAGCGATGAATTTGAAAAGCGATGAATTTGAAAAGCGATAAATTTGAAAAGCGATGAATTTGAAAAGCGATGAATTTGAAAAGCGATGAATTTGAAAAGCGATGAATTTGAAAAGCGATGAATTTGAAAAGCGATGAATTTGAAAAGCGATGAATTTGAAAAGCGATGAATTTGAAAAGCGATGAATTTGAAAAGCGATGAATTTGAAAAGCGATGAATTTGAAAAGCGATGAATTTGAAAATTTGAAAAGCGATGATTTTGGAAAGCGATGAATTTGAAAAGCGATGAATTTGAAAAGCGATGAATTTGAAAAGCGATGAATTTGAAAAGCGATGAATTTGGAAAGCGATGAACTTGAAAAGCGATGAATTTGAAAAGCGATGAATTTGAAAAGCGATGAATTTGAAAAGCGATGAATTTGAAAAGCGATGAATTTGAGAAGCGATGAATTTGAAAAGCGATAAATTTGAAAGCGATGAATTTGAAAAACGATGAATTTGTAAAGCGATGAATTTGAAAAGCGATGAATTTGGAAAGCGATGAATTTGAAAAGCGATGAATTTGTAAAGCGATGAATTTGAAAAGCGATGAATTTGGAAAGCGATGAATTTGAAAAGCAATGAATTTGAAAAGCGATGAATTTGAAAAGCGATGAATTTGAAAAGCGATGAATTTGAAAAGCGATGAATTTGAAAAGCGATGAATTTGAAAAGCAATGAATTTGAAAAGCGATGAATTTGAAAAGCGATGAATTTGAAAAGCGATGAATTTGAAAAGCGATGAATTTGAAAAGCGATGAATTTGAAAAAGCGATGAATTTGAAAAGCGATGAATTTTAAAAGCGATGATTTCGAAAAGCGATGAATTTGAGAAGCGATGAATTTGAAAAGTGATGAATTTGAAAAGCGATGAATTTGAAAAGCGATGCATTTGAAAAGCGATGAATTTGAAAAACGATGAATTTGATAAGCGATGAATTTGAAAAGCGATGAATTTGAAAAGCGATGAATTTGAAAAGCGATGAATTTGAAAAGCGATGAAATTGAAAAAGCGATGAATTTGAAAAGCGATGAATTTGAAAAGCGATGAATTTGAAAAGCGATGAATTTGAAAAGCGATGAATTTGAAAAGCGATGAACTTGAAAAGCGATGAATTTTAAAAGCGATGATTTCGAAAAGCGATGAATTTGAGAAGCGATGAATTTGAAAAGTGATGAATTTGAAAAGCGATGAATTTGAAAAGCGATGAATTTGAAAAGCGATGAATTTGAAAAACGATGAATTTGATAAGCGATGAATTTGAAAAGCGATGAATTTGAAAAGCGATGAATTTGAAAAGCGATGAATTTGAAAAGCGATGAAATTGAAAAAGCGATGAATTTGAAAAGCGATGAATTTGAAAAGCGATGAATTTGAAAAGCGATGAATTTGAAAAGCGATGAATTTGAAAAAGCGATGAATTTGAAAAGCGATGAACTTGAAAAGCGATGAATTTGAAAAGCGATGAATGAAAAGCGATGAATTTGAAAAACGATGAATTTGAAAAGCGATGAATTTGATATATATACGCTTGAGCAGGAGACTAGCGCTCCGGCGCGCTGTCGCGCGCCTCCGCACTAGGTATACAAGAATAGAAAAATAGAAGTATAGTTATTTTTGCGTAGAAACATCTTTTTCATCTCTATCCTACTTTCTTTCTCTGTTGTTTTTATCATTTTCTCTATTTTCAACTCATTTACTTCCTATTCCTCCATCTCTCTCTCCCTACCTTTCTCCCTCTCTCTCTCTCCCCACTCCCTCTCTCTCCCTCCGTCTCTCTCTTTCTCTTTTTTATTTTGTCTTTCGCTATTATTTCTCTCTCTCTCTCTCGTATATTCTCACGTCCCCGCAGCGGTGACAACAACTTTCTAGAGACAGTACTATGGTATATTCTTTCTACTCTTCTACTCTCACGTCTGCAGTAGTCAATGCGAATTTCGAGAGACAGTTATGTCTACTCTCCCTCCTCTCTCCTCCTACCCCCTCTCTCGCTCCCTCTCTCTCTCTCTCTCTCTCGTCTATTCTCACATCTCCGCAGCGGTGACAACAACTTTCTAGAGACAGTACTATGGTATATTTCTTTAAAAAAATACTTGCGTAAAAAGACTCAGTTTGTCTTGACCCAATTCAACAAAAGCGCATGCATAAAACGTTTACAAATACTAACACAAACTTGCGAAGACCAGACTGTTGACACTAACTAACATAGGAAATATAAGAATACAATTAAAGGAGATGGAGAGAGAGAGAGAGAAGTGCAGGTTTGTGTTAGTATTTGTAAACGTTTTATGCATGCGCTTTTGTTGAATTGGGTCAAGACAAACTGAGTCTTTTTACGCAAGTACTTTTTAAAGAAAATATATGTGCTTTTGTTAAATTTCATAGAAATGTTTTATATGTAATATGTGCTGAATTATGACTATTCATTTGGATTTAATCAAAACCTAATCTATCTCCTTCTGTTCTCTCTCTCTCCATCTGTTCTCTCTCACTGTTCTTTCTCTCTTTCACTGCGCTCTCTCGCTCTTTCTCCATCTCTCTCTGTCCTTCTCTCCATCTTTTGATTTATATGATTCTTTTACACATTCCGAGTCAAAAATAAGTCGCCAGTGTACCTTTAAAGGACCACTACCTCAAACCGGTCAATTTTTGCCAAAACATTTTAAATAAGAGCTTGTTCGATTCCTTATCAGATTCTAAGAACTTTTTCAAATAAAATGTTTTTCGAAAAAAATAAGTTCAAAAAAGTTATGATCAAAAAAATGAAAAATTTGCATATTTTCGTGTTTTTTTTTGTTGAAAATGTTGCTGACCTGAGAAGCAAGAATAATTAGCACCATTCGAAAGAACGTGTTTTGTTTGATATACATGATTTTTATGAAGAAAATCAATCCTGACATCATCGGCCATTCAGACGGTTGAAAGTGGTCCGGAAAACGATTATTCGGCATTTTTCGATTTTTCGCCCTGTGTCACTGCGAAGAAGCAAAAAGCAAATACACCATGATAATCTACGCACTTTGTTCAGTATATGGGCGTGTTTTCATGAAAATCTATCATGACGTCATCTGCCATCCGACGGTTGAAAGTGGTCCGGACAAGTTTGCAGGCATGGCAGATGACAGATGACGTCATGATAGATTTTCATGAAAACACGCCCATATACTGAACAAAGTGCGTAGATTATAATGGTGCATTTGCTTTTTGCTTCTTCGCAGTGACACAGGGCGAAAAAACGAAAAATTCCGATTAATCGTTTTCCGGACCACTTTCAACCGTCTGAATGGCCGATGATGTCAGGATTGATTTTTTTCATAAAAATCATGTGGACCAAACAAAACACGTTTTTTCAAATGGTGCTAATTATTCTTGCTTCTCAGGTCAGCAACATTTTCAAAAAAAAATCTAAAATATGCAATTTTTTTCATTTTTTTGATCATTACTTTTTTGAACTTATTTTTTTCGAAAACACTTTATGTGAAAAAGTTCTTGGAATCTGATAAAGAATCGAACGAGCTCTTATTTAGAGTGGGCCAAATTTTTAATGGGCCAAATTTGCATATTTGACAAAAACGACCCTATACATCTTGTAGAGGACCTTTGATAACTTTTGTATGCGCCGGCATAGCTCCTAGTAACCACATGCCCAAAAAGTGTCCGATTCTTACAGAGACGGTGTGATATTTATAGACGTTTAAATACAACGATTCATTCCGATGGAAGGCCATTCGTAATACACCGACTCGCGAGGATGTTTTCTGAATGACTTTTCTGATATGCTCGCTTGGACTGAGATCGGATGTGAGATAAATACCAAGATCTTTGATTGAGTCAGTGCAGGCTATTACGGAGCCATCACACGTATATACAGACTTGATGGCACGTTTTCCAAAATGAATAACATTGGATTTAGCAGCCGATAGTAAGAGTTGGCGCTCACCAAGCCATCGATGTACATTTGCCAGGTCTGTTTCGAGTAATACTTTGAAATTGGGAATGTTCTGTGGAATTGACAATTTCATGTCATCCGCGTACAAAAAAGTATTTACTATGTTTAATAACGGAGCCGATTCCATTTACATAGATCAAGAAGAGTAGAGGTCCAACAACACTACCTTGTGGTGTACCACTAAGAACTGGAATCCAATCTGATAGTCCTGTGCCCACCCTTACCGTCTGAGTACGGTTAGATAGAAACAGATTTAAACACCGGAGAGTTTTTCCATCAATCTTGTAGGACCTACATACCTCATTTAATCTTCTATGAACAACTGAATCAAACGCCTTTTTAATATCTAGATAAATCGTGTCTACCGGTGACGTGTCTTCCACTTGGAACGATGACGCAACGAACGGATAATGGGAATTTAGGAGAGAGCTACCCACTAGCAATAATACGATCCGTGTCTTCAATTAACGCTTCGAGCAGACTGGTGTTCAAGTTAGCGAGCGCGTACGTGGACCGGTCAGAGTCTGAAATGGTGTGCCGTTGTATGTGTGTGTAGATGCGGTTGTAGGATTGTGTGTTGTGGGAGGCTATCCGCCCCACCCTGCCGCGCCTATATAACAGGCTGGTGGGTGTGCGCGGAGCCGACTGCGAGATATGCCATCTAATCCGCAGAATAAACGCATGCACATCATGTGAGTTTCGGTCTATAATGGTGAGGAGAAGAATCGGACGATTCATCCGATTACGGTACCTCATTGAAAAAAGCGCGCGTTGTTTTTCGATGAATCTCCTCACTACACATCACCGAAACGATAGTGAAGTGAAAAAAAACGTGTTTGTTTGAATCATTACCTCAAACTAGGAAAGCATTACCTCAAACTTGGGTAGTTCCTACAACCGCATCTACACACACACACACAACGGCACACCATTTCAGACTCTGACCGGTCCACGTACGCGCTCGCTAACTTGAACACCAGTCTGCTCGAAGCGTTAATTGAAGACACGGATCGTATTATTGCTAGTGGGTAGCTCTCTCCTAAATTCCCATTATCCGTTCGTTGCGTCATCGTTCCAAGTGGAAGACACGTCACCGGTAGACACGATTTATCTAGATATTAAAAAGGCGTTTGATTCAGTTGTTCATAGAAGATTAAATGAGGTATGTAGGTCCTACAAGATTGATGGAAAAACTCTCCGGTGTTTAAATCTGTTTCTATCTAACCGTACTCAGACGGTAAGGGTGGGCACAGGACTATCAGATTGGATTCCACGCCCCTGTGCCTTTAAAGGTAGAAAGAGGGGTTTACCCTGTTTCGGCCCGTCACCCTGCAGACAGGATTCTATACACAAGTGACAAATCATTACAGTAGCTGAGCTACCATCTTACAGTTAGTTAAGAACCGAGCATAGAACTGTTTCTAGAAAAATAATGTGATCGATGCGGAGACGTGAGAGTAGAGAGAAGAGAGCATAGAACTGCTTCTAGAAAAATGTTGGGATCGATGCGGAGACGTGAGAGTAGACAGAAGAGACCATATTACTGTCTCTAGAAAAATTCTGTGACCGCAGAGATGTGAGAGTAGACGAGGAAGAGAGAGAGAGGGAAAGAGAGTGTATATAGGTAAAAAAAATGAAAGTGAGAAATAAGAAAGATGGAGACAGAAGAAAGTAGGAGACAGACAGTTAGAAAGACATGAAGTGAAAGAGATACATAGACCTTTCGCATGGATGTCTCTCCGTAAGAATCAATAGAGAGTAATCAGCAAGATGAACTACTTTTTTATTTTCTATTCTTGGATACCTAGTGCGGAGGCGCGCGGCAGCGCGCCGGAGCGCTAGTCACGACAGTTATCTCTATTGAATAAGTTGAGAGCTTTTTGATGTGAACACAACTATGCATATACTTGAGCATAATGCTCTTAACATCAAATGATTTGTAGCCGAAGTGACAGTATAAAACATACAATTCAGTCAATTTTACAAACACAGTACTTTTCTTGGAGTTACAACGAACGATACGTACAATTTCAGACTTCAGAGAACCATGTACAGTTTTTCTACGAGTGGTACTTTCACAATTTATAAACCTATGGACCTTGAAATTATACGCATCCGTTTTATTGTACAACATACATTCCCACTCTCCATTGTTATTAGTCACCGTTAGATCAAGGAAATCAACTTTGTTCGGAGAGCGGTTTGTCTGTTCCAATACTAGAGTACTAGAGTCATACCCAGAGAGAAACACCTTTAGTTTTAGTTGTTTGTCATACTTATAAAAAATCAAAATATCATCCATGTACCTGAATACTCGAAAGTAGTTCAGAGCACAAATATTTTTACATTTGCATGACTGTTCATATTCTAACACACTCAGAGTAAGAGAAACAAATTACATTGTGGCGTAGAGGTAACGCTTACAGTGCGTTAATTGACATATAATATGTAGTTCGCCGGGTCACTGTAGAAAATTGATCTACCCTCTAGTCGCATTTGCTCTACCCTCTAGTCGTGAGGAGACCCAAGCGCGCGCATTCAAACGCTAATATCGTCTCGCATACGATGTTCTCGCCCGCTCCGCTCACAGTGCGTTAAAGGATGTATCCGGACAATGTATTATTCCCTGGTCTTCAGGATGGGGATGCTTTCGTTCTCTACAGTGAAGACGAGTTTTAAAATTATGTTTGTCTAGAAAAGTTAGTAAAAATACAAACAATTTTTCCACGTTTATACAATTTCAAAAGAAGGTTTCATTGACGAGAACAAAAACGACCCCAACCTGAAGATCAGGCCAGATTAGATTGTCCGGATAAATCCTTTAAAGGAACATGGCATTCGGGGGGTAATTGAACGATCCCCCACTCATATGTGCACAATTCCATCGCGGAACTCGAAAGGTGATGCCACGCCGAAAAAAGAGCGGGAACTTTCAAATTCCCTCCAAATTCTCCGCTGGCTCTTGCGCATCTCTCGAATGAGCTGTCGCTTCACGCGGGTCGAATCTTGGTTACCCCCAAACATGAAACACCATCTAATGGATTCTAACCAATCAATGTCTCACGAAAAGAGTTGATTGCGAGCCCACTATATATTTTGAGTCTTCTACCGACAGTTCGATCGCACTTTCTTCAGGCACTCTCACGTCAATGTTCCGGCAGTTCTCCGAGAAGAGCCCTCTATGGGCGGAGGTGGTTGGTGGGGACGCCGACGATGTTGCCGCGGCATCGCAAGTCCTCATCGATGCCTGCGCCGAGCTCGGAGACGTTCCCAATGAGAACCACGACCTGGTACGATGCAAGTTACATTTGTGTAGTTGTAGCTCGTCTCGTTTTCAGTTTCCATTCGATTAGTCGCCCCTTTTTCAGCACTAACTACCCAAGTTTGAGGTATTGCTTTCCCTGATGATGCCATAAAGGCGAAACGTCGGAATAAACTGTTTCTTTCGCGGTACATCGGCTGAACACCACCATCTCATCATATGTTTGAATTTGTGTACAGTTTCCGTAATGTCATAAGAATAATAATACCGAGCAGGATGCTGATGAGGACAACACGACGCCCAGCCACCGGACCAATGCCCCTGGTCGCAGCCATCCAATCAACGCTCTCGCCACGACACGACACGCGAGCAGTGCGGTCGACAGCAGGCGGCAGGAGTAGTAGTGCTGAAAAAGGGGCGACTAATCGAATGGAAACTGAAAACGAGACGAGCTACAACTACACAAATGTAACTTGCATCGTACCAGGTCGTGGTTCTCATTGGGAACGTCTCCGAGCTCGGCGCAGGCATCGATGAGGACTTGCGATGCCGCGGCAACATCGTCGGCGTCCCCACCAACCACCTCCGCCCATAGAGGGCTCTTCTCGGAGAACTGCCGGAACATTGACGTGAGAGTGCCTGAAGAAAGTGCGATCGAACTGTCTGTAGAAGACTCAAAATATATAGTGGGCTCGCAATCAACTCTTTTCGTGAGACATTGATTGGTTAGAATCCATTAGATGGTGTTTCATGTTTGGGGGTAACCAAGATTCGACCCGCGTGAAGCGACAGCTCATTCGAGAGATGCGCAAGAGCCAGCGGAGAATTTGGAGGGAATTTGAAAGTTCCCGCTCTTTTTTCGGCGTGGCATCACCTTTCGAGTTCCGCGATGGAATTGTGCACATATGAGTGGGGGATCGTTCAATTACCCCCCGAATGCCATGTTCCTTTAAAGGATTTATCCGGACAATCTTATCTGGCCTGATCTTCAGGTTGGGGTCGTTTTTGTTCTCGTCAATGAAACCTTCTTTTGAAATTGTATAAACGTGGAAAAATTGTTTGTATTTTTACTAACTTTTCTAGACAAACATAATTTTAAAACTCGTCTTCACTGTAGAGAACGAAAGCATCCCCATCCTGAAGACCAGGGAATAATACATTGTCCGGATACATCCTTTAACGCACTGTGAGCGGAGCGGGCGAGAACATCGTATGCGAGACGATATTAGCGTTTGAATGCGCGCGCTTGGGTCTCCTCACGACTAGAGGGTAGAGCAAATGCGACTAGAGGGTAGATCAATTTTCTACAGTGACCCGGCGAACTACAAATCCCCCTGAATAATATTGTATGTCAATTAACGCACTGTAAGAAGAGCGGTCGAGAACATCGCTAAGCGTTACCACTACGCCACAATGTGATTTGTTTCTCTTACTCTGAGTGTGTTAGAATATGAACAGTCATGCAAATGTAAAAATATTTGTGCTCTGAACTACTTTCGAGTATTCAGGTACATGGATGATATTTTGATTTTTTATAAGTATGACAAACAACTAAAACTAAAGGTGTTTCTCTCTGGGTATGACTCTAGTACTCTAGTATTGGAACAGACAAACCGCTCTCCGAACAAAGTTGATTTCCTTGATCTAACGGTGACTAATAACAATGGAGAGTGGGAATGTATGTTGTACAATAAAACGGATGCGTATAATTTCAAGGTCCATAGGTTTATAAATTGTGAAAGTACCACTCGTAGAAAAACTGTACATGGTTCTCTGAAGTCTGAAATTGTACGTATCGTTCGTTGTAACTCCAAGAAAAGTACTGTTTGTAAAATTGACTGAATTGTATGTTTTATACTGTCACTGGGCTACAAATCATTTGATGTTAAGAGCATTATGCTCAAGTATATGCATAGTTGTGTTCACATCAAAAAGCTCTCAACCTATTCAATAGAGATAACTGTCGTGACTAGCGCTCCGGCGCGCTGCCGCGCGCCTCCGCACTAGGTATCCAAGAATAGAAAATAAAAAAGTAGTTCATCTTGCTGATTACTCTCTATTGATTCTTACGGAGAGACATCCATGCGAAAGGTCTATGTATCTCTTTCACTTCATGTCTTTCTAACTGTCTGTCTCCTACTTTCTTCTGTCACCATCTTTCTTATTTCTCACTTTCATTTTTTTTACCTATATACACTCTCTTCAAATTCATCGCTTTTCAAATTCATCGCTTTTCAAATTCATCGCTTTTCATGGTAGCGAGCAATCCGGTGGGCGCGACCCCAGCAAGTAACTCAAAAAATGTCTAATACTGTATGAAGACAAAGTCCGATCGATCTGAAAGTTTGACAGAAGGGTTTTTTTGCCCATAAAAGCTTAAGTTTACAAATTGGACCCTCTATCTCGTCTGTACGAAAAGTCGATCATATTTGCCATATTTGGTGACTTTTCGAATGCTAATTTCTAAAATTTCAGCATAGTAGGACACTGGCAAATGCTCGAGAAATGGTGGAGGCGGAGGCTAAAAATCTCCTTTAAGACAGTTTTTGTAGTTGTGCCTTCAGGGCACATTCACACGATTGAATTTGAACAAGTGAATTGTTGTATGCTATTTAAGATGCTGCAATTCAAACTTCCAGCATAGTAGGACACTAGCATATGCTCGGGAAAAGGTGGAAGCGGATGCTCAAAATCTCATTTCAGACAGATTTTGTAGTTGTGCATTCAGGGCACATTCACACGATTGAATTTAAACAAGTGAATTGTTCTATGATAACTGAGATGCTAAATTCTAGAATTTAGGCATAGTAGGACACTAGCAAATGCTCGGGAAAAGGTGGAAGCGGATGCTCAAAATCTCATTTCAGACAGATTTTGTAGTTGTGCATTCAGGGCACATTCACACGATTGAATTTAAACAAGTGAATTGTTCTATGATAACTGAGATGCTAAATTCTAGAATTTAGGCATAGTAGGACACTAGCAAATGCTCGGGAAAAGGTGGAAGCGGATGCTCAAAATCTCATTTCAGACAGATTTTGTAGTTGTGCATTCAGGGCACATTCACACGATTGAATTTAAACAAGTGAATTGTTCTATGATAACTGAGATGCTAAATTCTAGAATTTAGGCATAGTAGGACACTAGCATATGCTCGGGAAAAGGTGGAAGCGGATGCTCAAAATCTCATTTCAGACAGATTTTGTAGTTGTGCATTCAGGGCACATTCACACGATTGAATTTAAACAGGTGAAGTGTTCTATGATAACTGAGATGCTAATTTCTAGAATTTAGGCATAGTAGGACACTAGCAAATGCTCGGGAAAAGGTGGAAGCGGATGCTCAAAATCTCATTTCAGACAGATTTTGTAGTTGTTCATTCAGGGCACATTCACACGATTGAATTTAAACAAGTGAATTGTTCTATGATAACTGAGATGCTAATCTCTAAAATTCAAGCAAAGTAGGACACAAGCAAATGCTCGGGAAAGGGTGGAGGCGGATTCATCGCTTTTCAAATTCATCGCTTTTCAAATTAATCGCTTTTCAAATTCATCGCTTTTCAAATTCTTCGCTTTTCAAATTCATCGCTTTTCAAATTCATCGCTTTTCAAATTCATCGCTTTTCAAATTCATCGCTTTTCAAATTCATCGCTTTTCAAGTTCATCGCTTTTCAAATTCATCGCTTTTCCAATTCATCGCTTTACAAATTCATCGCTTTTCAAATTCATCGCTTTTCAAATTAATCGCTTTTCAAATTCATCGCTTTTCAAATTCATCGCTTTTCAAATACATCGTTTTTCAATTTCATCGCTTTTCAAATTCATCGCTTTTCAAATTCATCGCTTTTCAAATTCATCGCATTTCAAATTCATCGCTTTTCAAATTCATCGCTTTTCAAATTCATCGCTTTTCAAATTCATCGCTTTTCAAATTCATCGCTTTTCAAATTCATCGCTTTTCAATTTCATCGCTTTTCAAATTCATCGCTTTTCAAATTCATCGCTTTTCAAATTCATCGCATTTCAAATTCATCGTTTTTCAAATTCATCGCTTTTCAAATTCATCGCTTTTCAAATTCATCGCTTTTCAAATTCATCGCTTTTCAAATTCATCGCTTTTCAAATTCATCGCTTTTCAAATTCATCGTTTTTCAAATTCATCGCTTTTCAAATTCATCGCTTTTCAAATTCATCGCTTTTCAAATTCATCGCTTTTCAAATTCATCGCTTTTCAAATTCATCGCTTTTCAAATTCATCGCTTTTCAAATTCATCGCTTTTCAAATTCATCGCTTTTCAAATTCATCGCTTTTCAAATTCATCGCTTTTTCAAATTCATCGCTTTTCAAATTCATCGCTTTTCAAATTCATCGCTTTTTCAAATTCATCGCTTTTCAAATTCATCGCTTTTCAAATTCATCGCTTTTCAAATTCATCGCTTTTCAAATTCATCGTTTTTCAAATTCATCGCTTTTCAAATTCATCGCTTTTCAAATTCATCGTTTTTCAAATTCATCGCTTTTCAAATTCATCGCTTTTCAAATTCATCGCTTTTCAAATTCATCGCTTTTCAAATTCATCGCTTTTTCAAATTCATCGCTTTTCAAATTCATCGCTTTTCAAATTCATCGCTTTTTCAAATTCATCGCTTCTCAAATTCATCGCTTTTCAAATTCATCGCTTTTCAAATTCATCGCTTCTCAAAATCATCGCTTTTCAAATTCATCGCTTTTCAAATTCATCGCTTTTTCAAATTCATCGCTTTTCAAATTCATCGCTTTTCAAATTCATCGCTTTTCAAATTCATCGCTTTTTCAAATTCATCGCTTTTCAAATTCATCGCTTTTCAAATTCATCGCTTTTCAAATTCATCGCTTTTCAAATTCATCGCTTTTCAAATTCATCGCTTTTCAAATTCATCGCTTTTCAAATTCATCGCTTTTTAAAATTCATCGCTTTTCAAATTCATCGCTTTTCAAATTCATCGCTTTTCAAATTCATCGCTTTTCAAATTCATCGCTTTTTTCAAATTCATCGCTTCTCAATTTCATCGCTTTTCAAATTCATCGCTTTTTTCAAATTCATCGCTTCTCAATTTCATCGCTTCTCAATTTCATCGCTTTTCAAATTCATCGCTTTTCAAATTCATCGCTTTTCAAATTCATCGCTTTTCAAATTCATCGCTTTTCAAATTCATCGCTTTTCAAATTTATCGCTTTTCAAATTCATCGCTTTTCAAATTCATCGCTTTTCAAATTTATCGCTTTCCAAATTCATCGCTTTTCAAATTCATCGCTTTTCAAATTCATCGCTTTCCAAATTCATCGCTTTTCAAATTCATCGCTTTCCAAATTCATCGCTTTTCAAATTCATCGCTTTTCAAATTTATCGCTTTTCAAATTCATCGCTTTTCAAATTCATCGCTTTTCAAATTTATCGCTTTTCAAATTCATCGCTTTTCAAATTCATCGCTTTTCAAATTCATCGCTTATCAAATTCATCGCTTTTCAAATTCATCGCTTTTCAAATTCATCGCTTTTCAAATTCATCGCTTTTCAAATTCATCGCTTTTCAAATTCATCGTCAAATTCATCGCTTTTCAAATTCATCGCTTTTCAAATTCATCGCTTTTCAAATTCATCGCTTCTCAATTTCATCGCTTTTCAAATTCATCGCTTTTCAAATTCATTGCTTTTCAAATTCATCGCTTTTCAAATTCATCGCTTTTCAAATTCATCGCTTTTCAAATTCATCGCTTTCCAAATTCATCGCTTTTCAAATTCATCGCTTTACAAATTCATCGCTTTTCAAATTCATCGCTTTCCAAATTCATCGCTTTTCAAATTCATCGCTTTTCAAATTCATCGCTTTTCAAATTCATCGCTTTTCAAATTCATCGCTTTTCAAATTCATCGCTTTTCAAATTCATCGCTTTTCAAATTCATCGCTTTCCAAATTCATCGCTTTTCAAATTCATCGCTTTTCAAATTCATCGCTTTTCAAATTCATCGCTTTTCAAATTCATCGCTTTTCAAATTCATCGCTTTTTCAATTTCATCGCTTTTCAAATTCATCGCTTTTCAAATTCATCGCTTTTCAAATTCATCGCTTTTCAAATTCATCGCTTTTCAAATTCATCGCTTTTCAAATTCATCGCTTTTCATGGTAGCGAGCAATCCGGTGGGCGCGACCCCAGCAAGTAACGCGCGCTCAGAAAATGTCTAATACTGTATGAAGACAAAGTCCGATCGATCTGAAAGTTTGACAGAAGGGTTTTTAACACACAACCGGTAACGAAACTATTGAATCAAAAACTATTGAATGTAACTGCTCCGAGTTTCCGATGTCGAACTGCCACGGCGCGCCCGAAAGATCTGCACTCCACAGGCGGGGCACCGACATGCTCTGATGGTGATCGTTTAAGTCGGCATCTCCTCGATCTCAGCCTGCTCTGCAGCAGCCTCGTATCCGTGCAGCGTGATCTAGTCGTACTTGTTCTCACCGCGCGGTAGCGGGATCTGCACGTCGTACTTAGCTTGGCACGCACATCATTCACCGTAGCTCCCTAAAATTAAAACGATAAACAACTGATTACAGCGTACTCTACTCATTTTCAAGGTTAAGTAAGAGAAGCGGTTGCTCACCTTGGAGCCGATGATGTTGGTAGCAGTGGGCGGGGGCAGACCGATGACCAGCTGGAACTGGTGCAGCTGGCGATCCACGGCCTGCGCCTCGTACTCCTACACCTAAACCGCGAAGTTCTTCTCGCAAGCCTCCACCGCTCCCGACGACACGACCATCTAGTACATCCTGCTCGTCCGTGGGAACTTGTCGTCGTTGTGCTGCATGATGTGGCGGATATCCCCTGCCGACGATGAAGCGGTGCGCGTCATTGGGCACGTTGATAGGCACGATGATAGGATGGGCACGAGAGCGAGCAGTCCTTGGCTAGCACGCACATCGTGTCCTTCTCGTCGACCTGCAAACGAATAACAGTCAATCCATCCATGATCTATCCATACTCTCCCCTCTCCACTCACCCGCTATCACTCCTGCTGGGGAAGCGGATAAACACGTTGTACTCGCTTGGGATCTCGCGCGCCTTCTGTCCACGGCAGAAGAGGAGCACGGTGAGACGCATCCTCCACAATGATTACTTATCGTCTGGATCTGGAAATAGATCGGTTGCATACTTGCCACACCCATTCCACCTTTCTCTCTACTCACCTGCTTTTCGGAGTGCTCGATTATTGCCAGAATGGCGCTCTCTCCTCTCTCCGCGGGCCGGGAACGGGATGGCCACTTCTGCTCCCGAATCTCCGTCAGCAGGGCGGCGCCGCGCACCAGCAAATGACGAGGAGGGTGTTGTAGACGGGGTCGGTGTGCCTTCTTTTCGAGCAGCTGTTTTCTTGTCGGCGTCTTCCGAGCGCGGGGAAAAGGACCGTTTATACTACACAACGCGTCAATTTGACGCGCTGCGTCAAGCGTCAAAATTGACGCCTCGCGCCAAAAATTTTGACGCCCCGCGTCAAAATTTGACGCGCTGAGTCAAAGTGACATCACTTTTCCTTTGTTTTTTTGACGCCTCGCGTCAAAATTCTTGACGCAAGGCGTCAACTTTGACGCTTGACGCAGCGCGTCAAGTTGACGCGTTGTGTAGTATAAACGGTCCTAAACATGACGCGCACGTGGTGGCCGTGGTCGGCGCGGATCTTCTTGATGCGGGCGTCTCCCTTGCAGATGAGCAACGTGTGCAACTCGGCATTGGCCGTCACCTTGTCCTCGTGAATGTTACACACGTAACATACGTTTTTATAACAGAAGTGACTGTGTCTAGGTCAACAACCTCATACATAAACCATTTTAATGTTTGATATACATAATCAAAGTAGCCACTTTTGGGAAGTGGAGCTGAGAAATCAACAGCAGGTATGTAATGAACATTAACAACAACCTAATTATCTATTTTTTATACATTTCCAACAACTGAAAACAAAACAAGTGAGAGAGAGAGAGTCATGAAATAGTGAGAGAGATGGTCATGAAATAAAAGATCACATATCATCACATAAACAAGTGAGAGAAAGTCATGAAATAAAAGATAACATATCATCACATACTACAGAACAATGAAACACATAAGGTCACTGTGCTTAATCGAGGTCGATGTCCTTGTAGTGGTAGTGAACCTCACTCTTCTTGTCTAAAACAAATCCGATCAGTAAATCAAAACTATTTTAAATGCACTCACAACTGCCTCCGAAATTGACGGAAGGTCCGATGTTGATGTTGACTTGTGCGCCACGCAACGGAGAAGCGGCAGGCTCCTGGACGATTCCGTCTGCGTCGTCCGCTCCGCTCACGCGCGCAGACTCGGCTGTTGCAGCGGCCAGACGACGGGCTGGAAAAATTGAAATTCCAACCGCGTTCTATATGCTACCGGTGACCGAATGCGACATGCGCCGGATTTGCACTCTTTCACCACTTTAAGGGAAAATAGTGCGAATTGGAACAGTTTCAATTTAAAATAAAAAAAAGCTTCTAACCGGCAACGGCACGCTGCAAGTCCGGATTAGGAAGAACTTGCGGAGATCGAGGAGGAGTCCTCTGTGTGGTATCCTCGTCATCGTCATCTGAAAAATAACATTATCTAACATGTTAGAACTGAACAATCGAACCGCATGTCTCCTGCTTCGCCGCCGAGGCCGGAACCTTCTTTTCCAGCTTCGCCGCCGAGGCCGGCGCCTTCTTCTCCAGCGTCGCCGCCGAGGCCGGCGCCTTCTTCTCCAGCTGCGTCGTCGATGTCGACGTCTTCTCCAGCGTCGCCGCAGAGGCTGGCACCTTCTCCAGCTTCGCCTTCTCCGGCATCGTAGCCATCGAACCGATCGACTGGCCCACGCCCGTGAAGGGAACTGCAAACGTCTATCATTTCGTGGGCAGGACTGGAGCACAGGTATGCGGGCAAAGCGGTAGGGAGCACATTCAACTGGGTGGTTGGGTTCACAGTAGGGGTTATGGGTCGTTTGTGTATATACGATTCCTACTATGTCGTTTGGAAAGTTTAGTGGCCAAGTAGATTCTTATGAATGTTTTCGTTTTGTGAATGAATGCGTGTCATGATCATAATTGAAATGCCGACTGATCATTCGATTTGATGTTTTGCAGACGTCTCTGTCTTCTCTCCGCGAGACTCTGCTTCACGTTGTGCATAGACACATTGGAGAGCTGGGACACATGGTGATCGAGCTGTTCGGAGAGGAGGGAGTGATGAGGGGAGACGATATATGGTGCAAGGTGAGGAGGGAGGGAGAGGAAGAGAGAGAGATGGGGGGGAGAGATTGAGAAAGGGAGGGAGAAGGAGAGAGAGAGAGAGAGAGAGAGAGAGATCAGCCATTGCAGAGCACGACCCCGCCTCCAGTGCAAGATATGGACGAAGGCCCGGCCAGTCCGACTGCCGAGATTGGAGAGATTATTGATTGATGGAGGGATACTGTAGGAGAGTACGGTATTTGGTATTGTGACCGGAACGAGGTACTGTATTGAAAAAAGCGACGAGTTGTGTACATACTGTTTTCGTGAGACGTTCATTTTATGTTGTCTCTTTATTCGTGCGTCGATCTCTGTTATATTGTATGTTGTTATCGTTAATAAGACATTATATATTTTGAACCCACTATCCACTCACATCCTGATGTCAAACTGCCCTCCTCTCTCTCTCGTCGGAGGGAGGGAGAGGGTGGAGGAGGAGAAAGAGGGGGAGGAAGGGAGAAGGAGGGAGGGAGAGTTGACGGGTAAAGGTGTGGCACGCTAACAATATGTCAGTAACTTTCTCAATTACACTTATTGTTCCTACATGTGATTCTACGAAGGGAGAAGTGAGAGTAAGGATTCGCGTTCAGTTTATTTCACATAAGGGTAGCCCTAATGAGGACAGTTGGGTTGGTGGTCTGATTTAGATCCGACGACTTATCCGCCGAATGCGTAGAGGGTGCGGGCGTGGCGCTTGAGGGTTAGACGACGTTCATGGAAGTAGCCGTCTTCCAACAATCCTATCCACCTCGACTCTCCATATAGTTGTATGTTGATAACTATGCGGAATCGTGTTGTAACACTAAAGTGATTGTTAAATCTGAGATTTCACTTTAGTACACCAGGTGGACAAAATGTACCGCACATTTCTGCTCCACTACATGTGCTCGGTTAAGTGTTCTCTCAGCCCAACTGCACGATGGGAGTCGAACCCACAGCACTAACCAGAAGGCTAGGCAACCACATAACCAGCACGGGACATGGGCTGATCGAACACCGAACCTACACAATACCAAAGCGAACGAACATAACACTTAATTTTAATATCTTTGTCAAATCAACCATCCAAGATAATTCATTATCTTTTTGTTCCAGGTGATCGCGCGAATAGCTCTACTACATCATCTACTAAAACACATGTCTTCGTGTCGCTGAAACCTCACTTCGTCCAAGTCAAGCTCTACGTATCAATATAACACAACACTCAACGTACCTTTGCACATGTGACCACTTCTCTAATAGGCTGGCTCTCTCTCTCTCTCTCTCTCTCTCACCTCCCACGGTGAGCTTCTTTTAGACTAGGCGTTTTCTTGCGTGTCTCCTTTTCTCTTCAGTGTCCCTCACATGCTCGCCTCACGTGCGCATCTCCTCCTCGAACAAGGCAAAGCCTGCAAAACACGCGTATGAAACGTAACACGTGGCCAATGTTACATGAAAAATAATGATTCAAAATAAATGTTCAATGGTTCTGAACCATACACTGACTTTCTCTCCCATCTGTCAGCTCCGTTCATTATGCGCAGAGGGGCCACTATAGAACAGAACCGAAATAGTATGAAATAGAAATGATGAGATGGTGATGTTCAGCCGATGTACCGCGAAAGAAATAGTTTATTCCGACGTTTCGCCTTTATGGCATCATCAGGGAAAGCATTACCTCAAACTTGGGTAATTAAGAAATAGAAATGAATGTGATTCAACCTTCAAGACTGTCCCCGTAAAGAACTGAATTTCGAACCGTTTCACATATCAACAGTTCGAGAACTCAGTACATCACGGGGACGGTCACAGGTGAACACACAACCGGTAACGAAACTATTGAATCAAAAACTATTGAATGTAACTGCTCCGAGTTTCCGATGTCGAACTGCCACGGCGCGCCCGAAAGATCTGCACTCCACAGGCGGGGCACCGACATGCTCTGATGGTGATCGTTTAAGTCGGCATCTCCTCGATCTCAGCCTGCTCTGCAGCAGCCTCGTATCCGTGCAGCGTGATCTAGTCGTACTTGTTCTCACCGCGCGGTAGCGGGATCTGCACGTCGTACTTAGCTTGGCACGCACATCATTCACCGTAGCTCCCTAAAATTAAAACGATAAACAACTGATTACAGCGTACTCTACTCATTTTCAAGGTTAAGTAAGAGAAGCGGTTGCTCACCTTGGAGCCGATGATGTTGGTAGCAGTGGGCGGGGGCAGACCGATGACCAGCTGGAACTGGTGCAGCTGGCGATCCACGGCCTGCGCCTCGTACTCCTACACCTAAACCGCGAAGTTCTTCTCGCAAGCCTCCACCGCTCCCGACGACACGACCATCTAGTACATCCTGCTCGTCCGTGGGAACTTGTCGTCGTTGTGCTGCATGATGTGGCGGATATCCCCTGCCGACGATGAAGCGGTGCGCGTCATTGGGCACGTTGATAGGCACGATGATAGGATGGGCACGAGAGCGAGCAGTCCTTGGCTAGCACGCACATCGTGTCCTTCTCGTCGACCTGCAAACGAATAACAGTCAATCCATCCATGATCTATCCATACTCTCCCCTCTCCACTCACCCGCTATCACTCCTGCTGGGGAAGCGGATAAACACGTTGTACTCGCTTGGGATCTCGCGCGCCTTCTGTCCACGGCAGAAGAGGAGCACGGTGAGACGCATCCTCCACAATGATTACTTATCGTCTGGATCTGGAAATAGATCGGTTGCATACTTGCCACACCCATTCCACCTTTCTCTCTACTCACCTGCTTTTCGGAGTGCTCGATTATTGCCAGAATGGCGCTCTCTCCTCTCTCCGCGGGCCGGGAACGGGATGGCCACTTCTGCTCCCGAATCTCCGTCAGCAGGGCGGCGCCGCGCACCAGCAAATGACGAGGAGGGTGTTGTAGACGGGGTCGGTGTGCCTTCTTTTCGAGCAGCTGTTTTCTTGTCGGCGTCTTCCGAGCGCGGGGAAAAGGACCGTTTATACTACACAACGCGTCAATTTGACGCGCTGCGTCAAGCGTCAAAATTGACGCCTCGCGCCAAAAATTTTGACGCCCCGCGTCAAAATTTGACGCGCTGAGTCAAAGTGACATCACTTTTCCTTTGTTTTTTTGACGCCTCGCGTCAAAATTCTTGACGCAAGGCGTCAACTTTGACGCTTGACGCAGCGCGTCAAGTTGACGCGTTGTGTAGTATAAACGGTCCTAAACATGACGCGCACGTGGTGGCCGTGGTCGGCGCGGATCTTCTTGATGCGGGCGTCTCCCTTGCAGATGAGCAACGTGTGCAACTCGGCATTGGCCGTCACCTTGTCCTCGTGAATGTTACACACGTAACATACGTTTTTATAACAGAAGTGACTGTGTCTAGGTCAACAACCTCATACATAAACCATTTTAATGTTTGATATACATAATCAAAGTAGCCACTTTTGGGAAGTGGAGCTGAGAAATCAACAGCAGGTATGTAATGAACATTAACAACAACCTAATTATCTATTTTTTATACATTTCCAACAACTGAAAACAAAACAAGTGAGAGAGAGAGAGTCATGAAATAGTGAGAGAGATGGTCATGAAATAAAAGATCACATATCATCACATAAACAAGTGAGAGAAAGTCATGAAATAAAAGATAACATATCATCACATACTACAGAACAATGAAACACATAAGGTCACTGTGCTTAATCGAGGTCGATGTCCTTGTAGTGGTAGTGAACCTCACTCTTCTTGTCTAAAACAAATCCGATCAGTAAATCAAAACTATTTTAAATGCACTCACAACTGCCTCCGAAATTGACGGAAGGTCCGATGTTGATGTTGACTTGTGCGCCACGCAACGGAGAAGCGGCAGGCTCCTGGACGATTCCGTCTGCGTCGTCCGCTCCGCTCACGCGCGCAGACTCGGCTGTTGCAGCGGCCAGACGACGGGCTGGAAAAATTGAAATTCCAACCGCGTTCTATATGCTACCGGTGACCGAATGCGACATGCGCCGGATTTGCACTCTTTCACCACTTTAAGGGAAAATAGTGCGAATTGGAACAGTTTCAATTTAAAATAAAAAAAAGCTTCTAACCGGCAACGGCACGCTGCAAGTCCGGATTAGGAAGAACTTGCGGAGATCGAGGAGGAGTCCTCTGTGTGGTATCCTCGTCATCGTCATCTGAAAAATAACATTATCTAACATGTTAGAACTGAACAATCGAACCGCATGTCTCCTGCTTCGCCGCCGAGGCCGGAACCTTCTTTTCCAGCTTCGCCGCCGAGGCCGGCGCCTTCTTCTCCAGCGTCGCCGCCGAGGCCGGCGCCTTCTTCTCCAGCTGCGTCGTCGATGTCGACGTCTTCTCCAGCGTCGCCGCAGAGGCTGGCACCTTCTCCAGCTTCGCCTTCTCCGGCATCGTAGCCATCGAACCGATCGACTGGCCCACGCCCGTGAAGGGAACTGCAAACGTCTATCATTTCTTCAGATCAAAACTACGTGACAACTACGGTAATCACTATCGGTAAAGTAAACCGTCGAAAAGTTTTGGAAAAGGCGTATTCTGTTGCTCAATATGAAACGTAACGAACTCGTGGAGCATTCGGCCTTATCCGGATGAGTTGAAGATGGCTGGTTCATCCCAGTCTGAAAGAAAACCAATTGAGAACATGTACTCACACCCATCATACAAACACAAACAAAAAAATGAGAAGCGATAAATCGCAAGATATATTTCTTCGTAATCCATAATTTGAGCGCGTGCACGTTGTGGTAACGAAGATTTTTTCAATACTGAGATGAAACTGAGACGAAAACATCTAGAAAGTTTCGACACGACCGTACGGGGAAGATGTGTTATCCGCACGATCACCGTGATCATGACGACACACGCAATGGTGACACGCGTAATTTGAGGTTGTGCCGTGACTCATAGCAGAAGTTGACGGATGCGCGGTGGAGCCCAGTCCGCCCCGTACAATCATAAATCATAAACAACAATGACGTCACTTTTGACGCGCATTCGCCGCCAATTTCCACTAAACGAGAGTGATCGCAAAACACTAATGATGATAGACATAAGATCGTACGCTCAATATAATAATTATTAATAATAAAATTAATAATATAAAATATGTCACACGTTCCGTGTTCCCTGTTATGATGTGCAGTGATTCAGAGTTACGGTATTTTTAAAAAACAATTTTCCATCTGGGAAATTTTCAAGTAGTTTTGTAGAAACATGTGTTTGATTTTTGCTGGCTGATGATAGAAATAATTTTTCTAATATACCTTGCTTTTACGAACGCTGCCGTTCACGGCCTTGTATCCGGGCATCGCCTCGAATGGAGTGTTGTGCTTGCCTTTATCGCCAATTTTGCGAACACCGCGTCCATTGCGGTTGCTGAAGTAGACACAGAGGGACCTTAATATTTCGATATGCACTGTTTTGTGAAAAAAAACTAACTCTTTTTGATCGTCAGAAAGTTCTTCACCGAATTCTTCCGCAATCTTCAAATATACAGCGTTGTGATCCATTATTCCGTTGTGTTTCAATACCAAAAAGCCAGCCACTCCGATGACCAGCTCAACGAAAACGATTACCAGCTAGTAATAAGGCTAAGTGGCTCACTTCTTGACCCTTATAGGCCTCTCGCTTCTCCTCTTCCGGCACCATCGTGACACAACGACCAGCCTGGTCGGCCTAGAAGAGACGAATGATTGAAATGATCGTGCGCTTGCCAGCTTGCCTCACCACACTATATCGTATCCTAATTTCTCTTTTTTTTCACTTGTGGTCTATATTTCGTCGACTTTTGTATATTTTCGTCAAATATGGAAACTAGTTCGCTGCCGTTCGCGACATTGTTCACCATGTCTTTGCCGCACGCACTCAGGTGGTGGAAATAGCTGGCGACTGTCTGGCAGCGTTCGCGGGACGATCATCTCATCACGTGCAGCTATTTTTGCGAGATGAGCCAGCGACTGGAGGAGACTCTGCACAAGGTATGCATACCGCGTATTGCCCATTCTCATTATCGTCTTCTTGAAACTTGTCATTGCTCCTCTGTTTAGATTGTACGTGGCTGAGAAGGTTGAGTATCTTCACTCGTACGGAGTCGTCCACAAGTCCACATAGACCTCAAGCCCCCCGACAAGTGAGTACTGTTTAATTTTTTATTGATTGACTGGTTCTCGTCTCAGCCTGCTCACGACAATGGGTCACATCGAGCTGACCGACTTTGGTCTATCGAAGATCACAGCAGTTCAACGACAAACAGCTCCACGGCACGCATGAGTCAGTCATTGATATCTTGATTGATCGATTGACTGATGATGTACTTATCGATTGCAGGTACATAGCGACCGAGGTGATTCTGCGGCAGAGATGCGACAAGCTGGTCGCCTGATGGGCTCTCGGCTATCGGCTCTCGTGGTGATCGGTGATCCTCTACGAGTTCCTCGTCAGATGATCACTCTTCCATGTGGTGTACTGGTTCGCACGGTAGCACTGTGGACTGTGGGGTATCGTGTGGGTTTAGAGTTCGATCAGCCCATGTCTCGTGCATGCTACGTGGTTGCCTAGCCTTTTGGTTAGTGCTGTGGGTTCGACTCCCACCGTGCAGCTGGGCTGAGAGAATAATAAACTCAACACATGTAGTAACAATGAGCAGGCTGTGCCCATCTTCAAGGAGTTCCACATGCACGTAATCAAAACGACCGGAGCGTACGCAAGATCCGCGAGGAGACGTCGACCCGCCTCTACCTCCTAGACGGAGACAGCGGAGAGGAGAAGATGCTGGTGACTGGAAAAAAGGCGAACGTGGAGAAGGCTATCGACCACCTCAACAAGATCCAGTACGAGCTCGCGTCGGTCGCGCTGTCGCGCAGCTCGAGGTCCCTAACAAGGTGCGTGCTAAAGATGCCAGTCGATGATTGTATGGGTTGACTTTACTGGTTACTGCTTTCAGGTGCAGACTCGTTTTCTGGGCAACGGCCGCTGTCTCATCTTCGACATTGCGGAGGAGTGCGGAGGCGTGCACAACAAGTTGAAGGCGGAAGGCGCACAAGCTGCTGTCGTTGCTGGGTGAGTGGAAAGGGGAGAGTATGGTTGGATGATGCATGGATTGACTGTCATTCGTTGGCAGGTTGACGATGAGGCCGGGCGAGTGGTCTCTGCCGCCACACCAAGTGCGCTCTGGTCAAGCTGTTCGCCCACGTGTCCATCTCCAACACTGTCCACGTGCCCTATGACGCGCACCGCTTCATCATCGGCAGGGGAGATCCGCGAGATCATGCAGCACAACGACGACAAGTGCCCACGGACGAGCAAGATGGACTAGATGGTCGTGTCGTCGGGAGCGGTGGAGGCTTGCGAGAAGGACATTGCTGTCAAGATCGGCCTGCCCCCGCCCACTGCTACCACAACATCATCGGCTCCAAGGTAACCGCTACTCTTTGAATCTTGAAAATGAGTAGAGTACGCTGTAATCATTTGTTTATTGTTTTCTTTTCAGGAAGCTGCGGTGAACGATGTGCGTGCCAAGCCAAGCACGACGTGCCGATCCCGCTACCGCGCCCGCGCGGTGAGAACAAGTGCGACCAGATCAAAGGGAAGGACTACGGATTCGAGATTCGTCCGCCGCGCGGGCAGCAAGACCCTAACACGGTGAGTATATTATATATTGGGCAAGTCGGAGGACCTGGCTGACTTAAACGATCACCATCAGAGCATGTCGGTGCCCCGCCTGTGGAGTGCAGATCTCTCGGGAGCGCCCGTGGCAGCGTCACATCGGAAGCTCGGAGCAGTTCCCCAACATTCAATAGTTTTTATTCAATAGTTTCATTACCGGTTGTGTCCCCGTGTTGTACTGAGTTCTCGAACTGTTGATATGTGTAACGGTTCGAAATTCAGTTCTTTACGGGGACAGTCTTGGATGTTGAATCACATTCATTTCCATTTCATTCTATTTCGGTTCTGTTTTAGTGGCCCCTCTGCGCATAATGAACGGAGCTGACAGATGGGCGAGAAAAAAGCCAGTGGATGGTTCAGAACCATTGAATGTTTATTTTGAATATTATTATTTTCCATAATGTATCATTTGCCTCGTGTTATACGTTTCATACGCGTGTATTGCAGGCTGTGCATTGTTCGAGGAGGAGATGCGCACGTGAGGCGAGCATGTGAGGGACACTGAAGAGAAAAGGAGACACGCAAGAAAACGCCTATTCTAGAAGAAGCTCACCGTGGGAGGTGAGAGAGAGCCAGCCTATTAGAGAGGTGGTCACATGTGCAACGGTACATTGAACGTTGTTTTATATTGATACGTAGAGCTTGACTTGGACGAAGTGAGGTTTCAGCGACACGAAGACATGTGTTTTAGTAGATGATGTAGTAGAGATATTCGCGCGATCACTTGGAACAATAAGATAATGAATTATCTTAGATGGTTGATTTGACAAAGATATTAAAATTAAGTGTTATGTTCGTTCGCTTTGGTATTGTGTAGGTTCGGTGTTCGATCAGCCCATGTCCCGTGCTGGTTATGTGGTTGCCTATCCTTCTGGTTAGTGCTGTGGGTTCGACTCCCATCGTGCAGTTGGGCTGAGAGAACACTGAACCGAGCACATGTAGTGCAGAAATGTGCTGTACATTTTGTCCACCTGGTGTACTAAAGTGAAATCTCAGATTTAACAATTAGAGAGGGCGCGCAGCGCCCTCTCTTTTGGCTTAGGATAGGGCTCGCGCCAGAATTTTCAAGAAGCTGTATCCAAAAATCATGTTAGCAGGAATGTGAACTCATTCAATTCATGTTAGTTAGATTAGCACGGGTCCGTAGGCCAGATCACTAATTGATGGCATCTTTGTATCTTTTCTCCGAAAGAAGTTATGAGCGATCTCGCGCACCCATGAGGTGAGAGGCCAGCGTGTGGGTGGGTGGGTGGGTGGGTGGGTGTCGTGTCCGGTAACGCTGACTCTCTGCCGAAAGCGTACTCTCTCGGCGTTTTCTGCCCGTGTTCTCCAACTCGCACTTTGAGTGTAGTTCGCCCCGCCGCCGCCAGCGTCTAATTCGCGCCGGGTTTGCGTTGTTTTGGGTCCGCCAACTATAACCAGGAGAAAGAGCGCAGTAGGCGCGACTCCGAACGGTAGTGAGAAAATATGTGGGGAAAACGTTTTTGTGAAACGTAACGGCGATCCGAAACGTAACGAGTGATCTGTGGTTCAGGAGAGTAAGAAGAGAGAGAACGGCCGAGAGTGTGTGTTAGTATTTGTAAACGTTGATAGAAGAGCAGAAAATATAAAGAGACAGTGAGAGAAGGGCAGAAAGAGAGAGAGAGAGAGAGAGAGAGAGAGAGAGAGAGAGAGAGAAGGAACAGTGAAAGAGAGAGAAGGGACGAAGAGAAGGAGATAACACAGTGAGTGAGAGATAGTAGTTTTTTGATAAAATCCATATGAATAGTCATAATTCAGCACATATTCAAAATTTCTATGAAATTCAACAAAAGCACATATATTATCTGTTAAAAAGTACTTGCGTAAAGATATTAAGTTTGTCTTGACCCAATTCAACAAAAGCGCATGCATAAAACGTTTACAAATACTAACACAAACCTGCGCATAACGGACAGTGGACACTAACAGATGAAATATAACAATACAAATGAATAACGTCATACGTCCATATTAGAGAGAGAGAGAGAGAGAGAGAGAGAGAGAGAGAGAGAGGAGAGAGAGAGAGAGAGGGGGGGGGAGAGAGGCGCAGGTTTGTGTTAGTATTTGTAAACGTTTTATGCATGCGCTTTTGTTGAATTGGGTCAAGACAAACTTAATATCTTTACGCAAGTACTTTTTAACAGATAATTACTTTAGTGTTACAACACGATTCCGCATAGTTATCAATATACAACTCTATGGAGAGTCGAGGTGAATAGGATTGTTAGAAGGTGAGCAAGTCTTTCTCTCCTTCCCCCTCTCTCCCTCATTCGGTCAGTCATAGATAGCCCATTGTCGCTAATCCACGTCCACAGCTCAAACCGAATTATGGTAAAACTATACCTTCAAAGAGTCTGAAAACCGAGGCTCATGACCTCTTTTCGGCCGCCCTTGACAGAATCATGCATATTTTGTAAATTTAATTGATGTAGATAGTAGTTGTGTACTGCATCCGTAATATGTTTGAATGTCCCGGTCTAGATGATACGTGGTGAGAGAAAGAGGGTAAGAGATTTTCGCGCGCGTTTTTGGGGTCCCTCGTCGGTCGGGAAGTGGGTCGATGAGGTATATATGAGGCGAATAGGAAATCACACCATCACACCACGACACCACCACACCATCACACCATCATACCACTCACACAACCCACACCACCACTCCTGTACACCACCACACCACCCACACAACATATAGGAAATCACACCACCACGTTATCACACCACCACACCACTCACACAACCCACACCACCATACTACCACACCATCAACATAATCAGTCATAGAGAATAGTGTGGCTGTGTTAAGTTGTGGTGGTGTGGTTGTGTGATGGTGTGGTTGTGTGATGGTGTGGTGGTGTGATGGTGTGGTGGTGTGGTGGTGTGGTGGTGTGGTGGTGTGATGGTGTGAACTCCATATTGCCTGCTTTTCACTCACTCACAACACCTTCACACAACTGCAAGTGAGTGATGGTGATAGGTGGTAGTGAGTCTGTCTGACAAGATCGGAAGGTGCCGAGAAGACGTGACCTTTTTGTTGTGAGAGAAAGGAAAGGAGTCAGCCGCCCGTTCATATGGCGAGAAGAGATCGACTACGCGGCATATGTGATTGTATATCTCTCAATAGTGAGTGAGAGAGACGCGGCGCAGCGCGGCCGCGAATCGAGATGGGGAGAGGGGGGGGGGGGGCAGCAGCCGAGATGATAGGGCGGGGGGAAACGACTACGCGGCATATGTCGCTGCCTATCTCTCAATACTGAGTGAGAGAGACGCGGCGCGGCGCAGCCGCAAATCGAGATAGTGAGAGGGGGGATTGGAACGCGGTGAGACGATAGAGAGAGGGGAGTTCGACTACACCGCATATGTCTCTGCATATCTCTCAATAGTGAGAGACACCAGATGAGGAGCGGCTGCATTGTGATGTTGTGTGAATGAAAGGAGAAGACAGCCGCGAGACTAAAATGTGCGTGTGTGCACTGGCTTGCGAGCTCTCGTAATAAAACCAGTGTCACCGGAACTGGACAGCCTAAAATTTAATTCGATCGTGAGACGTACTGCACTCGCAGATACTGTAACCTACAGTATCCTCGCGTCAGCCGAGTGACCGGAAGAGGCCGCAGTGAGCCGACTAGTGTGTGTGTATGTGTGTGTGAAATTGTTTGCGAGCTCCCGTAATAAAACCAGTGTCACCGGAACTGGACAGGTCAAATTTTAATTCAATTGTGATATGTACTGCACTCGCAGATACTGTAGGCTACAGTATCCTCGCGTCAGCCGAGAGACCGGAAGAGGCGATTGTGCTTGAGTGTGATACCGGCTTTGCTTCCGGAATAAAAAGAAGTCATCCGCTAACCACTAATAAGATAGTGCGGGAATCGGCTACCTACTGTATTCTGTCATCTGATTGAGTCGGGCGGGTGACCGGCAGTGAACTGGAATCGGAAACGACCAGCCGAAGCTATTGTTGCTGTGATCATTTCTCGTTATTGCAGAAAGAATTGTGTTTATTATAAACATCTCTTCCTGGTTGCTGTTTATTCAATACTCCCGTTTATGTTCATTCTTTCAAAAGAAAAAAGAGAGGAGAGAGAGAGAAGACACATAAGGCGATCAGTGGAGGGCGCAGACAGAGAGAGAACGCTTCTAGCAAGTGAACGTTGCGTCTCTTTCCGAAAAGGTCAAGCGGCACACAGTGCATTATTGACTGATTAGACAGTGAAGCATTTGGCTACCTACACATTGTTGCGTTGTGAATGAATAAAGCGAACAAACGGTAGCAAAGTGGAAACGGAAACCGGAACCGGAAATTACAGGAGAAATAAAAAGTAGCAGAGGACGTGCTTCTCACTCACTCACAACACCTTCACACAACTGCAAGTGAGTGGTGGTATTGACTGTCTGGTAAGACGGGAAGGTGGCAAAAAGACGTGACCTTTTTGGAACGTAGCAGAGGACGTGCTTCTCACTCACTCACAACACTTTCACACAACTGCAAGTGAGTGGTGGTAGTGACGGTCTGGTAAGATCGGGAGGTGGCAAGAAGACGTGACCTTTTTGGAACGTAGCAGAGGGCGTGCTTCTCACTCACTCACAGCGTGTCTCTCTTCGAAAGGTCAAACAAAATTTACAACAGAGACAGAGCGCCGGAGAACGAACAGTCATCATCGCATTGGGGAGCTACTACTATCATGTGTGTACGGGGGCAAGGTGGGCGCCAAGATGTCCCGGAAAGGTACTGTGCGACAACATCCAGGGCATCACCAAGCTCGCCATCCGTCGTCTGGGCTCGCCGTGGAGGAGTGAGCGTATACTCCTCTACGAGGAAACCCGCGGTGTACTGGATGTGTTCCTCCGAGAACGTGATCCGTGACGACGTCACCTACTGCGAGCACGCCTTCAGGAAGACGGACACTTCGATGGACGTCGTCTAGCCCTCAAGCGCCACGCCCGCACCCTCTACGCATTCGGCGGATAAGCATAAGTCGTCGGATCTCAATCAGACCACCAACCAACCCAACTGTCCTCATTAGGGCTACCCATATGGGAAACAAACTTTTAACCGAATCCTTACTTCCACTTATCCCTTCTTTTTCTGTTGTCGGGTGGGGCAGGAGAGTGGCTGTCCGACCGGCCTGGATATTCCGATAGGAGGGGACCGGCTGGATTCCGTCTGCTCGCCCCTCCTGCCCAGCCTTCGCCACAATGACAGGTAGAACTTGACCATTCCAAGTGGGGTTCATGTGGAAGGGGCAACCCTGACCATGTGTACTCGCTAGGTGACACTGTTTTGTATAGTAGCAAACGCATTCGACAACTCGGCCTGCAAGTAGATACCACTGCGAATCCTTGTCTCATTGCGTGCGAGCGCAGTCAGCAATGAACAGAGCTCGTCTTCTTCTGCGATCCAACACTACAGACGACCAAAGCATTCTGATCTCGCTGTATAACACATATGTACACGGACGGAACTGGTATGGAAGGGAGGAGATAGAGAAATATATATATATATATATATATATATATATATATATATATATATATATATATATATATATAGAGAGAGAGAGAGAGAGAGAGAGAGAGAGAGAGAGAAAGAGAGAGAGAAAGAGAAAGAGAGAGAGAGAGAGAGAGAGAGAGAAATATAGAGGGAGAGCAGAGAAAGGGAGAGAGAAAGAAAGAAAAAGGGAAGAGTCTTGCATACGAAACCACTTTCTGTGCTTTTCCTGCAATCCACAATCCCTCATGCCGCGTTCACAAATAACTGTTGTGGGTTTTTGAAACTGAAATACGTTGAGTGAGTGGGAAGTTGACTGCAGTGGACGGAGACTGGCTTGATCTATTCCTCGAAGATTGCCTTGGCTTGCACCCTTGGACTGATGATTGCTGACATGATATATGAATATGACAGACACTTAAAAGACTACGAAAACACCTACATCGAAACTGAACCCATCTGCGTTATGGTAATTTCCATTCCTCTCTCTTCCTCTCTCTTCCTCTCTCACTTTCTTTCTCTTTCTCTCCCCCTCTCTCTCCCCCCTTCTCTCTCTCCCCTCTTCTCCCTTTCTCCCACAAACAGCAAACTTGTATGTTGTTTGAGCTGTTTTGACATGTGACATTAAAAGGATACGTTTGCATAAATACATTAGACCATCATACGACCTACATCCGCATAAACTACAAGCGAAAATTCGACTTTATAACAGTTCTGTTCATAATCCACAGGCACATTATTACGCGCTGAAAATATGTAGATTAGAGTAAAATCGCTCGACTATGGTGTAGTATAGGTCATAGTCTTCTTTTGGGTACACGGTAGTTGATAGATATATGGTATGCGTCATGGATTCATTAGGATATGAAACAGTAGTTCAGAAGATACGGTATAGACCTATCGTACCCGTCGTCAGCGAATTCATCAAAAAAAAATTCGTAGAAGAAAAATGCGTGCCAATGTCGAGCGGAAGGTATATGAATCGATCGATTTCTATATCATCAATCGATCTATCATCTGTCGTATTGACACGTCAAAGAATTAATCAACGTGCAAAATCATCTTTGCAATCGGCGTATAGTCGGAGTGGCAGATCGAATCAGATTTAGCCACGGCAGATCAAATCAAATCAAATATTTATCCAGAAATATTTATCCAGAATCGCTTATTCATGTTTTCATGTACATATTGCACGCATGAGGGATGGTTTGGTTAGCGCTGGGAAATGAGATCGTTCCATTTTTGGCGGTCGTTGGTCACTGTTCTTTGCGATTGCGAGCAAGTGATCTCGGTAGATCGAAGGCATCTACGAAGTCGTCTTCCCACTCCTTGTGTTGTCGTCCAGGTCGGCCAGTCTTCTTTGGGGTTCAGTCGACTGCAGCCTTTTCCCACCGATGGCCGTCTGCATTGTAGAGTCGTTCCGTGAACTTCCATTTCCAGATCGAATCAGGAATGAGTGACTCTAGAAGGGAATAGTGCTGGAAGCAAACTCAACAGTCCTGAAATGAACGCATACCTTTCTGAACATGCTTTCATTCCTCATTCATCTCCGTCTCCTGGCGCCACACACACACTTTCCAAGACAGGCCATCGAAACAGCGATCAGCCTAACCCAATCGACAATCAATCAATCAATCAATCAATCAATCAATCAATCATTCAATCAATCAATCAATCAATCAATCAATCAATCAATCAATGAGGAATAGTATAAAAAGAAAGGGAAAGTGCACAATACAAAACCAAGACATAACTACATACTCTTTTTTCCCTTGCCCACGAGTGGTCGCCCCCCCCCCCCCAGTTTATTCTCCCCTGTCCAGTCGCACCCGCCGAGCCGTGGGAAATCGTGGGAAATCGTGGGAAATCGTTGAATCAACGGTACCCGCTACATGTTCGCTGCTGGCTTTGGAATTTGAGGAATCCTCGGAGCACGGAGTTGAACCCGCCGAGTACACTTTCGACAATGGCTGTCGCAACGTCAACCTAAGCGTGAGACCAAGCACACCACCCCTCCTACAAGTCGGATCCCGACAAGAACGAACCACCGACAGATACTTCAGATACTTCACGCAGACTAAACCCTTTTGTGTTTCATCTCCGTTGTTGTATTCTTGATATCGGCAGTAAATCAATTCAATTCAACTACATAGTGAGAGACACAGTTAAAGGTAGAAAGAGGGGTTTACCCTGTTTCGGCCCGTCACCCTGCAGACAGGATTCTATACACAAGTGACAAATCATTACAGTAGCTGAGCTACCATCTTACAGTTAGTTAAGAACCGAGCATAGAACTGTTTCTAGAAAAATAATGTGATCGATGCAGAGACGTGAGAGTAGACAGAAGAGACCATATTAATTACTGTCTCTAGAAAAATTCTGTGACCGCAGAGCTGTGAGAGTAGACGAGGGAGAGAGAGAGAGAGAGAGAGAGAGAGAGAGAGAGAGAGAGAAAGAAGAGAGAGAGAGAGAGAGAGAGAGAGAGAGAGAGAGAGAGAGAGAGAGAGAGAGAAGGGATGCGAGAAGGGAGGCGAGACAGAGAAAGGGGAGAGAGAAAGGAAAGAGAGAGAGAGAGAGAGAGAGAGAGAGAGAGAGAGGGGGAAAGAGAGGGAAAGAGAGGGAAAGAGAGGGAAAGAGAGGGAAAGAGAGTGTATATAGGTTAAAAAAAGTGAGAAATAAGAAAGATGGAGACAGAAGAAAGTAGGAGACAGACAGTTAGAAAGACATGAAGTGAAAGAGATACATAGACCTTTCGCATGGATGTCTCTCCGTAAGAATCAATAGAGAGTAATCAGCAAGATGAACTACTTTTTTATTTTCTATTCTTGGATACCTAGTGCGGAGGCGCGCGGCAGCGCGCCGGAGCGCTAGTCACGACAGTTATCTCTATTGAATAGGTTGAGAGCTTTTTGATGTGAACACAACTATGCATATACTTGAGCATAATGCTCTTAACATCAAATGATTTGTAGCCCAGTGACAGTATAAAACATACAATTCAGTCAATTTTACAAACAGTACTTTTCTTGGAGTTACAACGAACGATACGTACAATTTCAGACTTCAGAGAACCATGTACAGTTTTTCTACGAGTGGTACTTTCACAATTTATAAACCTATGGACCTTGAAATTATACGCATCCGTTTTATTGTACAACATACATTCCCACTCTCCATTGTTATTAGTCACCGTTAGATCAAGGAAATCAACTTTGTTCGGAGAGCGGTTTGTCTGTTCCAATACTAGAGTACTAGAGTCATACCCAGAGAGAAACACCTTTAGTTTTAGTTGTTTGTCATACTTATAAAAAATCAAAATATCATCCATGTACCTGAATACTCGAAAGTAGTTCAGAGCACAAATATTTTTACATTTGCATGACTGTTCATATTCTAACACACTCAGAGTAAGAGAAACAAATTACATTGTGGCGTAGAGGTAACGCTTACAGTGCGTTAATTGACATATAATATGTAGTTCGCCGGGTCACTGTAGAAAATTGATCTACCCTCTAGTCGCATTTGCTCTACCCTCTAGTCGTGAGGAGACCCAAGCGCGCGCATTCAAACGCTAATATCGTCTCGCATACGATGTTCTCGCCCGCTCCGCTCACAGTGCGTTAAAGGATGTATCCGGACAATGTATTATTCCCTGGTCTTCAGGATGGGGATGCTTTCGTTCTCTACAGTGAAGACGAGTTTTAAAATTATGTTTGTCTAGAAAAGTTAGTAAAAATACAAACAAAACATTAAAATGGTTTATGTATGAGGTTGTTGACCTAGACACAGTCACTTCTGTTATAAAAACGTATGTTACGTGTGTAACATTCACGAGGACAAGGTGACGGCCAATGCCGAGTTGCACACGTTGCTCATCTGCAAGGGAGACGCCCGCATCAAGAAGATCCGCGCCGACCACGGCCACCACGTGCGCGTCATGTTTAGGACCGTTTATACTACACAACGCGTCAACTTGACGCGCTGCGTCAAGCGTCAAAGTTGACGCCTTGCGTCAAGAATTTTGACGCGAGGCGTCAAAAAAACAAAGGAAAAGTGATGTCACTTTGACTCAGCGCGTCAAATTTTGACGCGGGGCGTCAAAATTTTTGGCGCGAGGCGTCAATTTTGACGCTTGACGCAGCGCGTCAAATTGACGCGTTGTGTAGTATAAACGGTCCTTTTCCCCGCGCTCGGAAGACGCCGACAAGAAAACAGCTGCTCGAAAAGAAGGCACACCGACCCCGTCTACAACACCCTCCTCGTCATTTGCTGGTGCGCGGCGCCGCCCTGCTGACGGAGATTCGGGAGCAGAAGTGGCCATCCCGTTCCCGGCCCGCGGAGAGAGGAGAGAGCGCCATTCTGGCAATAATCGAGCACTCCGAAAAGCAGGTGAGTAGAGAGAAAGGTGGAATGGGTGTGGCAAGTATGCAACCGATCTATTTCCAGATCCAGACGATAAGTAATCATTGTGGAGGATGCGTCTCACCGTGCTCCTCTTCTGCCGTGGACAGAAGGCGCGCGAGATCCCAAGCGAGTACAACGTGTTTATCCGCTTCCCCAGCAGGAGTGATAGCGGGTGAGTGGAGAGGGGAGAGTATGGATAGATCATGGATGGATTGACTGTTATTCGTTTGCAGGTCGACGAGAAGGACACGATGTGCGTGCTAGCCAAGGACTGCTCGCTCTCGTGCCCATCCTATCATCGTGCCTATCAACGTGCCCAATGACGCGCACCGCTTCATCGTCGGCAGGGGATATCCGCCACATCATGCAGCACAACGACGACAAGTTCCCACGGACGAGCAGGATGTACTAGATGGTCGTGTCGTCGGGAGCGGTGGAGGCTTGCGAGAAGAACTTCGCGGTTTAGGTGTAGGAGTACGAGGCGCAGGCCGTGGATCGCCAGCTGCACCAGTTCCAGCTGGTCATCGGTCTGCCCCCGCCCACTGCTACCAACATCATCGGCTCCAAGGTGAGCAACCGCTTCTCTTACTTAACCTTGAAAATGAGTAGAGTACGCTGTAATCAGTTGTTTATCGTTTTAATTTTAGGGAGCTACGGTGAATGATGTGCGTGCCAAGCTAAGTACGACGTGCAGATCCCGCTACCGCGCGGTGAGAACAAGTACGACTAGATCACGCTGCACGGATACGAGGCTGCTGCAGAGCAGGCTGAGATCGAGGAGATGCCGACTTAAACGATCACCATCAGAGCATGTCGGTGCCCCGCCTGTGGAGTGCAGATCTTTCGGGCGCGCCGTGGCAGTTCGACATCGGAAACTCGGAGCAGTTACATTCAATAGTTTTTGATTCAATAGTTTCGTTACCGGTTGTGTGTTCACCTGTGACCGTCCCCGTGATGTACTGAGTTCTCGAACTGTTGATATGTGAAACGGTTCGAAATTCAGTTCTTTACGGGGACAGTC
The DNA here is from genome assembly GCA_963966185.1 of Rhabditoides inermis. Taxonomy (NCBI): domain Eukaryota; kingdom Metazoa; phylum Nematoda; class Chromadorea; order Rhabditida; family Rhabditidae; genus Rhabditoides; species Rhabditoides inermis. Next base: position 76,501 of record CAWZYM010000346.1, on the reverse strand, counting down.
TTGAAGGTTGAATCACATTCATTTCTATTTCTTAATTACCCAAGTTTGAGGTAATGCTTTCCCTGATGATGCCATAAAGGCGAAACGTCGGAATAAACTATTTCTTTCGCGGTACATCGGCTGAACATCACCATCTCATCATTTCTATTTCATACTATTTCGGTTCTGTTCTATAGTGGCCCCTCTGCGCATAATGAACGGAGCTGACAGATGGGAGAGAAAGTCAGTGTATGGTTCAGAACCATTGAACATTTATTTTGAATCATTATTTTTCATGTAACATTGGCCACGTGTTACGTTTCATACGCGTGTTTTGCAGGCTTTGCCTTGTTCGAGGAGGAGATGCGCACGTGAGGCGAGCATGTGAGGGACACTGAAGAGAAAAGGAGACACGCAAGAAAACGCCTAGTCTAAAAGAAGCTCACCGTGGGAGGTGAGAGAGAGAGAGAGAGAGAGAGAGCCAGCCTATTAGAGAAGTGGTCACATGTGCAAAGGTACGTTGAGTGTTGTGTTATATTGATACGTAGAGCTTGACTTGGACGAAGTGAGGTTTCAGCGACACGAAGACATGTGTTTTAGTAGATGATGTAGTAGAGCTATTCGCGCGATCACCTGGAACAAAAAGATAATGAATTATCTTGGATGGTTGATTTGACAAAGATATTAAAATTAAGTGTTATGTTCGTTCGCTTTGGTATTGTGTAGGTTCGGTGTTCGATCAGCCCATGTCCCGTGCTGGTTATGTGGTTGCCTAGCCTTCTGGTTAGTGCTGTGGGTTCGACTCCCATCGTGCAGTTGGGCTGAGAGAACACTTAACCGAGCACATGTAGTGGAGCAGAAATGTGCGGTACATTTTGTCCACCTGGTGTACTAAAGTGAAATCTCAGATTTAACAATCACTTTAGTGTTACAACACGATTCCGCATAGTTATCAACATACAACTATATGGAGAGTCGAGGTGGATAGGATTGTTGGAAGACGGCTACTTCCATGAACGTCGTCTAACCCTCAAGCGCCACGCCCGCACCCTCTACGCATTCGGCGGATAAGTCGTCGGATCTAAATCAGACCACCAACCCAACTGTCCTCATTAGGGCTACCCTTATGTGAAATAAACTGAACGCGAATCCTTACTCTCACTTCTCCCTTCGTAGAATCACATGTAGGAACAATAAGTGTAATTGAGAAAGTTACTGACATATTGTTAGCGTGCCACACCTTTACCCGTCAACTCTCCCTCCCTCCTTCTCCCTTCCTCCCCCTCTTTCTCCTCCTCCACCCTCTCCCTCCCTCCGACGAGAGAGAGAGGAGGGCAGTTTGACATCAGGATGTGAGTGGATAGTGGGTTCAAAATATATAATGTCTTATTAACGATAACAACATACAATATAACAGAGATCGACGCACGAATAAAGAGACAACATAAAATGAACGTCTCACGAAAACAGTATGTACACAACTCGTCGCTTTTTTCAATACAGTACCTCGTTCCGGTCACAATACCAAATACCGTACTCTCCTACAGTATCCCTCCATCAATCAATAATCTCTCCAATCTCGGCAGTCGGACTGGCCGGGCCTTCGTCCATATCTTGCACTGGAGGCGGGGTCGTGCTCTGCAATGGCTGATCTCTCTCTCTCTCTCTCTCTCTCTCTCCTTCTCCCTCCCTTTCTCAATCTCTCCCCCCCATCTCTCTCTCTTCCTCTCCCTCCCTCCTCACCTTGCACCATATATCGTCTCCCCTCATCACTCCCTCCTCTCCGAACAGCTCGATCACCATGTGTCCCAGCTCTCCAATGTGTCTATGCACAACGTGAAGCAGAGTCTCGCGGAGAGAAGACAGAGACGTCTGCAAAACATCAAATCGAATGATCAGTCGGCATTTCAATTATGATCATGACACGCATTCATTCACAAAACGAAAACATTCATAAGAATCTACTTGGCCACTAAACTTTCCAAACGACATAGTAGGAATCGTATATACACAAACGACCCATAACCCCTACTGTGAACCCAACCACCCAGTTGAATGTGCTCCCTACCGCTTTGCCCGCATACCTGTGCTCCAGTCCTGCCCACATCGGTGCCCGCGTAGAGAGCCTTGAAGAAGGCGTTGGCAGAACGGTAGCTCATGTTCTGTCTCTGCAAGGAGAGACTTCGACACAACAAAGAGAACATGTGCCACAGCGCACGCAAGCTGCACCGATACTGTCCCTGTCCCTGTTGCTGGATGCATATCACTCTCCCCTCTCACCTGCAAACACTTCCACACCTCGAGAACCAGGAGGTAGCCGTCGTGCACCGTCACGTGAGGCAGCACATCCAACACTACGCAGCAGCCGGCGGGGAGCAGCTCGGCCTGAGCAGCAGCAACTCACTCCCCCCCCCCTCTCTCTCTCTCTCTCTCTCTCTCTCCATCTCCCTCTCTCTCCCTCCCTTCCCCCCCTCTCTCTCTCTCCCTCTCTCCCCCTCCCTCTCCTCACCTTACACGCTGCGGCCAACCACTCGTCGATCCTCTCCAGAAACTCTTCGCTCACAGGTCGGTTCCTGTCCGCCGCGTTCTCCAGTTGAATCGGAAAATGCATTTCGATAAATCAATCAATAACTCGAAAAACAACAACTGAATCCACGCCCTCAGAGCAGTACTTCCTCTCCGATCATCCCTCCTACGCTTCTTGCAATTAAAGTGGACAAAAATCCCAAATGATTGACTGAATCTTACACAAGTTATGATTTGCAGGCACATTGCACGGTAGCAGCCGCGACATGAACCAGCCGAACAGATTGCTGGGCCAACACTCTCGCTGTCCGAGTCATACATATAATCATGTGAGAACTAACTCAAGCTTTCCGTACGTGGCTCGGCTGAAGTGGTGGATGATCATGATATATAGAAGAATTTACGCTCTCCCCTCAAGCAGTAAAAAAAACAGGTGAGGGACCAAATAAAAACCTAGCTTCTCAAGCTAACTCAGTGTGGCATCAAAGAATCTCAGCAAATTTGTCTACCTTGTTTCTCTTTTACATTTTTAATTTTCGTACGTTTGACGTATGGAAGTGATTAGTTAATTAAACTTGCGCACGTACGTCATCCTCCGGAATATAATTTCTCAAAGCGCCGGGGTGTATGGTGCGAGTATGTCATAGTCGACCCACCAGTATGCGAGCGAGTTGTGCCTTTGCGAGGGGGGCGGTCAGCCGGGCGCCCTCCCGCGTCTCGCAACACATGCACAGCAGACACGAAGAGACCCACGAGGCGGAGAGGCGCGAGCAGATGGACAGGTGTCTGCAATCAGGGGAGACTCTCACTCTTCCTCCCTCCCTCTCTCTCTCTCCCTCCCTCCCTCTCTATCTCTCTCTCTCTCTCTCCGTACCTCGAAATCGCCTCTCTCTCCAGCTGCCACTCGTTGTATGCGTACTCTCCGTTCAACGCGTCCCCACAAATGCGCTCCGTCAGCACAAGCGCCTCAAGTGAATAACGAATAACATTACTGTTTTCGATCACGTATTATATGAACTAGTATAATATTCTGCAAATGTTGACGCCAGACCTCGGCAAGCATTTAGGTGTTTCCGACCGGACAGGCTTGCCGAGCTCTGGTTCCCGCACCCGCACTCACCACGACCTTTGCGTACACCATCTGCCGCTCTCGGCCCTGCCCGGCCGCGCACCACTGCCGCACACTCTCCACGAAGAGATGCGCGCGCAGACACTCCGACTCCTGCAACACACATTCACACTCACACTCACATTCCTGCAACCACAATGTGTCCTGTCTCTCAAAACCTTCCATTTCAACGACACGTGAAAAATCCGACACTCCGATTCCTGGACACATCCCCCATTCCACTCTGAGACAATGTTCGCATGTTCGCACACAACTTATCAGTTTCAATGACACTTGAACCTTGAAGAAACGTTACGGACAACAATGAGTCGTATAGGATAAGATGTCCGATACGCATTACTTCCACACCCAATCGCTTTTCTTAACTCTCATTCAGTTGTCCGAGTCTCTCCTAGTCCCTTACTCCATTCACACTCACATTCCTCCAACCACAACGTGTCCTGCCTCTCAAAACCTTCCATTTCAACGACACGTGAAAAATCCGACACTCCGATTCCTGGACACATCCCCCATTCCACTCTGAGACAATGTTCGCATGTTCGCACACAACTTATCAGTTTCAATGACACTTGAACCTTGAAGAAACGTTACGGACAACAATGAGTCGTATAGGATAAGATGTCCGATATGCATTACTTTCACACCCAATCGCATTTCTTAACTCTCATTCAGTTGTCCGAGTCTCTCCTAGTCCCTTACTCCATTCACACTCACATTCCTCCAACCACAATGTGTCCTGTCTCTCAAAACCTTCCATTTCAACGACACGTGAAAAATCCGACACTCCGATTCCTGGACACATTCCTCACACAACTTATCAGTTTCAGCGACACTTCAAAATTGAGAAAAGTTACGGTCAACGATGAGTCAAATATTCTACCATGTCCGTTATGCATTACTTTCACACCCAATCGCTTTTCTTCACGCTCTCTCTCTCTCTCTCTCTCTCTCTCTCTCTCTCTCTCTCTCCCTCCCTCCCTCCCTCCCTCCCTCTCCCCCCACCCACCGTCGGTTCCCTCTTCCTCTGCCCCGCCCGCGCGCCCTTACCGATCACTCCACTGTGTGCCATCTCCACCACACTCTTCCGCACGGTCGCCGAGCGGATCTCCTAAAAGACATACACCAATAGAAAATTACGATGCATGGTTTGAAAAAAACAGATATCGCAGACCAAATTCGATAACCATCAAGTCTGCAACGCCAAACTATAGCACTTTTAAGTCAAACTATAGCACTTCTACTGTGCCCTGTCCTACAGTACTCTCAGCCGTATACCGTACCTTGAGGAACGAGTAGTCGTCTTCGGGAATAGGAATGGCCGTCTCGGGACCGCGCATCGCCTCATCCTGGAAAGAGCAGAGATGATTAGACGTCTTATTCTGATTAGATGGTCCATGATATTACATATTTTGTAAGAAAACCCACCGACCGCAATAAAACATACGTATGTATGTGTCCAACAAGAAAATAACAACCGTTTCGACAAAGAGTGATGTGTACGTGAAGCCAATAGTTCTCTCTCGGATACCACAATCCAAATCGACACTCTCTCAAACTTTGTGCACACATTCCACGCAAATCATCTAATTCAGATAAAATGAAACTTTTATGAAACCACACTAACCAGCTCCTCCACAGCCCAGTTGTCCCACGCAATATCCTCGCCGAATAGAGACTTGGCATCCTGAAACATCAATCGATTAGTCAATAGAACAATCAATAAGTAACTGAATGAACAATGAACCAACCACCAACCTGCATACAACCGTCTAAGTAGCTGAGAAGGAACAGCTTTCCGCAAGGAGTCGCCTGAACACATTTCAGTAGACTGTCTCTCTCTGTCTGTCTGTCTGTCACTATGTCACTCTCTGACACATTTCTGTGATATTCTTATTCTTCCGCATATGTGATGATTACGTGTAACACCATGGTCCTGTACTGACGAGCTAGTTAGCCTTGGACCCACCATGGTGTGAATCTACCGTGTAAGGTAGCGTTATTTTACTTTTACTGCGTGCTCATTTCCTGTCTGCAGGTTAATGGGTCGAAACAGGACACTGTTTCTAGTATCTACGTGGTTACAAGTGGTTACGTTATGATATGACTGTCATACGTGTTCTCTTTTTCTGATTAATTATTACTCTTTCTTCACTGTCTGTCTGTCTGCCTCCCACTTACCTGCTTGACCGACAAGTGATTGTGTATCATCTGTGAGATGGCCGATCGAGTCTCCTCCACTAGCGAGATACCATCCAGACGAGACGACACTGCAATCAAGCCGATCTCAATGCTTTTTCTCTCACCCCCTCCCTCCCTCCTTTCTCCCTCCTTTCTCTCACCCCCTCCCTCCCTCCCTCCTTTATCCCTCCCTCCCTCCCTTCTCTCCCTCCCCTCTCTCCTCCCCCCCCCCACTCACCCTCCACCCTGCTCAGTACCTGTCGCAGCAGACACGCGCACTGCATACCCAACTTGTACACGTGTCGGGGCTGCATGCCCACACTGCGCGTCTAAAAAACAGTCATGGTGAACCAAAAATAAATGCTTAGCCCTTGCGGTGTACCGTATGCACTTGTTTTATAGTCAGGATATTAGCGATTCTGGATAAATGATTGATTGATTGATACGCGAGAAATGTAGACATCATTATCTTAACCGTTCAAAATCGAAACTTTCTCGAACATTTGAAAACCGATCCGTCTAGACGCTCAATACATGCAACGTGCAATTCATCTCGTAGAGTTGTTTTCAGACTTGATCCAGACAGATCAAGACAATATCATCACTGATGATGACTCCGGATTGTCGGACGGTGTTCATGGTATGATGACAGGAGTCGAAACCATGTTCACCTCTTCTATCTCTATCTCTTCCCCTTTTCATTTGTTTTCTAATTGATCCAGACAGATCAAGACTCGATCCAGACAGAGGCCTACACTACCACCACGCTCAGTCGCATCCAGACCGCACACCGCGCAATGGAGCGACGGATGCTGGCATACTGGGATGCTGCGATTCAAGTATTGTAAGTAATCAACTTGATATAGGGACTTGATAAGTAAGTATTCAAGACATGATAAGTAAGTATTCAAGACTTGATAAGTAAGTATTCAAGACTTGATAAGTAAGTATTCAAGACATGATAAGTAAGTATTCAAGACTTGATAAGTAAGTATTCAAGACTTGATAAATAAGTATTCAAGACTTGATAAGTAAGTATTCAAGACATGATAAGTAAGTATTCAAGACTTGATAAGTAAGTATTCAAGACTTGATAAATAAGTATTCAAGACTTGATAAGTAAGTATTCAAGACATGATAAGTAAGTATTCAAGACTTGATAAGTAAGTATTCAAGACATGATAAGTAAGTATTCAAGACTTGATAAGTAAGTATTCAAGACATGATAAGTAAGTATTCAAGACATGATAAGTAAGTATTCAAGACTTGATAAGTAAGTATTCAAGACTTGATATAGGGACTTGATAAGTAAGTATTCAAGACTTGATAAGTAAGTATTTAAGACTTGATAAGTAAGTATTTAATACTTGATAAGTAAGTATTCGAGACTTGATAAGTAAGTATTCGAGACTTGATAAGTAAGTATTCAAGACTTGATAAGTAAGTATTCAAGACTTGATAAGTAAGTATTCAAGACATGATAAGTAAGTATTCAAGACTTGATATAGGGACTTGATAAGTAAGTATTCGAGACTTGATAAGTAAGTATTCGAGACTTGATAAGTAAGTATTCGAGACTTGATAAGTAAGTATTCAAGACTTGATAAGTAAGTATTCAAGACATGATAAGTAAGTATTCAAGACTTGATAAGTAAGTATTCAAGACATGATAAGTAAGTATTCAAGACTTGATAAGTAAGTATTCAAGACATGATAAGTAAGTATTCAAGACTTGATAAGTAAGTATTCAAGACATGATAAGTAAGTATTCAAGACATGATAAGTAAGTATTCAAGACTTGATAAGTAAGTATTCAAGACTTGATATAGGGACTTGATAAGTAAGTATTCAAGACTTGATAAGTAAGCATTTAAGACTTGATAAGTAAGTATTTAATACTTGATAAGTAAGTATTCGAGACTTGATAAGTAAGTATTCAAGACTTGATATAGGGACTTGATAAGTAAGTATTCAAGACTTGATAAGTAAGTATTCAAGACTTGATAAGTAAGTATTCAAGACATGATAAGTAAGTATTCAAGACTTGATATAGGGACTTGATAAGTAAGTATTCGAGACTTGATAAGTAAGTATTCGAGACTTGATAAGTAAGTATTCGAGACTTGATAAGTAAGTATTCAAGACTTGATAAGTAAGTATTCAAGACATGATAAGTAAGTATTCAAGACTTGATAAGTAAGTATTCAAGACATGATAAGTAAGTATTCAAGACATGATAAGTATGTATTCAAGACTTGATATAGGGACTTGATAAGTAAGTATTCAAGACTTGATAAGTAAGTATTCAAGACATGATAAGTAAGTATTCGCGACTCGATCGACCTGACCGCCTCTGCTCACCTGCACCAGCTGTTTGTGCATCTTGTGAGGCGCCGTCGCCCGCATCACTCCAATCACAGACAGAAGCAGCGACGAGAAGAGAGAGTCGTCAGAGATCGAAAAGGAAAATATTACACGTTCCACTGACAGAACGTGTTCCACTAAAACTACGCCATCATCCATTCATAAACACGTGGCAAACTGATCAAGACGATTCCATTTTCCTCCTCTTGTTCATCAATAAAAATAAAACACGCTGTGCGTGGTACGACATCTCATTACATAAATCTATCCTCTCGATCCCTCCCTCTACCCCCCTCCCTCCCTCCATCTCTCTCCCTCTTCCTCTCCTCCCTCCATCTCTCTCTCTTCTCCCTCCCTCACTCCATCTCCATCTCCATCTCTCTCCCTCTTCCTCCCTCCCTCTCCTCCCTCCCTCCCTCTCCTCCCTCCCCTCACCTCCTCCATCTCCTCTACCACCCTCGTCATCACATCGCACAGTACGTCTCCCATGTGAATCGCCGGGTGCAGACTGTAAAGAATTTAATAAATTTATGGGTAAAAGAAATTAGTAATCTAATATGTTATGTCACATCTCATAGACATACTTTTCAGTTTTTTTTAAAGAATAATATGTTTTCTTTTAAAAATTACTGTACACTTCCCACATATGCAAATTTCTCATACCACATTTTCATTGCATCACTAATCAAAACTGAACCAGAACAAGTGCTTCGATAAACAACACATCATATTCTCTCTAAATCTTCTTCTCTCTACATAAATATATTTGACAAGCATAACAAATATACACCACTTAGTGTCAGTGTACTTCAGAATTTCAGTCTGAGTTGATAAGTTGATGTGTATTCTGCCCTGTTCATTCATATTTTCTCCACCGCAAATGCGTATGAATGAACTATAGAACACTGATCACTCCCCGCAGTGGAGCGAGGCGATTGCACGATCAGCGCCGTAAACCTTTGCCAATACCATATTCACGACGATTCTGAATAAATGATTTGATCCCCCCCCCCCACCCAACCGATATACTTGGCGGGGTTCTTCAATCCTTCATATTTACATATCTCATTTATATCTATACCATTATCTTGAGATCTTCCTCCTCGGAGACCCACCCCATATACTTGACAGGGTTCTTGTCATCCCCGGCCGCCGTCGCCTCCCATTCCCACAGGGTGCGCACGTTGTGCAGAAGGCGGGTCAGTCGGGACACAGTGGCTGCAAAACGGACACAACACTACTCACCTCCCCTGATTTCTCTCCTTTCCTCCTCCCCCCCACTCACCCTCTTCCTCTCTCTCTCCCCCAAATCACCCTCTCCCCTTTCTTCTATTTTTGCCAACTGCTCATCCATTCCCTCCAACAGAACCGACTACCGTACACTCCTCAACTCACATCAAGCGAGCGATCCCATAGAATAAGTACACCAGAATCTAGAACAGCAGTATACTCCTCGCATTCAGCGAGGAAGCACATAGAATGACCCAATAAAAATGCATATAGGTAAAATTGAATCTACAAAAAGTATATGTGTGTGTCTCTCTTTCTTTCTTCTATTTTTGCCAACTGCTCATTCACTCCCTCCAACAGAACCGACTACCGTACACTCCTCAACTCACATCAAGCGAGTGAGCCCCTAGAATAAGTACACCAGAATCTAGAACTACAGTATACTCCTCGCATTCAGCGAGGAAGCACATAGAATGACCCAATAAAAATGCATATAAGTAAAATTGAATCTACAAAAAGTCTATGTGTGTGTCTGTGTCTGTGTCTCTCTTTCTTTCTTCTATTTTTGCCAACTGCTCATTCACTCCCTCCAACAGAACTGACTACCGTACACTCCTCAACTCACATCAAGCGAGCGAGCCCCTAGAATGAGTACACCAAAATCTAGAACTGCAGTATACTCCTCGCATTCAGCGAGGAGGCACATAGAATGACCCAATAAAAATGCATATAAGTAAAATTGAATCTACAAAAAGTCTATGTGTGTGTCTGTGTCTGTGTCTCTCTTTCTTTCTTCTATTTTTGCCACTCATTCACTCCCTCCAACAGAACCGACTACCGTACACTCCTCAACTCACATCAAGCGAGCGAGCCCCTAGAATAAGTTAAGTACACCAGAATCTAGAACTGCAGTATACTCCTCGCATTCAGCGAGGAAGCACATAGAATGACCCAATAAAAATGCATATAGGTAAAATTGAATCTACAAAAAGTCTATGTGTGTGTCTCTCTTTCTTTCTTCTATTTTTGCCAACTGCTCATTCACTCCCTCCAACAGAACCGACTACCGTACACTCCTCAACTCACATCAAGCGAGCGAGCCCCTAGAATAAGTACACCAGAATCTAGAACTACAGTATACTCCTCGCATTCAGCGAGGAAGCACATAGAATGACCCAATAAAAATGCATATAAGTAAAATTGAATCTACAAAAAGTCTATGTGTGTGTCTGTGTCTGTGTCTCTCTTTCTTTCTTCTATTTTTGCCAACTGCTCATTCACTCCCTCCAACAGAACTGACTACCGTACACTCCTCAACTCACATCAAGCGAGCGAGCCCCTAGAATGAGTACACCAGAATCTAGAACTGCAGTATACTCCTCGCATTCAGCGAGGAAGCACATAGAATGACCCAATAAAAATGCATATAGATAAAATTGAATCTACAAAAAGTATATGTGTGTGTCTCTCTTTCTTTCTTCTATTTTTGCCAACTGCTCATTCACTCCCTCCAACAGAACTGACTACCGTACACTCCTCAACTCACATCAAGCGAGCGAGCCCCTAGAATAAGTACACCAGAATCTAGAACTGCAGTATACTCCTCGCATTCAGCGAGGAAGCACATAGATCATAGAATGACCCAATAAAAATGCATATAGGTAAAATTGAATCTACAAAAAGTATATGTGTGTGTCTCTCTTTCTTTCTTCTATTTTTGCCAACTGCTCATTCACTCCCTCCAACAGAACCGACTACCGTACACTCCTCAACTCACATCAAGCGAGCGAGCCCCTAGAATAAGTACACCAGAATCTAGAACTGCAGTATACTCCTCGCATTCAGCGAGGAAGCACATAGAATGACCCAATAAAAATGCATATAGGTAAAATTGAATCTACAAAAAGTCTATGTGTGTGTCTCTCTTTCTTTCTTCTATTTTTGCCAACTGCTCATTCACTCCCTCCAACAGAACCGACTACCGTACACTCCTCAACTCACATCAAGCGAGCGAGCCCCTAGAATAAGTACACCAGAATCTAGAACTACAGTATACTCCTCGCATTCAGCGAGGAAGCACATAGAATGACCCAATAAAAATGCATATAAGTAAAATTGAATCTACAAAAAGTCTATGTGTGTGTCTGTGTCTGTGTCTCTCTTTCTTTCTTCTATTTTTGCCAACTGCTCATTCACTCCCTCCAACAGAACTGACTACCGTACACTCCTCAACTCACATCAAGCGAGCGAGCCCCTAGAATGAGTACACCAGAATCTAGAACTGCAGTATACTCCTCGCATTCAGCGAGGAAGCACATAGAATGACCCAATAAAAATGCATATAGGTAAAATTGAATCTACAAAAAGTATATGTGTGTGTCTCTCTTTCTTTCTTCTATTTTTGCCAACTGCTCATTCACTCCCTCCAACAGAACTGACTACCGTACACTCCTCAACTCACATCAAGCGAGCGAGCCCCTAGAATAAGTACACCAGAATCTAGAACTGCAGTATACTCCTCGCATTCAGCGAGGAAGCACATAGAATGACCCAATAAAAATGCATATAGGTAAAATTGAATCTACAAAAAGTATATGTGTGTGTCTCTCTTTCTTTCTTCTATTTTTGCCAACTGCTCATTCACTCCCTCCAACAGAACTGACTACCGTACACTCCTCAACTCACATCAAGCGAGCGAGCCCCTAGAATAAGTACACCAGAATCTAGAACTGCAGTATACTCCTCGCATTCAGCGAGGAAGCACATAGAATGACCCAATAAAAATGCATATAGGTAAAATTGAATCTACAAAAAGTATATGTGTGTCTCTCTTTCTTTCTTCTATTTTTGCCAACTGCTCATTCACTCCCTCCAACAGAACTGACTACCGTACACTCCTCAACTCACATCAAGCGAGCGAGCCCCTAGAATGAGTACACCAGAATCTAGAACTGCAGTATACTCCTCGCATTCAGCGAGGAAGCACATAGAATGACCCAATAAAAATGCATATAGGTAAAATTGAATCTACAAAAAGTATATGTGTGTGTCTCTCTTTCTTTCTTCTATTTTTGCCAACTGCTCATTCACTCCCTCCAACAGAACTGACTACCGTACACTCCTCAACTCACATCAAGCGAGCGAGCCCCTAGAATAAGTACACCAGAATCTAGAACTGCAGTATACTCCTCGCATTCAGCGAGGAAGCACATAGAATGACCCAATAAAAATGCATATAGGTAAAATTGAATCTACAAAAAGTATATGTGTGTCTCTCTTTCTTTCTTCTATTTTTGCCAACTGCTCATTCACTCCCTCCAACAGAACCGACTACCGTACACTCCTCAACTCACATCAAGCGAGCGAGCCCCTAGAATAAGTACACCAGAATCTAGAACTGCAGTATACTCCTCGCATTCAGCGAGGAAGCACATAGAATGACCCAATAAAAATGCATATAGGTAAAATTGAATCTACAAAAAGTCTATGTGTGTGTCTCTCTTTCTTTCTTCTATTTTTGCCAACTGCTCATTCACTCCCTCCAACAGAACCGACTACCGTACACTCCTCAACTCACATCAAGCGAGCGAGCCCCTAGAATAAGTACACCAGAATCTAGAACTACAGTATACTCCTCGCATTCAGCGAGGAAGCACATAGAATGACCCAATAAAAATGCATATAAGTAAAATTGAATCTACAAAAAGTCTATGTGTGTGTCTGTGTCTGTGTCTCTCTTTCTTTCTTCTATTTTTGCCAACTGCTCATTCACTCCCTCCAACAGAACTGACTACCGTACACTCCTCAACTCACATCAAGCGAGCGAGCCCCTAGAATGAGTACACCAGAATCTAGAACTGCAGTATACTCCTCGCATTCAGCGAGGAGGCACATAGAATGACCCAATAAAAATGCATATAAGTAAAATTGAATCTACAAAAAGTCTATGTGTGTGTCTGTGTCTGTGTCTCTCTTTCTTTCTTCTATTTTTGCCAACTGCTCATTCACTCCCTCCAACAGAACCGACTACCGTACACTCCTCAACTCACATCAAGCGAGCGAGGTAAAATTGAATCTACAAAAAGTCTATGTGTGTGTCTCTCTTTCTTTCTTCTATTTTTGCCAACTGCTCATTCACTCCCTCCAACAGAACCGACTACCGTACACTCCTCAACTCACATCAAGCGAGCGAGCCCCTAGAATAAGTACACCAGAATCTAGAACTACAGTATACTCCTCGCATTCAGCGAGAAAGCACATAGAATGACCCAATAAAAATGCATATAAGTAAAATTGAATCTACAAAAAGTCTATGTGTGTGTCTGTGTCTCTCTTTCTTTCTTCTATTTTTGCCAACTGCTCATTCACTCCCTCCAACAGAACCGACTACCGTACACTCCTCAACTCACATCAAGCGAGCGAGCCCCTAGAATAAGTACACCAGAATCTAGAATTGCAGTATACTCCTCGCATTCAGCGAGGAAGCACATAGAATGACCCAATAAAAATGCATATAGGTAAAATTGAATCTACAAAAAGTCTATGTGTGTGTCTCTCTTTCTTTCTTCTATTTTTGCCAACTGCTCATTCACTCCCTCCAACAGAACCGACTACCGTACTCTCCTCAACTCACATCAAGCGAGCGAGCCCCTAGAATAAGTACACCAGAATTTAGAACTACAGTATACTCCTCGCATTCAGCGAGGAAGCACATAGAATGACCCAATAAAAATGCATATAAGTAAAATTGAATCTACAAAAAGGCTATGTGTGTGTCTGTGTCTGTGTCTCTCTTTCTTTCTTCTATTTTTGCCAACTGCTCATCCATTCCCTCCAACAGAACCGACTACCGTACAGTCCTCAACTCACATCAAGCGAGCGAGCCCCTAGAATAAGTACACCAGAATCTAGAACTACAGTATACTCCTCGCATTCAGCGAGGAAGCACATAGAATGACCCAAAAAATGCATATAAGTAAAATTGGATCTACAAAAAGGCTATGTGTGTGTGTCTGCGTCTGTGTCTCTCTTTCTTTCTTCTATTTTTGCCAACTGCTCATCCATTCCCTCCAACAGAACCGACTACCGTACACTCCTCAACTCACTTCAAGCGAGCGAGCCCCTAGAATAAGTACACCAGAATCTAGAACTACAGTATACTCCTCGCATTCAGCGAGAAAGCGCATAGCAGTATACTCTCAAGTATACTCAAAAAGAATTTGTGATATAATAATGATAGCGGTTCCGCTGGGGATTTTCCCCTACGTTTGAGTCACATGTCTCTATGTATGCATGTCCCCACTCACCCTCTTCCTCCCCTGCTCCTCCTCCTCCTGCTCCTCCTGCTCCTCCGTCCGCCTCCCTGCCCTCCCTCTCGCACATCTCTCTCATGCCGTGCCAGTGTCGCCATGCCGAGCGACCGCAACCCGGCTGCACACCGTTCAGCGACCACAGCAGCGAGACGAGCGGTTTCAACTGAAAGACTAGTGTCAAACTTTTCCCGTCTCCTTGTATGACCTATGTACTTTGATTTTCCTCTCCCATAGTGATACTGAAAACGGTTTTAACTGAAAAAGAAACTAGGTCAGAAGCTCGGACAGAAATTAGAGAGGGCGCGCCAGCGCCCTCTCGTTTGTACTGGATGTCCCCGCGCGCTAGAATGCTCAAAAACGACTTTTCCCGGATGAAGCACTTTTCCTCATTTTGAAGTGATTTCCACTGTTACATTGCATTCACATCTCTATTCGATAGAGTTATAGAAAGTTGTATTGAGTTTGATTGAATTTGAAGCGAGATACGGAGAGTCCGCATTCGAGTGCGGATTGAGATTGGTGTCGGGCGGGCGGGCGGGCGGGCGTCGGACAATCGCTTTCGCCCCGCCCCCTCTGTGTGTGAGTGAGAGAGAGGCGAATAGCGGGTGCGCGTCGGTACCCTCGCAGCGAATCGCGAACGTGTATGAAAATATAATTTTGTGAAACAAAACTTAAGAAAAGGACAGATATTATCTTTCAAAAGTACTTCCAAGTAAAAGTAGTTGGTTTGTACTGTTGTCTCAGTTGAGCAAAAGGACTGACATGTTTTCAATGGAGACATGTGCAAACAGGCTCTCAGCATTATTCGACGTGTTATGTTACAACAGAAGTTGTGTTTTTAGATAATAACTGCATAACTTTGTAAACGCGTTCATTATAATATGGCCGCTTTGCACTGGTATGAGAGAGAGAGCCTGTTGGCACATGTCTCCATTGAAAACATGTCAGTCCTTTTGCTCAACTGAGACAACAGTACAAACCAACTACTTTTACTTGGAAGTACTTTTGAAAGATAATCAGAACACAATCCCCTCTGACTGTCCTCTCCCGACAATGCAAGTTTCGACAAAACACAGCATAGAAAACCGGATAAATGCTTTTGTTAGATTGGATTTGTACTTTGTTTTGTACAAGTACAACGCAACCCACCTGCTTGGGGTCGCGAGCTGTGGCGATGAAGCGAACAATCACCTGAAATGAGGCAAATGTATTGTTAACATACGACAATTACCGATAAACACCCCAATAAGACATTGTAATGCAGGTCTCTACAACACAACTATCTGCGTCTCCCAATCCAACGCAAAAGTATCCACGTCTCTTAGTGTGCTATTCAGGGTCACTTCACTTGCTATTCACGATCACTTCTCTCTGCAATCTGTTCATCCACAAAAATCCAAAACCATAACCCACAACTATTACGCATCAACACTATCCCTACTCTCTCCCGTCAATAGTAAATGCCAATTTATCGTATTCTTGAGCCTCATTAAACGGACCCTGATGCCTAATGCATCGTAATGGACACTGGTAACCCATTCATAATAATCACAACTCAGTGGCACTGGCAAGTACCAATGCACACGACACTGCATCACACACATCACACGGAACTCTCCACTCACCTCAGCCGTCTTGGTCGTTCCATACGCGACGCACACGGCGTGTAGGTAGCGGATCACAATCGGGGCGCTGGAACCATCTCTCTCTCTCTCCCCTCTCCCTCCCTCCCCCTCTCTCTCTCCCTCTCTCACCACTGCTGCTCCCTCTCGACCGCCGCCGTGATGCACATCTGCAGCTCCACCCCCGACGCGCACGCCTACAACACATACATTATATATGTTTCACACATGTATCGTCTCGCATATCAATCTCTTGCAAGGCCAAACATCATCCAGACACATTAATACGTTCAGAATATGATGAGACCGTGAAAGAATGCGCTTGCGGTCAGAAGTCGCATTCGCAATTGGCCATCCTCCTCTCCCCTTCATCCTCCTCTCTCTCCCTTCCCTTCTCTCTCTCCCCCCCCCCCTCTCTCACCCTCTCTCTCCCCATCCACCCACCTCGACCGCCGGGCACTCGTTCAGTCCGCGCTCGCCTCCCAGAGACGCGCGAGTCAGCACGCCTAGCACATCGCGCTGCAACACAGTGATAACAGATAACAGCTACTAACAGTTGATCGCTATCAGCTAACGCTGGAAACAGCTGATCGATGATCACATCACTTTTTCGTGCACCACGTGTAAAGTGTAAACGTACAAACCCACACCCACGACAACCAGGTCGCATGCATAAACCGAGGGTGCATAAACTAGTAATAGTTGTCATAAGGTAAAAAGGTAAAGGTATCCCCCCGATTCAAAAGATTCACTCTGCGGAGGTGGTCGCAGGGAGACCATGGCACTACACCATAGCCCAACGAATTTCCAACGACGACACTACGCGGTGATCATAGTTGTCATAAACATGAACAAATAAGCCCTCACCACAGCCGGTAGCACAGCATCCTTCAGCTCCCGAGTGCGGTCCCTGTCAGACGTCTCGAAGCCTGCGAGGGGACGTCTCTCTCTCTCTCTCCCTCCTCTCTCTCTCTCTCTCTTCCTGTCTCTCTCTCTCCCCGTCTTCCTTTTTCTCCCTCTCCCTCCCTGTCTTTCTCTCTCTCCCTCTCCCTCCCTCCCTCCCTCCCTCCCTCTCTCTCTCCCCCTTTCTCTCTCCCTCCCTGTCTTCCTCTTTCCCCCCTCTCTCTCCCTCCCTGTCTTCCTCTTTCCCCCCCCCCCTCTACCCCTCTCTCCCCCCCTCTCTCTCCCCCCCTCCCTCCCTCCCACCCACCCGAGAACACTTGTGGATCGAACGCAATGTGCATAAGGTTGGCGAATATCACTCGCAGCGACGCCGGATCCAGAGCCAGCAGCATCTGGAAAGACGTTTCTTCTCTTACCGTATACCGTCACTTACAGTTCCGTACATATAATTTGATACTTTTTCGTATGTTTCTATACTTCTTTATACATACACAACACGTATCGCTCATCAAAATTTCTCTTCTTCACTTGCTCATATAGTTCTATGCTCGCAATAGGTTGCGCGCGGTGGGGTAGATCAGAGCAAGACGGAGAGTTCTCGGCAATAGCGCGCAAAACAAGAGAGGCAGACGGTTATGGCACCGTATTTCGAACTGCGAGCGAGATAGATCGAAAACTATCGCTCTGGCGCCAGAGTATATACCCAATCCGATTCCAATTCAATTCATGATAACTTTTCCAATATCAATCGCCGCGTTCACATTCGCAGTCTTCCTTGCTTCCTTCGACCCCGCAGAGTACAGAGTACACTTTCGGGAGGCTACCTTCCCGCCTTGCCATCAACGTGTCCCACCTTCTGGCTGAACTTGGCGTAGCTCCTGTCCTGCTGGAGTGCCGAGAGGACGAGTTGTTCTTCGACAGACTGCACCTGCCGGATGCCTCGCAGCAGGTTCGACGGCGTCGCTGCAAACATGGACGATTCTGATCAACGCCACAGCAGAGTTCTAGTACTTCCACTTCGATATGAAGCTCGACTCGAGTACGGCACAGGCACTCCGACTGCTTGCATCTTGTTTTGTGCGCAATGCAAGAAAAGTCTACGAACAATATACGTTGTTTTGAATGAGTCAAAGTGAAAAATGATACAGTATTGCACGTCTTGATCAAGAATTTAACGCAAAAAAGATATTCAAAGTGAATAATTGAAATCAACTGACCGAGTGGAATGTTCTGGGTGACAATGTAGCGCAACGTCTCCACAGAACACGTCACCAGCTGAAACACGAGATGAACATTAACATTCGATTAATTAAATGATACATAAATCCTATAATTTAGCTAGATATTTGAGACACATAGCCTAGGGTCAGAACAATATTTGCCGTACTTTCTTGTTGTGTTACTATGTCTCTAATATATCATGGCAAATAAAGATTATTAAACAAATAAGAAGCTCATCAATCACCTTGAAGTAGAACACCACAGACAGATCCGAGTACTGTCCTTCGACCACAGGCGAGACGAGACCCTTCTGAAAGAATAGTGCACATAGACATCAAATAGTTCAATAACAATGAACTAGCAAATATTAACTGTTACATAAAATTTTACTGTTTCCACAGTTCAATCAAGTAGTATTAACCATAACCTAACAATATACAACTCAACTTTATAACTCAACTTTATATTCTCTTTTTCCTTCTTCCAACTTGTAAGCGTAACTCGATCCTCTTCAAAAATAGACTATAACAAGTTCCTTCGTTAGCAGGTTAGCACGTTTCACAACTCACACTCACACTCACATTCTGATTCCTTCTGTAACCAGGGATCTGTCTCGCACTCACCTCGAGCATCTTTCGAACGACGTTCCTCATCTCCAGGTTCCGCTGCCTCGTCAGGAAGTTGAACACATCAGACAGCGCGCCAAATTTGGTGTTGTAGTCCTCGTGCAGGGGCGCCAGAGTGGCCGGCGGCTGCCAAGGGTCAGCGGTGAGATCAACATCTCTCTCCCTCTTTCTCTCTCTCTCTCTCTCTCTCTCTCTCTCTCTTTCCTCTCGTTTTCTCCTTCTCCCCTCACCTGTGTGAGAGTCTTCTGCCGCACGTCTTGCACATATGCTGCGAATTGTTCAGCTCCAACTGTGAACAGATGCGACACGATAGACTCCGGGAACGTCACACTGAATAGAGGATAGTAAATAGAAGAACCTTCGAGGATGGATGGAACTACGTCACCGCGAATAGCATACGTATGCTTCCAGGTGCTGCCGAATCATCGGTCATCGACAAGAATCCTTCCCGAGTAACCAGTGAGGCGGCGGCAAGTATCCTCATGTGGAAGCAGCTATGGCGCGAAGGAATACCAAATGTCATGGGAGCAAAGGAAAACCCGGAGATCCACACCTACACGTCCTCAGACAAACGAGCGCGAGCCGCGCGCGGGAATATGGCACTTTTCGCGGGCCGCCAGCGACTATTTGAAAAGAGCGAGCCGCGCGCGACTATTTTGTCGGGAGCGTGAGCCACCCGCGACAAAAGCGCGGGGCTACAAATAGTCCCGGGCGGCTCGCCCTTTCCCGCGCGCGGCTCGCGCTCGTTTGTCTTGGTCAAGAACGATACTCTAATGGTCCAGGAATAATTATCGATCAAGTATCGTCTTCCCGCCACTAACCTCGTCAGCCTGCCAAAAAAAAAACTTACAACTATTCTTCATTAGAGAGGGCGCGCAGCGCCCTCTCTCTTGGGTTAAAATAAGGCTCGCGCCAGAATTTTCAAGTAGCGATATCCAAAGGACATGTTAGCAACAATGTGAAGTCTTCCAATTTATGTTAGTTAGATTCGCACGGTTCCATAGGGCAGATCACTAATTGACGGCATCTTTGTATCTTTTCTCCGAAAGAAGTTATGAGCGATCTCGCACTCGCACTAGGCGAAAGGCCAGCGTGTGGGTGGGTGGGTGGGTGGGTGTCGTTTCCAGTCACGCTAGCTGATAGCTAGCCCTCTGCTGGCGGGCGAGCGCGAGAGCACGCGAGAGAGCACGCTGTTTGGAGAGAGACAGATGTACTTTGGTGGCTGCGATCAGTAGGAATTTAGTAAGGGGAGAGAGAAAGAGAGAACGAGAGAACGAGAGAACGAGAGAACGAGAGAACGAGAGAACGAGAGAACGATATAACGAGAGAAAAGGAGAAAAAGAGAGGAGGGAAGGAGGGAAGGAGAGACGGAGAGAACGAGAGAACGAGAGAACGAGAGAAGGATAGAAAGAGAGAACGAGAGAACGAGAGAACCAGAGAAAGAGAGAAAGATATAAAAAGAGAACGAGAGAGCTAGAGAACGAGAGAGAGAGAGAAAGGGAGAAGGAGGGAAGGAGGGATGGAGAGAAGAAGAGAAGGATAGAAAGAGAGAACGAGAGAACTAGAGAACGAAAGAAAGAGAGAAAGAGATAAAGAGAGAACGAGAGAAAGCGAGAACGATATAACGAGAGAATTAGATAACGAGAGAAAGAGAGAATGGGAGGAGGAGGGAAGGAGGGAAGGAGAGAAAGAGAGAAAGAGAGAACGAGAAAACGAGAAAACGAGAGAAAGAGAAAACGAGAGAAAGAGAGAACGATATAACGAGAGAGCTAGAGAACGAGAGAAAGAGAGAAAGGGAGAAGGAGGGAAGGAGGGATGGAGAGAAGAAGAGAAGGAGAGAAGGAGAGAACTAGAGAAAAAAGAGAAAGAGAGAAAGAGAGAAAGAGAGAAAGAGAGAAAGAGAGAAAGAGAGAAAGAGAGAAAGAGAGAAAGAGAGAAAGAGAGAAAGAGAGAAAGAGAGAAAGAGAGAAAGAGAGAAAGAGAGAAAGAGAGAAAGAGATAATGAGAGAACGAGAGAAAGAGAAACCGATAGAAAGAGAAAACGAGTGAAAGAGAAAACGAGTGAAAGAGAGAACGATATAACGAGAGAACTAGAGAACGAGAGAAAGAGAGAAAGTGAGAAGGCGGGAAGGAGGGAAGGAAAGAAGGAGAGAACGAGACAACGAGAGAACGAGACAACGAGACAACGAGACAACGAGAGAACGAGAGAACGAGAAAACGAGAGCACGAGAGAACGAGAAAAAGAGAGAACGATATAACGATATAACGAGAGAAATAGAGAACGAGAGAAAGAGAGAAAGAGAGAAGGAGAGAAGGAGGGAAGAAGAGAAGGAGAGACGGAGAGAACGAGAGAACGAGAGAACGAGAGAAGGATAGAAAGAGAGAACGAGATAAAGAGAGAACGAGAGAACGAGAGAACGAGAGAACGAGAAAACGAGAGAAAGAGAGAACAAGAGAAAGAGAGAACGAAAGAAAGAGAGAACGATATAACTAGAGAACGAGAGAACGAGAGAAAGAGAGAAGGAGGGTGGTAGGAGGGAAGGAGGGAAGAAGAGAAGGAGAGACGGAGAGACGGAGAAAACGAGAGAACGAGAAACGAGAGAACGAGAGAACGAGAGAACGAGAGAACGAGAGAAAGAGAGAAAGAGAGAAAGAGAGAACGAGAGAAAGAGAGAACTGGAGAACTAGAGAAAAAGAGAAAGGGAGAAGGAGGGAAGGAGGGAAGGAGAGAAGAAGAGAAGGAGACACGCGAGAACGAGAGAACGAGAGAACGAGAGAACGAGAGAACGAGAGAACGAGAGAACGAGAGAAAGAGAAAACGAAATAACGAGAGAACTAGATAACGAGAGAACGAGAGAACGAGAGAAAGAGAGAAAGGGAGAAGGGGGGAAGGAGGGAAGGAGAGAAGGAGAGACGGAGAGACGGAGAGAACGAGAGAACGAGAGAACGAGAGAACGAGAGAACGAGAGAACGAGAGAAAGAGAGAAAAGAGAGAAAAGAGAGAACGAGAGAAAGAGAGAAAAGAGAGAAAGGGAGAAAGAGAGAACGAGAGAACGAGAGAACGAGAGAACTAGAGAACGAGAGAAAGAGAGAAAGGGATAACGAGAGAACGAGAGAACGAGAGAAAGAGAGAACGAGAGAAAGAGAGAACGAGAGAAAGAGAGAAGGAAAGAAGGAGGGAAGGAAGGAAGGAGGGAAGGAGAGGAGGAGAGGAGGAGAGAAGGGGAGAAGGAGAGAAGGAGGGAAGGAATGGGAGGAGAGAAGGAGGAAAGGAGAGGAGGAGAGAAGGAAAGAAGGAGAGAAGGAGGGAAGGAATGGAAGGAGAGAACGAGAGAACGAGAAAATATCGAATAAATTTGAAATGAAATTGATGAAATAATGAGAGAAGAACATGTTACATGTATGAAGACGAGAGAGAAAATTTCTATGAAATTCAACAAAAGGACATATATTATCTTTTAAAAGTACTTCCGTAAAAAGTGTTGTTTGTGTTAACCTGATTCAAGAAAAGCGCATGCATATATTATTAATTTTCGAAAAATCAAATCGTAAACACCTGAACATGAAAACTAACACAAACTTGCTCTTTCAAAACGTTGAATAATTTTTGAATAATTAATGTTGAATAATTCCATGTTTTATTTTTTTGACATTTTTATACCTGAAACATTGAGTCAAACAACATCACGAATAACATTTTATTTTACTGATAAACCATAAATAATAAACCGCAAAAAACACTAAATAAACAAAACAATCGTATTATTCTGAATGTTACGTGTAACTATTCTATATTCGTTTGAAAGAGCAAGTTTGTGTTAGTTTTCATGTTCAGGTGTTTACGATTTGATTTTTCGAAAATTAATAATATATGCATGCGCTTTTCTTGAATCAGGTTAACACAAACAACACTTTTTACGGAAGTACTTTTAAAAGATAATTTCTATTTCAACCACATCCATATCTGCCGTTTTCCATGCTTCACCGTTTGCTTACTATGCCGATATTCTCATGTTATCGGTAATAAATCAATCTATAGTTCTATGCTCGCAATAAGTTGCGCGCGGTGAGGTAGATCAGAAGACGGAGAGTCAGCTCTCGGCAATATAGCGCAAAGACAGGCAGACGGTAATGGCACCGTATTGCAAGCGAGGTAGATCGAAAACTATCGTTCTGGCGCAGAGTATAATACAACGAGAACCACTCACGCAATGTGGAGGTAGATCCACGTAAAGTTCGGGCCGTTCCGACTAGCGTCGAAGAGGACGGTCATACAGTCATCGGGGTGGGTGCGCAGGCTGCAAGAGGCATGTCCATCTTGCTCCCTCTGTCCGTCTGTCTGTCTCTCTTTCCTCTCCTCTCTCTCTCTCCTTTCCTTCTCCTCTCTCTCTCTCTCTCTCTCCCTCCCCTCACAGTGCCGTGATGACCGCATCCAGCAGGGCGACCGTCTCCCGAATGGCGCGACAGGTGAGGAACAGCATGAGCAGCGGCTCCGCGCCCCGCGGGCCTGCAAGGCAAAAGTCGTCAACTATCCGCCGTCCCACTCAAACTGCTAGCACTTGTTTGTATCTATAGCGTGTTTCATTTTCACTTCTTCCTACAGGTTCTCTCGTTATTTGTTTGTGCATCAGCTGATATAGAGCATAATAATGTTTTCTTGGAGCATGTTTTCCAAAAAAAGTTTCTTGCAAAACGTATCGCAACACGCAACTGTCTCTCACAATCAGACGAAATCGCTTGTTCGAGTGTATACTAGAGGTTACCTTTCAGAAAGCGATGAGAACAATGAACACATTCTACACACAATCAGACTGAATCAAATCGAACAGAGTGATCCTGTTCTAACACGTTAATGGAAAATCCATTTTCCACATGAAAATCCAACTGAAAAAAACTGGAAAATCCAACTGAAAAAAACTGGAAAATCCAGTTTTCCAGTGGAAAAATGGATTTTCCAGGTGGAAAATGGATTTTTCAGTAACGTGTTAGGACAGGATGAGTGATAGTGACCGACCCTTGGTGGCCAGCGGTCGGCCGCTGTTCTGTCCGCACAGCTGAGAGCACAGAGAACAGCAGAACTGCAAAAGGGAAGTATCATATGCAGTAACAAGTAACATCTCTCTCCCCAGCCTCCCACCCTCCCTATACACTTTGTCGGCAGAGAAGAGCAGGAATGTACTACCGCTCACTGTCCCTAATACTACAATGACGGAACACGAAAATCCCCAACCGGCTCGACCGTACAATATAGTAACCCTAATACAGTACAGTATGCTTCATATCATTATGATTGTGTTGTCATATTCAGATATGACGATTCCGGATAAACGATTGATTGATTGAGTACCCCCTCACCTCCAGCACGCTCATCTGCGACTGTCTGCTGGCGGTGGGCGACTGGATGGAGTCGGTGACGAGGGTGAGGAGGGCGACGGCGGAGGCCTCCACGGAGGAGAAGTCGACGCCTGCAGGGGAGGCGAGATAGAAGATATAGCTTGCGCCAGAGCGATAGTTTTCGATCTACCTTGCTTTCGAAATACGGTGCCATAACCGTCTGCCTCTCTTGTTTTGCGCGCTATTGCCGAGTGCTGACTCTCCGTCTTCCTCTGATCTACCCCACCGCGCGCAACTTATTGCGAGCATAGAACTATAGAAGATAGTCATAGACACAGTCCGGCAATTGCATATGCCATTCTCGCGCGGCACTGCGTATACCATATCCACTGTATATTGACGGCTGCAGGGGAGACCGGATATAATCACTCACCAGTATTTTTGTTTTTAGTAATTGGATAATTGGAGTCGCAGTAGTCCAAATCCAGGAACAGAAAAATGATCTTATTGCTTACGAAGTTCCAGCGATGGCCAATATAAGCAAAAGGTGGAAAAATAAGAAGGAGCACAGTTGCACAGTTCAGAAATCTTTCCAGGGTCGTTACTTTACGCCAGCGGGAAAAAGTACCTTGTAACGTGAAGTAACTAATTGAAACATTTTACAATCCAATGCAACCCACCGAGGCTGGGATTCTCCTGGGTGGAGAAGTGGAGGTGCGCAGATTCGTGAACGAGAAGACCAATGTAGTGCAGCACGGCGGGTCTGAGAGGTAACGGAGATGCAAACAAAGTAAACAAACATAGGTAAACAACCCCAATACCCCACCTAGACAGGTAAACAGAGTAAACAAAAGTAAACAAACAGGTAAACAACCCCACCTGGACACGGGCACCTCCTGGAAGGCAGTGACGGCGGGGGTGACGAGTTGCTGAGCGGGGAGGGAGGTGAACACGGGCCGGTTGCGGTAGATGGACGACAGGTCGCCGAGGGTGGCGATCTGCAGGAAGAAGGGTTGATTCATTTGAGAAATAGGTATCGCCAGAATATGATTTAGTGTATCTCACCTTCATGAAGTCTGCGTAGAAAGTGTGCGTGCGGGCGTACTTCTGAAGAAAATGAGGTGAGGTCGGGCGAGGCGAGAAGGAAAGGCTCACCTCTGCGTAGTAGATGTTCTGTCGGTTGCGGCCGCCGCCAGCGGACGATCGAGGCGTCTCCTTCCTCTCCTCCCGCACAGGGACGTCTTCAGGAATGGCGACAGGCTGGCTAGGAGCAGCTGCTGGCTCCGGCGAACCGATTTCTTGAATTTCACCCATCTCTGCGATCGGTTCAGCACCCGGTGAAGCTGGAGACTCGTCCATCTGAACATAGTTAATGAATGAATAACATTACAAGATCACAACAGTTTCAAACAAACAAACAAAGATCAAAAATAAACAAGTATTAAAATGGGACATCCAATTGACGAATATGTTTTTGCTTTTGTTTACAAAAAAGTCCTAACACGACGTGCCTACAAGCTGCATGCCTACCGAAGCTCAATATGCACCGCCCGTTCGTGCTATACAACCTCATTTTTGCTTATTTACTAGTTTCACAGCTGTTTTTGTTTATTTTCGTATCATGATCATGTCGTCCATTCCTGGTAGCTTCATGAGATGCTTTTTTGTCGAAACTTTTCGTAATGATTATAATTGTTACGTGGAGTTTGCGTGATTTTCAGTGACGCGTTTGATTTATGCAAATTTGAGTTCTCTCATTTCCGTTGATGCGTCGATCGCTATCGAGGGTCCGTCATTATTCTTACCACACTTATTAAGGGCAGTCGACCATGAACGCTCTGAGGGTTATTCCCCGCACTCTTGGAGTTGCTCGCGCTTCCGTGCGCCCGGCCTCTTTCCAGGTAGGGTTTCTGTTTTTATTTTGGTTTTTAGTTCATAATCCATGTTTTTTCTAGGCTGTCCCCACCAACGCCGGAAAGACTGCCCCGACCATTGAGCAGTTCGACCCCCTGAACCCTGGAGAGTGGCAGCTCGGAGTGAGTTGCTTCTGCTTGTTGGCATACGCGTTTTGTTTGTATATTGACAATTTATTTTATCATGTTTAAATGTTTATCATGTTTCTAACTTTGTAGGCCGGAGGAAAGATCCTCCCCCGTCTCCCTGAGGGAACCCGCGTCGGAAAGCTCGTCATGGGCAAGTACGGTCTGTACGACCCCGTGCTCAGGAAGCGCGTTGACCAGTACGCTGTGAGTTGTTGTATGGTTTATATTTTTGTGTTCTACTGTTGTTGGTGTGTCGTCGTTGCTTGTAAAAAGTGTTGTGCTAAATATGGCGTGTTGCAGACTGCTCTACTCGAGGGCAAGAAGTCCGAGGAGGCCGGAGCCTTCGACCGCGCCGTGACGACGATCGCCAAGACCCTCGGCCTCGCCTCGTTCATCATCGCTCTGTACAACCTCGTCACTCTGGCCTACGGAAAGCCCCTTCCTCCCTACACTGGACTCAAGGCCCCCGGAGCGTGATTTATTCGAGCCCGTAATTGGTGTAGTAGAATAAAGTGTTTAAATACTAATTCGAATGTATTGACAGGTAGATTGAATAAATCGTTGCGGACGACACGTGTTGTGTGTATCTTTGGGGTGGGCATAAGGTCGACATGGGTGATGTGGAAGAGCGGGTGATTCAGAATGCGGCTTCTCCCCCCGGGAGAGCCGGATGACAATACCTTCGAGGTGGCGGAGGAAGCACACGCTCCTGAGCCACTCACAGTTCTCCCCCTACAGCTGAAGCAGCACGCGGTCGCTGCCGAATAGTGGGTTACGGTATTTTGAAAATGCGATACGATAACTCCAACTTAAATCTGCTAAAATAATGTGCAACGCGGTTTCAAAAGGTTTATTCAGATTCGAGCATCGTGAACATCGATATCGATACATGTACTTGAGAAAAAAGGTTACTGTATTATGAATATTACGGTATCATTGCAGTGCGATGGTGTGTCGGAAGCCGATCGACGGCATGTACATCATCCCCAGCATGGGCGACATGTACGGTGGGTGAGCGAAACGGGTTACGGTACTTTGAAAGTGATACGGTAGATTGCACTGACTGAATACTGAAAAAAGCGTGCTGGAATGCATGATGTATAGTATTTTTCAGTTTAAAAAATAGTGAAAATGCATACGCATCTATCGGCTAGCTCTATACTCGCGATTTTCTACAGTTACAGTCGGTTAGGTCTAATGTCTTGTTCGATGGTATACCATTTTTATAATAACACATTGTTCAGAGTGGTTCGGTCTGTTGTTCGTTCGGCGGGGCGAGTTTGGCGGAGCCATTCTGCGCTTCACCGTCCAGATTCCGGAGGACTTTCCCGAGACGGGACAGATGCCGGTGAGTGAGTGAGGGGGGGGGGGGGAATCGATGGGATGTCGATACCTGAAGATCAGGCAAGATTACATTTTCCGGATACATCCGTTAAGCTAGTACACCGCATATTAGATTTATTGTGGTAGGTGTCGGTTTCAGATGTAACGATTCCGGATAAACGATTAATTGAGGTGTTGGTTAGTATAAGTTGCTTATTAAAGGGAACTTCGAAATTCAGAGTGTACACTCCCTTTAACTACAATGCAGGTTTTGAGTTGA
Source organism: Rhabditoides inermis (assembly GCA_963966185.1). NCBI lineage: Eukaryota > Metazoa > Nematoda > Chromadorea > Rhabditida > Rhabditidae > Rhabditoides > Rhabditoides inermis. Next base: position 48,432 of record CAWZYM010000346.1, on the reverse strand, counting down.
GGTTGAGATGATGTGGGTGGAATTCAGTGCGCTTGCGGTTCAGTTGAAGGGACAAACGCATGATGTCAAATCTATTTTATTTTACAGCAGGTATCGATTTGTTGAATTCATTTGTACACTTTTCGCACCGGTCCAAATTACAGGTGGTTCGATTCGGAATGGAGCTGTTCCATCCGCACGTGGAGATGCGCAGCCGGCAGCTGGATATGGCGAGGTGAGGAGAGAGAGAGAGAGAGAGAGAGAGAGAGAGAGAGAGAGAGAGAGAGAGAGAAAGAGGGGGAGGGGGAGGGGACCGGAAGGAGGGAGAGAAGGGAAGAGGGGGGGAGAGATAGGATGATATGGAAGAAGGCCTTGAAATCATTGAAAAACAGGTGGAAAATGAATTCACGGAGTTGTATTCAGTGTCAGTCTCTTCAAACTAAAAAAAGGCAACTTTCGACTTTCATTCTTCCAGATACTTCCCGGATGGGTGGAAGCGCGACAAGCACCACATCTGGAACGTCCTCGTCGTCGTTCAGGTGAGAAAGAAAGAGGAAGAGAGAGAGAGAGAGAGAGAGAGAGAGAGATGGAGGGAGTGAGAGGGAGAGAGAGAGAGGAAGAGAGAAAGAGAGAGGAAGAGAGGAAGAGAGAGAAAGAAAGAGGAAGAGAGAGAGGAAGAGGAAGAGAGAGAGAGAGGGGGGGGGAAGATATAGAGAGATTTGAGTAGATGAACTGCTGGATTGAACGCATACCGTGTTCATACCGATACGGATGCCTACATAAAGATATTAGAGGTGAACATAAAGAGGTGAATGGTGAACCATCTGCTTGCTATTCAAGAACGCGCGCTAGCATTACTGGTTGTCGTGTCTTCAACATTTACATATTAAATTTACATACTACAACCACACTTGTTGTCGCAGGTCTTTATGTACTGTGGTCTGTGATGCACGCTTCGTGCCTGAAATATGAAGTGTGTAAGTGTGCGCCTTGCATTTCCTCCAGACCATTTCAATCCCTCATTTGAATTCCCAATGCCACGACTATTTTTTGGAGAGTTGTTGTACTCGACTGGCCCACTCTCTCTCTGTCGCTCTCTCTCTTTCTCTTTCTCTTTCTCTCACTCTCTCACTCACTCTCACCTCGTCGGAAATGCTGTTACTCTGTTACGTTTTCGATCCCCTGTTCATTTCGGTCATTTGAGTAAATTGGGAAGGTATTTTTGGGTAGCTGGTTAATTGTGTTGTATGAGAGAGACTGTAACCGGGAAGCACTTCTGTTTTCATGGATCATGGATTATAAAAGGTTGCTGTGTTCATAGTGATTTCAAATTTTAAATAAAAAAAATGACGTGAAAAACATTATGGGGGCGAGGGGTGTGTGCTCATTGATCACTTCATGAGAGTACAGCAAATGAAGAACTCTAAAAGATGCACGTGTGGAATATGGAAGTATATATATTTCGTTTTGGGTAAATATTTTCGTCATCTCCCTCCTTCCAAATTCGCATGTCCTCGGGCGATGGATATTCAAAGAAGCTTGGATAAACATCGGTGCGTAGAAAATCCGGCGCTCCCTCTCCCCCTCTCGATTTCCCATGTTTCATCCTGTACTCTCCCTATGTTTTCCTGTTTTCTATGGTGGAGACCCGCAATTGAGCTGGAGCTCCTGCCGACTTGTTATCGGGGTCGTGTCTACGAAATGCATATAGAAATGGACATGACTGGACGCCTGCACTTTTTCCCATGAAGTCACCGGAATTGGTAGAAGGTAGAAGGGGGAGTGGAAGGTTGGATTAGAGAAGCGTGTTGTTTTGTGATCGGTAGGCGGGTGTGTGTGTTTAGAAGATGGGAGCTGTGTGAGAAAAGATCTATGGACGGCTCTTTGCCGAGAAAATGTGGTTATTTTTCGCCGCCGGAATTAGTAATACTAGAATTGGTCGATGTGATATTGTTTCCAGGAATGTTGAGAGGGGGAGAAGAGAGAGAGAGAGAAAGAGAGAAAGAGAGAGAGAGGGGGGATAAAGAGAGGTGGAAATTAGCATTTCGATGAGAATGGTGAAAAGAGATGAGTGGAGCCCGATGTGGGAGAGGTTCAGTGACAGAGAAAGTCGTTGGTAAGATGGCGAGTGTTGGAATCAAAGAGGAACCACGAAAAAGTAATCACCTTTTCATCCAACGTTTCGGCACGTGGTCTTGATCGGGGGACGAACAGAACACAAAACACATTTCAAACTTGGTTTCTCAGCGCATCTTCTTCTCTCTGGACGCCGATGTGGAGACGTGCGCGAATGCGGAGGCGGCGATTCTGTGGAAGGAGCACAGGGACAAGTTCAGGTGGGGGGGGGAGAGAGCTGGGAGAGAGAGAGAGAGCTGGGGGAGAGAGACAGAGAGAGAGGGAGGGGGGGAGAGAGAATGCGGATCATTGACATCAGTCTGAATGGATTGAGCAATAGCAATCGTATTGAACGAAGTTCGTCTGACTTTGGTTTATCGGATCCCGTGAACTGTATATGGAGTGGAATTGTTCGCGGTATTGTGTTTTTTGGGTATTGCGTGGGCGCTTGTTTTCTTGCTATTATGATGCAATGGTTCGCTTTTTCGATAAATGGATGTGAGCGATGTTGGAAGAACACTAACCGCGCCTGTCATTTGCGGCTGGCGATTGAGGATGACGATATTATGAAAGAGAGAGAGAAAGAGAGAGAGAGAAGTGATGTCAGCCGCCTATTTTCGGTTGCGCATTCTCTGTGGCTGTGAGATGATGAAGGGAGATGCTAATGAACAGTACTATTGTGTGTAAATGAGTTGAGAGAATGGACAATGAAATCCGAATGAATGAAACAATGAAGAAGAACGGATGCAAGTGTCGACTGTCGAAATCGAAATATTGTACCTTTTGTCGAGACTGTTGCCTGGATGGTATTGAGTAGCGTTTTTTTGCTCTCTACTGTATGCAACTGGTGAAACGTATTCACATTCATTACCAAATCACAAACCACTCTACACATTGATGACTAAAATACAGAATATAGAACCGGAAGAGGTGGAGAGAGAAAGAGAAAGAGAAAGAGAGAGAGAGAGAGAGAGAGAGAGAGAGAGAGACTTTCTTCTTCAGGGAGATGACTCGTGAAACAGTGAATCGCAGCCGCGCCATGGTCTACGACGAACCCGATAACGACGACCCGCACGCCATCAGGTATTGATCGGTTATCGATTTATTGATCGGTTATCGATCTATTGATTGACTATAGTTGCTGTCTCTGGCACTGTGTATGTGAAGTGAATGTGAGGTTTATTGATTAATTGATTTCGACCTACACATCTTGTTGTCTATGCTCTACGACAGGTGTTCTTGCGAGTTTCCGCTTTGATTTCGTGGCCATTCGAGAATTCCAGAAATCACCTGTTTCGTTTGAGTGTTTGCATGCGAGATTGAGGAAACGAGGCAGCGTTTCCATTATGTCACTCTAGTAGCGTTTGTATTTGTTGAGTTGAGTTGCGAGAGAGAGAGAGAGAGAGAGAGAGAGAGTGTGTGTGTGTGTGTGTGTGTGTGTGTGTGTCTTCTCGTTTTTTGGTTACTGTCGACTAGACCTCTGATCTCGACTTCAATCTTCAGTTCTAACTTGAGCGAACATATTTGAATTTGATTTTTTTTGTTGGTTTTGAGCGGCGGTTTATCTTTGTTGCTGTAATCATGTCTTACGGAAGTTCAGTATTTTCCGGAAACATACATGTTGTGTTTCAATTGAATGTGTGCGCTGAGAGTGTTCTGTGTTTTTTTCTTCGAATTACTCATGCTAACTACGGGGGGCTGAGTATTGCAGCGTCTGGTTTTGTAGCTCTCTCTCTTTCTCTCTGCAGAATGAGGAGTGTGTGGGTTCTTTGGTCGTCGATGGAGAGAGAGAGAGAGAGAGCTACCGGGAGGTCCGTGGGTGGGCGGAATTAACGCTTTCTTTCGCAGTTGTGGCCCCAGAAAGAGCCTTTGCGACATTTAGACGTTCGTCGCTCTCTCTCCCTCTCTCTCTCCTCTCTCTCTCTTTCTCTCTCTATCTCTCTATCTCTCTCATTTCGCTCTCTCCCCTCTCTCTCTCTCTCTCTCTCTCTCTCTTTCTCTCTCTTTCTCTCTTTCCTTCTCTGTCTGAGAGATATGCATGCATGAGAGGTGGGGAGATTGGAGTCTGGTGGCCTGGATGAGTAAGAATGCTTTTTTTCTATATTTGCACTCGTAATACGTTCTCATTGCGATTGGTTATCACAGCATTCCTTCCTCGCCTTATAGTGCTTCGTCTCATTCCGGCCGATTGCTTACGATTTCCGTATCTCAGATGTCTACTTGGCATGTGTTAAAGTTGCGGTCAGTCTCTTCGAAACACTCCCGAATACCCCCGAAACACTTCGGAATTGTCTTTCGAATCGCCCTCAGAACACCACCGAATCGCCTTCGGAATACTCGCGAACACTCCCGAACACTTCGGAATGTCTTGCTATCCCTTCGAAACACTTCGGAACTGCTTCCGAAGAGACTGACCGCAACTTAATCAAGAGTCAAAGGGGCACATGCTGGCATCGATGCTTGTAGCCTTATAGAGACTGTCGTAACATCACCTCATCGGATGTGAGAAGATTTTGAGGACTGACACGACTTAAAAGGGGTTGTCTATATATTTTCACGAAGATCCGATTTGTGTGATGAGGATCTCATGTGGTTCGGTTTTTGGCAAAACAGTTAGGTCATCTGCCAATCTCCATGTGAATTTCGATGGAATTTCGAACGATCCGATTTGTGGGATCTGAAAACGTTCGTTGAGCCATCTGATTTCACATGCGTGCGTGCTGATGTGCTATAAGTAGAACAGAGAGGTGTAGAATAAGAGGAAAAGAATCCCACAGCGGAATGATTCATTTATTGCGCGCTGTGCAGCAGTTTGCTTCTGCTGTATGGCACGTTTAGCTTTATATGTATTTTCGGCCACTTTGTTATAAAAACAATGCGGAAGTGTGTGTGTTTTCAGAGACGGGTACGCAGTATCTCTGACTCACCCTCATTAGTTGTGCTAATAATGGCTGATTGACTTTTTTTTTGCAAATTCAGGGAAAAGAGAGGATAACTTTAGCTGGCCTCGTCACGTGTAAGAATGCTACGAATGAATTATCGCGTATCCAAAGTTTCAAAGATGCCGGGTTCAGTGGGAGCGTGTGACACTGCAACTTTGCCCGGCTCGAAGTGTCACAGTTTGCCTTCTTTATTTGTTTGTTGCCTCGGCGTCGGCGTCTTTGGAGAAATTGAATACCGGAACCGAAATTAAACGCGCCGTTCCTAGTGTTTACGTTGCATGTTCCTATTTTCAAGTTTAGCGTGAGTCAGAGTGTTGTTCTACGATACCAATTTCAACAAGTGTCTTGTTGCTTCGAAGTGGCGCTGGTTATGTTGTCCTCAAAGTATCACTGGAGAAGAGAAGCCCCCGTGATTTGCATGGGCTGCATGTGTAGATGGAGGAATGTTGTTTGGTGTGTATGCATTGTGCCGGCTAGAAGGTTATGTACCTAGCATGGCGCAGCATTTGCAATGAGTTGGTCATGCGGCGATAAGAGAGAAGAGAGGAGAGAAAGTTGAACTACGGTCGACGATGTTCGTATAGAGAGGAGGAGAGTAATCAAGAAGTTAGCGATCATAAAGTACGTGCTAACTAACGTATTCGCATTGCGAATGTAGATGACAATGTTCAATGTATTTTACAACTAACGGAGTACTCGCTGAGAACGCTGTGAAACTCGGTGTCCTGGTAATGGTTGGGTAGATTTGTGTTCTCGCAAAGACGAGATTGACCATGCACGACTCTCTGCAATTTACATGTTACATGGTAGGAAAAGATAGCAGGGAGAAGAACAGGAGCTAATTGCGGTGCAGAAGCTAGCGATTGGATAGTACGTGCTGATGCGCGCCTTAATCGACCATGTGACTTGTGGCATGGTCTATTTGCACATCGAGAATGTGTGAAGAAATAAGAGAGGCGTGTGAGCAAACGTGTGTCATGAGCACTTGTCTCAAATTAGACATGCACTCCTTTTTTTCGATCTGTTATTATTGCTGACTGCACAGTTTTGACAAGAGATGGATCGTGGGGGGAAGGGTTTGTTACGGTTTTTCGTTAAAATATTTTATCTACAAATCTCGATAGACTAATTGCTCGATTGAATCACCGAATCTCGTTAGCGACTAATGATGTAAGCTAGACGGGGGGGGGGGGGTAGCAATTCACGCAATAGCTTCGGTTTTTGATCGTCAAGTGAAGAGGATGTGGGTCTGTGCACTAACCGACTTCCGACCCACAAAAAATCGTGCCGAGACCCGGCTGTGCACCAAATATGGCAAATGCAGAGGGGCTGCTCGAGAGAAGGAGGGAAAGCAATCGGCGTTATGCGTTTGGCATTGTCGTTTGTCTTTTCGCCCCTACTTTTTTTGTCTGGCCTTCAGTCTGCCGCTCTTAGCAAGATAGAAAGAGTAAGAGTGGCGAGGCTTATTTTTGGAAACTGAACTGCGATCATGACCGAAAAAAGCTATTCAGGCACACGGGATGTTTTGAAAAATTAAAGGTAGTGTACACTCTGAGATTCGAATTTTTCCTCCTATTGACAAAAAGTTACAGCGTTTAGTGCGTTCTGTTTAATTCATTTGCGTGAGTTATTTTGACGTTTTGTTTTAATTTATGTAATATTTTTGATCATATCACTGAAAACATTGATCATATCACTGAAAACAAAGTTGAGGAGGAATGAACAGAAAAGTTAAACTTGTGAACATGAAAGAAATATAATAAAGTTGTGCATGTGAAATCTCACCAACACGACATAATGCACGATAATGGAGCCAAAGACTGGCACCAATTTTCCTTAATGGCACTAGGAAATTTATATTTCTTAACATGTTCTTAAATATAATCGTTTCATAATTTAATATTTTGCCATTTTAACTTCGAAAGTATGCACTATATCCTGGTATGGTCAACTCCACTTTCAAATTCAGAGTGAACACTATCTTTGAAGCTTGTTACATACAAATTGAAGCGTGAAGGGTTTAGAAGTAATAGGCACGTAGAGGGTGCACGGATCAAAGGTATCTCAGGGTTCATGTAAATGGTGGTTATGGAAGTTACGCGAAGGATCATCTCTGGTCATCCTATTGTGAGCATGTGAGCATGTGACCGTATCGAAATACGTGCGTCAATGGGGGACTCGATTTGGGAATTGAGCACATTTCCATGCGCTGGGAACGAAACGAGCGTGTCGAGATTTTCTATTCAGAGGTTTCACCGAGACAATTTGATTTTAGAGGATTTGAGCTTGTGAACAGAGAAAGGGATTGTCTCACGCTGTTGTTGATTTCTCTTTTCTCATTTCTTCTGCCTCTTTTTCCGAACGTTGATGTGATGTGTATTTACATCTCGTTTGTTGTCGCTGACTACAATCACAATCGTAATTATTGCGTAATTGCATTATGACTTTTGCGGTTGGTCGTATTTCGGAATGGGAGAAGAGGAGGCGGGTGGGCGGGGCTTGCGTTTGGGTGGGCGAGGGATGAGAGATCTGACAAATGTCAACGGAATGCATCCAGTCGGACCCACCAACTCTTCCCGGCTCATTCGCGGGTGCAGCTCACTCGACCGCCCGGTCGGCTCAATTTCATTTTGAGCGTTCTCTTTGCAACGCTTTCTCTCTCTCTCTCTCTCTCTCTCTCTCTCTCTCTCTTTTTGACTATCTCAGGTCTTGGGTAATGTGGTTATCGGTGAGGAGAATAGGAACAGTTTTCGCGCTGAATTGTATCAACGAAGCTTGTTTGTGAATCTATTCCGAGTGTTGTTATTCTTAGTAGGCGTTAGTAGACGATTATAAGTCGTTCTCTCTCTCTCTCTCTCTCTCTCTCTCTCTCGCCTCTCCCCCCGTAAGATGACGCGCTGTTTCCATCGCCTCCGCCCCCGTTCGTCTTTCGACTTGTCTAATTGGCGTCGAATAGCCGCCTTCTTTCATCGTCCTCCGTTCTCTCAACTTTTGCTCCCTTCTTTTTTGTGTTTTGAGCCCGTGCCCCGTGGTCACCGGTCATATTGGTTCTTCAAGTGGCCTCGGCTGCTGCTGTTCCTCCTCCTCCTCTCATATTATTCTGCTATAGCGTTATTGTTGTTGTTGTGTCGGAGATTGGACACGGCGTGCGTATAGTGAGTGTACGCGTGTGGATGAAGGGTGAAGGGTGTGAGTGTGAGTGAAGCGAGGTCAGTCTCTTCTCCACATCCTGCGAAAAAGTAGCAGTTGAGGTGTTCTCGAAGATAGGTGTGGTGCTGAAGTGTGCGTTTCTCTGCTCTCAAAAAGCAGGGATGGATTTGGATTCGGTTGTTTTTGAAGTATTGATGATTAGTAAGTTAGTGAGTATGCTTGTGTGCGGTGTTCACAGAAAGTGGACAGTGGGGCTTTGTAGTTTGGTGAGTGAGTGCCATGAAAACGGAGCAGAAGCGAATTAGTCGAATGCGTAGGTAAGCAAGTTGTTGATAGTTGTTGTGTACACGGCCCGGATAGTTGCACAGCGCGCCCCACAGAGAGAGAGAGCGGCGCGCGCACAGGCCGCTTTGCGAGTGAATGGGCGCATAGCGATTTCAGTGAAAAAATTATCGCGCTCTAGCGCTTGTTGGTAATTCGCAGTGGAGCTGGCGCGTCGCGTGCTGTGCGGAGCGGTCAGTGCGCGCGCCACTGTCCACTCTAAAACTATCCGAACCGTGGCGTATATGTGTTGCCGGAAACGGCTAATTGTCTTGCAGTTAGTGATAATAAGTCGGGAATCGGTGGCTGTCCGGGCGTAAGTAAGCAGGTTGATAGTTGTTATTGAAATACGTTACCGTGTATAGGTGACTCCCAGACTCACGCCAAGTGGTTGATAGTTGTTGATGTAGCGTAGCTATTCGCTACTGACAGCTTACGCCATCTGCCTGAGCTCTCCCCAGCGGGACTCGACCCGAGCTGTCAAACTGTCACAGACAAGGATGGGTTGGATTGAGTTTCGAGAGATGAACTCACTCGACTTGACATTCCCGACTATTGTTGCGAGATGTTTGAGGTTTGACGGATCTCCGACTTTGCCGATTGTGTGAAGGCGAAAGGCGCGAGGGGATGCCAAAAACGGGAGATTGATGTCACTCCGCCTATTGTTGGAAGAAGCTCGGACAGCAAGAGGTCAAACATGCGCGCGTTCTCTCTCTCTCTCTCTCTCTCTCTCTCTCTCTCTCGTTCTCTCTCGGCGCCTCGCAATTTGACAAGGATCTTGGTCTTGCCATTCGAAGGGGAAGTGGGTTGGGAAGCGGTTATAGCTCCCTCGGGTCAGCACAAGAGTTGTTTAGAGGCTTCCGCTCCACTTCTTTTTCCAGTGTTCCTGGTTTCGGCGAATGTCATACAGGAAGGTGTTGTAGAATGAATATTGGGGGATATAGTAATAGAGGTACCGGGTCTACCTATCACGTGTAATTGGTCTCAATTGGGTCTTCGATAGGCGAGAGGGAGAGAGAGAGAGAGAGAGAGAGAGAGATAGGGAAGTGGGAGGGGCTATGTATTCCTATAAATTCATACGTACTGACTCACTTTGTCTATACGATTACTTATGCGATAGTTTCTTGTATTATATAGTCCAATTTTAATTTTGTTTCACCATTCCAAATCTTCTTTTTTCTAGGTTGACCCCGTGGGATTCATCCGTGCACGAGCCGATTCGCGAGAGGATGATGCTGATTGGAGGACAGTCGCAGGGCGGGGCCTCGATGGGCGGGGCCAAGCGGCCGACCGGATTCAGCTGGGTCGACACGGAGCGGATGACGTACATGACGGAGAAGGAGGAGAAGATAGAGGAGCAGGAGAAGGTGCGTGAGTGGGAGCCTGGGAGCTAAACGGTTTTAGAAATTAGTGTTATGTGTCCGATTTTTGAAGAATGGAACTTATCGCCGCGGTTTGAATTGCGATTGAAAATTGAACACGTTTGGAAAAGGAAAAAATAACCGTCTAGTTTGTGGTTTCCGCTCATGAAGTAGAGGATGGGAGCGGGGAACAATGAGCGGTGAGCCCGCTGGATCCGAAAGTTGGTGAAAAGGAAGAGGAAACGCACTGGTCTACGAGCTTATTTCCTTATTGCCGCCGTCACCGGCGCAATCACCGCCAATTTTCGGGAATTGAAGGGGTGTCTCGAGGGAGAGAGAGAGAGAGAGAGAGAGAGAGAGAGAGAGAGAGGGAGAGGGAGAGAGAGAGAGAGAGAGAGAGAGAGAGAGAGAGAGAGAGAGCGCGCGCCAACGACGCTCGTGTGTCCAGGTCAGAGACGGATGAATTGGAATTTCCCCCTCGGCGGGGGAAGCGCGTCTGTTCCTTATTAGGACGGAGGGGAGAGACAGGGGATGAGGGGTGAAGAAAGGCACGTGGGTGGCTGCCGTGTGTAGTTTGAGGGGATAATAGCCAAAGGACGCGGCCGCCTGTTTTGTATGCGCCCGTTTTCGACAGTCAGATGATGGGAAACGCAGCGTGTGCGTGTTTTTGTGTAGGATTCTGTAGCAATGTATTGTGTGGTGGTGTCATTTGAGAGAGGGGCGAGGTCCAGTGGGAGTGACCGGCGAGAGAGGACGTGCATTCTTCCACACTTTGTGTGTACACCAAGAAAGTTATGACTGATGTATATTGTGCGTGTGTGGGGTGTTTTCCCTTAGGGTTCGCTGAGTAGACGGTTGAACGAATAGATTGGAAGAAAAAGGGAGGGAGGAAGAAAGTGCGCGTATGTGATATCTTGAATGAATATGTCTAGCTAGTCGGTTAGCAAAGGAAAGTGGTAATTGGGATCGAGATGCACGGGTTGTGATCTCTAGTCTCAGGAAGTTGTAGCACTGGAAATTGAAGTGTATGATGGAATAATTGATGCGCCTATTTTCTAGGTGGTTCAGTAGACCGTGACTCTCTTGGTATGAAAGAGTTGAGAGAGAGGGAGAGAGAGAAATGAGGAAGGGAATTTTTGTTCATTTCCGCATTGTGTGATAGGTGGATTTTGCCTGTCAAGAAACGTCGGTATAGGATATGATGCATGAATGCATATCGGAGGGATATTAGAGATTAGGTGTGACTCGGAGTGACGCATAATCTCTAATATCCCTATGCGGGTTGCGGGTGGGTGTGGGAAGGTATGCAGATTGAAATGGAATATGCAAATTCATCAAATATGATAGGGTCGGCGGCGAAGTGAATGGAAAGAAGGCAGTGGCTCGTGTGCGCTGAATCTTTTATGATTTTCGAACGGAAGGGGTGTGTTGAATTATTTGTTTGAGTGGTTTATTCATATTTCCTGACCTGAGTGAAGGTTGATTTTGAAAAGAGCAAAGAGAAGTTAGATTTTGAACTATGAAAGTTGGAAATGCTGGTTTTGACAACACGGAAATAGCAGCAACGGGGACGCGGATTCAGAACGCGACGTTTTTTTTTGCAGGCAGAAAACTTTTTTGCGATTGACGGATTATTGTTGCCTTGCCAGTGAAGAGAGAAGTGCCGGAAAAGGATGGATGACGGACTTTTGAGATCGAAAGGGTCAAAAGACGCGTGGATTGCCACTGAGCTCGCATGTTTTGATGTATTCTCTTGCGCCCCCGAAAAGGCTCGTTCCCAGGATGGCATGTGGACAAGGGATTGAGAAGATGGAGTGGGGTGAGGGGGGCATCGCGGCAAGGCTAAACGCCGATGGATGCCATGCGTGTTTAGGTTTTAAGTTGCGGTCAGTCTCTTCGAAACACCCCCGAATGCCTGCGAAACACTTCGGAATTGCCTTTCGAATCGCCCTCGGAACACTCCCGAACCCTTCGGAATGCCTTGCGATCCCTTCGAAACACTTCGGAATGTTTTGCGATCCCTTAGAAACACTTCGGAATCGATTTTTCGGAAGGAAAATGTCTCCGCGGCGAAAACATGACCCGATGACTCGTTGACATTTTCGGGTCTCGGCCGGGTAATGGATGTTTCACTGTGTCGTTCCGTCGGATTAGGAAACGGCTGGGGATGGATTATTGGAAGACGTGCTGTGTATATTGTGTGCTTCTCTGGTGTTTGTTGTTTGAACCTCGAGCGTGTGGGAAGAATATGTGTGAACGAAGAGTATATGTGGTGGGTGGAACGTATCTCGTATATGAAATATGAGAATAAGAATAATTATAATGTTTACAGTAATACATTGTGTAGTGCCATGGTCTTCTAAACATATGATAATGAAAAGCGATACCGAATAAAGTATTTCATTTGATTTGATTTGATGGTCTTTCGATACCTTGCGCAGAGAAATTTCTCGCATCGGGGGGATACCGTTACCCGTACCTTTTATAATAATTATATTATAAATAATATGATCATAATTAATAAATTTAATTGCAATTATGGTATTGTTTCAGGACGACCGTGTGGTTCCCGAGTCTGTGGCGCACGGAATCGAACGACTCGACCTGTCGGCGGTCGGACAAGACTCGCCGAGGAAGAGGGAGGGAGGAGAGGGAGAAGGAGAAGGGGAGAGCGAGGAGGAGGAGGAGGAGGTGGGTGGGAGAGAAGGAGAAGAAGGGAAGGGGAGAAGGCGGAGAAGGAGGAGGAGGAGGAGGAGGAGGAGGAGGAGGAGGAGGAGGAGGAGGTGGGTGGGAAAGAAGGAGAAGAAGGGAGAGGGAGAAGGCGGAGAAGGAGAAGGAGGTGCGTGGGAAAGAAGGAGAAGAAGGGAGAGGGAGAAGGCGGAGAAGGAGAAGGAGGTGCGTGGGAAAGAAGGAGAAGAAGGGAGAGGGAGAAGGGGAGAGCGAGGAGGAGGAGGAGGTGGGTGGGAAAGAAGGAGAAGAAGGGAGAGGGAGAAGGCGGAGAAGGAGAAGGAGGTGCGTGGGAAAGAAGGAGAAGAAGGGAGAGGGAGAAGGGGAGAGCGAGGAGGAGGAGGAGGTGGGTGGGAAAGAAGGAGAAGAAGGGAGAGGGAGAAGGCGGAGAAGGAGAAGAAGAGGGAGGAGAGGGAGGAGGAGGAGGAGGAGGAGGAGGAGGAGGAGGAGGAGGAGGAGGAGGAGGAGGAGGAGGAGGAGGAGGAGGAGGAGGAGGAGGAGGAGTGGGGTAGGAGGAGTGGGGTAGGAGAAGAAGGATAAAGGAAGGAGGAGAGGGAGAGAGCGAGGAGGAGGAGGTGGGTGTGTGGTGGTGGTGTCGGTGTAGTGAAGACGTGTATCAAGAGGCTAATCCATGCCTCCAGAATTGTACTTATTGATAGAAAACACATATAGGTTGAGGGAGGAACCGAGAATATGGTCGGCACGCACTCTTCGGTGCACTTTTGGTAGATCATTCGGATCATACCCTTCAGCCGGCGTGTCGCAACTAGCCTAATGATCGCATTCAATTAGTGTATCGGTGATTAGGCAGCGAGCGTGATGACGTAGAAAGCGGTCTTTAAAACGTGAAACCTTTTTTCTCCGTGCGCCAGCATCTAAATGGCCGTAATGAGGCTTTTGTGTGTGTGCGTGTGTGCGAATGCGTGCGATATATGTATGTATATGTCTGTGTGGGGGTGAACGCGGAACCGCGTAGAGGGCTCGAACTCTGACTCTGGGGTGCATGGTTAGGAACGAGACATGGTAGAGTGAACAGAGTGAAGGCAGTCTCGGAGGGACACATAGTATTAGGGGAGACGCGGATCGCGAAAGGACGCAGTATGTGCACACACAGAGAGAGAGAGAGAGAGAGAGAGAGAGAGAGAGGAGAGAGAGAGAGAATGGCAGGATGTCCGCTTGATATGCGTTTTTCGAGTGTATTTATGTGATAGTACATGGTGCTGTGAACATCGTTATACGTTTCTAGAGCGCGTGTAATTCAAACGGGGACCATGGGGGCGTGACTTATGTGGGCGGAGCTTATCGCGTGTGATTTCAGCTGCACGAGCTGCCGTTCAACGACAACGTGCCGATGCAGCACAAGAAGCTCTCGCGTGCTCTCATCACGGACCTGGAGACGCCGGATGAGTTGAGGGAGATCCGCGAGACGGTCAGTGGGCGGGGCCAAGAGGGGCGGGACCTGAGGACTGAATGTGATGATTGGGAGATTAGTTAGGGATAAAGAGATAATGAGTGTGCGAGGTTGGGTTGGGTGGGACTAGTGCTGATAGTTATAAGTGTATCGGCGTTTGTATTTTGGGTATTGCTCTGCGCGTTATTATAGATTTAATCATATAATCTGACAATGTAGTATGTATAGCTTTAAAAATAAACTTTATATTTTAGTTCGCTGAGCGCGAGAATGCCGATCAGGCAAATAAGAAGGACGAGGGCGAGTCTGCCATCTGAACGACGAAGAAAAAGCACCTTTCACTTTGTACACTGTAACCCCTACCGTACTCGAAGATTGTTCCATCTATAACTGTCACTATTGGCGTATATGGTGTTTTGGTATAATGTCGGTTATTTTCGCCAAAGTCGATTTCGTTTCCCTTTCGATTCACTAGCGTAGGCGGGTTGAACCCTGGATCGATCCCGAACTCTGTCTGTATACAGTATACCGACCCTCTCATTTTCGAAGCTGTGCAACAGTGCAACTCTTGAAGTTTGTGTAAAAAGAGTATTGGTATTCGGACGATAAATGGTTGAAGAGTTGACGTGTCAGATCGATGGGTTAATTTGATGTCCTCGCTCATTTGAATTACTGGTAGACACTCGGAATACCCCGCCCCCCTGTCTGAAGACCTGTCATCTCGTGGTTGCGTGGAGGAGAGTGGGGCATTTCTACTGACTCGATTCCCCGGAGAGAGCGCGGCGCAACATGTACCACCACAAGGTCACCCGCGTCCAAGCCAGGTGCTTACTGCTATTCCTCCTGATCCTCTTCCTAAATCTTTTCCTGCTTCTTCTCCTCCTCCTCCTCCTCCCGCTTCTCGCGCACTCCTCCTACCCTTACTTACCAGAAACTACCCTACTAACAATCGCAGCTGTGCCGGCTGCATATACGACATCAACGGCACTGTGAAATGCGTAAGTACCGTATACCTAATTGTGTGCACCGTATTCATATTCCTCCACTTTAGGACGACTGCAGTCGCGAGGCGGCGTACCGCCAGGACGAGCTCATGACCCGCCTCAAGGTACCGTAACGTTAGGGGTACTGTACCTACAGTAAGTAATCTTTGTAGGCGGTGAACGCGGTTGACCCGCACCGTGTGATGCGCGCCGCCAATACTCATCCGGCCGACTCGTTCTGTGGGTTACTGTAACTACCGTATGAGTGATTGAGTTTCGGTATTTACCGTACTTTCAGTCCCGCCGGTCGAGACGCCGGTGGTGCGCAGTGTGCGCGCCGTGAGCAGCGAGGTGCTCGTGCGCGTCGAGAGGTACGGTACTTTGAGTACATGGATTACGGTACTTTAAATTCTCAGGCCGCCGCGCCGTCACGAGTGCCACTTCACGGGCATGCCGCAGCACCGCGCCGCCGCCGATCCCAACTGTCTGGTCACCCGCGAGGAGGTACGGTAGGGGTACGGTAGATTGAATTTGGGTTACGGTACTTATTGTTGAAAACGTTTAGGTTGAGGCGGCGATGGCGCGCTTCGAGGACGGCCGTGAGAAACTGCCCGTCTGGCATAAGGAGGAACAGAAGGGGGCGGGAGTGAGGGAGGCGGAGGTGGGAGAGAGAGGGAAAAAGAGAGAGAGAGAGAGAAAGAGAGAGAGAGAGATCTATTTTTTCCAGTACGACCGCTCCAAGATGCAGACGGAGTGGAATGAGTACCACAAGGCCAAGGAGATGGTGAGACTCGATGGATTGATGGTTGATTGATTGGCGAATAGAAGATCACACCACCACACCACTCACACAACCCACACCACCATACACCATCAAGATAATCAGTCATAGAGAATGAGTTGTGGTTGTGATGAGTTGTGGTGTGGTGGTGTGGTGGTGTGGTGGTGTGAACTCCATATTGCCTGATTGATAGCAGGAGGCGGCGGCTCGCAAGCCGGCCGCAATCGCCGAGACGGCTCGAACCCGTGCGCACCGCAGCGAGAGCGTCGAGAAGAGGAGGGTGGGTTGGCTACTTTCCATTTGCTACACTCCTGAAAGCGAACATGCGCCAAGTGATTCATGAGTAGACTGCCACTCTTAGTAAAATAGTTCTCCATGTCTAGTTGTAGGTATGACGTGATATTCGTGTTTGTTTCGGTTACGTTGACTGTTCTGGCACCATATATTAGTCGGATCGGGATGTATAGATGTGAAGTGCATAGTGGCATGAGGACATCTGATCTGACAGAAGATGACAGACAGATGATGTGGTGACAGACAGAAGATGACAGACAGATGATGCGGTGACAGACAGAAGATGACAGACAGAAGACGTGACGACAGACCGATGTCGGTCAGATGATGTGAAGTCAGATGACGTACGTTTAGGTGACTTTCGCGGCTGACGGCGGGTCGCGCTTGGCTCGCTCTCTTTCCGCCACCCAGCAGTGCGGTGTGCAGATGGATGAGGAAGACGAGAAGGATGTGGGTATCTCTCCCTCTCTCCCTCTCTCTCCCTCTCTCTCCCACTCTCTCTCCCACTTTCTCCCACTCTCTCTCCCACTCTCTCTCCCACTCTCTCTCCCTCTCTCCCTCCCTCTCTCCCTCTCTCTCTCTCTCTCTCTCTCTCTCTCTCTCTCTCCCTCTCTCTCCCTCTCTCTCTCTCCCTCTCTCTCCCTCTCTCTCTCTCTGTCCGTCTCTCTCCCTCTGTTTCTCTCTCTCCCTCTCTCCCTCTCTCTCTCTCCTCCCCTCTCCCTCTCTCTCTGTCCGTCTCTCTCCCTCTGTTTCTCTCTCTCCCTCTGTCTCTCTGTCTCTCTCTCTCTGTCTGTCTGTCTCTCTCTCTCTCTCTCTCTCCCTCTCCCTCTCTCTCTCTCCCTCTCTCCCTCTCTCCCTCTCTCTCCCTCTCTCCCTCTCTCCCTCTCTCCTTCTCTCCCTCCCTCTCTCTCCCTCTCTCTCATCCCTCGATCTCAGGTGTGCCGCCCATTCTACGGCTCCAACGAGCTTGAGACCAGCTGCAACAACGCTATCAAGTTCACCCTCCGCGCGCAGAAGGTGGGTCAGAGAAAGGGGTGAGAGAAAGGGGTGAGAGAGAGGGGAGAGAGAGAGGGGAGAGAGAGGGGAGAGAGAGAGGAGAGAGAGAGGAGAGAGAGAGGGAAGACAGAGGGGAGAGAGAGGGAAGACAGAGGGGAGAGAGGGGAGAGAGAGGGGAGAGAGAGGGGAGAGGGAGGGGAGAGGGAGGGGAGAGAGAGGGGAGAGAGAGGGGAGAGAGAGGGGAGAGAGAGGGGAGAGAGAGGGGAGAGAGAAGGGAGAGAGAGAAGGGAGAGAGAGAGGGGAGAGAGAGGGGAGAGAGAAGGGAGAGAGAGAGAGGGGAGAGAGAGAGGGTGAGAGAGAGATAGACTACTCGCTCCAGGCTCTCCGCCACCTTAAGTTCTCTGCCGGTGCCACGTTCCCTCAGGCTGACGACTACATTGTGAGTTCAGCCGAGTGATCAGCTGATCACTGTCTCTGTTCAGCTGATCACTGGCGAGATGTTCAAGCAGCTCAAGCAGTTCAACACGCACGTCCGCCACCAGACCAAGAACGCCACCGAGGTGCGATATCGATTGATTATTGATTTACGATGAGTCGATAATTTCAGAAGATCCACGACCGCCCGACGGCCGACGCGTACGGCATTCGCTTCGAGGTATGCCAGTTTAGGTATACGGTAGATACAGTACTCCTTCAGACGACCACGACTACTGTGCCGCAGAAGTACCCGCAGCGAGTCGCGCCGCATCCGCAGTTTGACGGAGCGAGGGTGAGTGAATAGAGGGAGAGAGAGAATGAGAGGGAGAGAGGGAAAGAGAGAGAGGGAGATACTTTCTAGGCGACTCGCGACCTGCACAATGACGTTGTTCTTCGTCGGGTGCGCGCGACTCGGGACGCGGCCGACCGTGTCATCTACCAGTTCAAGTACTAGCAGGGCACTCCTCTCCCACTCCCGCCACTCACCCTCACTAGAAGACACATCGATACAATCACAACTTATACTCATGGCTCACACACTTAGACTCGATTAGCACATGCACGCACATTCGGTTGTATATAGTAACAGATAAAGATTCGGTAGTGCGTGTAGAGTGATTACATGTTCAGAGATCGGGTTGGGATCTCCACTTCGCGCCGCCCAAGACTCCCTCCTATTCACGATAGTCGTGGTAGGAGCCTTCACCCTTCCCGATAGTCGGGTTGGGATCTCCACTTCGCGCCGCCCAAGACTCCCTCCTATTCACGATAGTCGTGGTAGGAGCCTTCACCCTTCCCGATAGTCGGGTTGGGATCTCCACTTCGCGCCGCCCAAGACTCCCTCCTATTCACGATAGTCGTGGTAGGAGCCTTCACCCTTCCCGATAGTCGGGTT
>CAWZYM010000346.1:0-27500 GCA_963966185.1 Rhabditoides inermis | reverse complement strand
GCGAGATGTTCAAGCAGCTCAAGCAGTTCAACACGCACGTCCGCTACCAGACCAAGAACGCCACCGAGGTGCGATATCGATTAAACATTGATTCGCGATCAATCAATCGATAATTACAGAAGATCCACGACCGCCCGACGGCCGATGCGTACGGCATTCGCTTTGAGGTGCGGCAGATTAGATATACGGTAGATACAGTATGCTTCAGACGACGACGACTTCTGTGCCGCAGAAGTACCCGCAGCGAGTCGCGCCGCACCCGCAGTTTGACGGAGCGAGGGTGAGTGGAGGAGAGGGAGAGTTAGAGAGAGAGAGAGAGAGAGAGAGAGAGAGAGAGAGAGAGAGAGAGAGAGAGAGAGAGAGAGAGAGACGGTCTTCCAGGCGACTCGGGATCTGCACAACGACGTGGTTGTTCGCCGTGTGCGCGCGACTCGGGACGCGGCCGACAGGGTCATCTACCAGTTTAAGTACTAGCACGGCACCTCTCCACTGCCGCCACTCACCCCCTCTCACTAGGAGACACATCGATACAATCACAACATCTACTCATAGTTCTCACACTTAGATTCGCACTTACCCGCGCTCATTACAATTGACATTCGATTGTGTAGTAACAAATAAAGAATCGGCTATGCGAAGAAAGTGTGTATTGCATGAAGTAACAATGAGCAAGTGCGATAAGCATGTAACAATGTTAAATGTAATCAACAATGTAAAAATAACACTGTTATTATTAATGTAAAGAAGATCTTAACATTACTAATAACAAGTGACAACTGACAACTGATTGATCTACGGTCTTGTACTGCGGTAGCTAGCACTCGACGGTGAGTCCTCCACACGACTCGCGCTCCCACACCTGCACGTCGTTGTAGTCGTCCCTGTTCTCGGCGCACACACGATACACCACGCGGCGGCCGTCTCCCGCCCAGCCGCCCTCAATCTTCACCTGAAATGATGCTCACGTGATAATGAATGTTTCGTGCGCCATACCACGGGAAACTGCGCGATGAACGTCTTGAAGCGCTGGACACGCGGATCCGAGTCGAGTCCGGAGCAGCCTTCGAGTTGCAGCAGGAAGGATGGCTCCTCCAAGTGAGGGTCAGACCTGCGCTCCTGAAAAGCGGAAAATAAGTGATTAAGTGAATACATTACAACCAGCGCGGCGGCGCTGGTTGGTTTGTTTTAAAAATACTCACGCGCTAGAATCGGCAAAAGGCGACTGAAAGAAAGGTCACTTAGAACTTTTGCGAGAACAATGTGTTGCTGATAGATGTTATCAGGATGTTAGAAAATGGTTACGTTTCGATTTTGATATCGCTAGCTCTCTCGGCGCGCACCGGACGGGGGGTGGCGCGCACCGGCTGCCCAGTCGGCTGCCCAGACAGGGAGTGTCCGCACAGCCTGTGGATCGCACCGATATCAATCAATTCGCTTCCCGGCCGGTGTGCACAGTAGTGTTATGGTTAGCGATTGCGCCCATTGAGATGTCAGGCTCGAGTTCGGTTCCGAGTGATGGCAAAGTTTTTGTACTATATGATTTCACATGGAAATGACATTAGGAAATGACATTGTAATATTTCCTATCATCCTATCAGCATTACCTAAACTCCTAAAAACGTAATTAACACAATTTTGGACTCAACACGATTAGTGAACTGTTCGTTTTGTTAATAAAAGTATTTTGTGGTTTATGTTAATGTAATCCAATAAAAGTGCATTTATTATCTTTTAGAAGGACTTCCGTAAAAAACAGAGTTTGTTTTACCCAACGTGATGCAACAAAAGCTCATGTATTTTATCAATCGAAACAGTAAAGGCGCGGTCAGTCTCTTCGAATACATACATATCAGAAGTAATCCGAAGTAATTCGAAGGCGTTGCAAGGCTATCGCAAGTAATTCGAAGTTTGAAGTCGTTTGAAGTGATTCGAGGGCAAATCGGAAGGCATATCGGGAATAGTTTAAAGGCAATTCGAAGTTCAACAAGATATAATCGATCAGATACCAACGTCAATTTGCAGACGTAACACATTTGCTCACATTAGTTTTTTTATTGCAGAAAGAGCAGGTTGGTTTACTATTTCGATTGATAAAATGCATGACCTTTTATTGCATCTTGTTGGGTAAAACAAACTCTTCTATTACGAAAGTCCTTTAAAAAAATAATAGAAACTCTGTTATGATGCGTACCTTGATGAGCTTCTCGAGCTTGCGAAGATAGTCGATGCGCATGTCGGCGTTCATTCCACGGTACACCGAGTGGTCCTCGCATCCCCGCAGACAGGATAAGCGGCCGTCGAAGAAGTCAAAGGGAGAGTAGAGCACGCCCGACAACCACACCAGACTGTCCACCTATAAAATGAAAAGTTATAAGAGAAAGTCGGACTCAAGAACGAAATTCAAGACGTCTGACGCCACCCAACCCAGCCTGCTCGACGTCGTCGTAATCCAATAACCCTCTCTCGTTGTCGACTAGGAGGACCCCGGATTCAACCGGCTGAACAAAAAAAGTGCAACATGCACACCTTCTTCCAGTGCTTGTATACGGCGACCCCTATGGCCGTACACGTTTCGCTTGCACAGCCGCAGCGGAACATCAGATTCAGCTCATGGGTGACAAAAAGCTGCAACAGAGTTGGTATCGACCAAATCTAAGAAAACACTATCTTCACAAGGACTTTCGTAGTATGTTTTACCCGATGTACAGTGGGTGGGCAAATCAGTTGCCGCCATTAGAGAGCGCAAGAGTGAAAGAGTGCGGGGCGGCGGAAATCGATAGACACTCGAGAGCACGCAATCAGATTCAAATTCGAAGTTTTTCGCGCGAGCGGAATTTTCAAATGCGAGGTGTACGCGCGGAGTACTGGCGTATCTAACTACATAATCCTTTGACTGTAATGCAATAAACGCTCATGCACCAATCAAAATAGTCAACAATTCGAAAAGATCCTGGCGGTTCTAGCGCGTGTATAGGAATAGGACTAACTAACACACAAAAACCGGTGCTGACGATGATTATAATCTAGAAAAATACCCACCTCGCTCAATTGCTCCACGACACGACTCCACAGAGCGACGTTGGCTCCGTCGCACAGACGCACCCAATCGCCCGAACTAGAACATGGCAGAGTGAGTGTGCAGCAACAACAAGCGTTTGACGCGCTTGCCCTTATACTAATGTTCTCTACAATTCTCCAGGGATAGGTGGGGCTTAGAAATTCAAACTGCGCAGTTTTGATTCATGCAACCACACACTTTACCCGTCTCTGACCCATGGGCATACTTTACCCTCGCCCGAAACTGTCCAAGAGAATAGGGGGCGTTGAAGAGTCAGACAGAGGTGGGTGATAATGTTTCGCACAAAAAGCATGTCCCTAAACTCACTTGGCAGTGGAAACGAGCTGAAGGGAGAACTCGCTATTCTTGCTCAGGCCGGGCACGTTGATGGCGGAGAGGAATCGAGAGAGCATCGCCAAATCACAGTCGGTCTGTAACGAAGGCAGCGACAGAGCGTACTATTATTACAAAATAAATTTAGTGACTGACCACGTCAAGGATGAGATCGCACATTTGCGTTGTGATACACTGCATGAACGCGAGAAAAGCACGGCTGAAGTATGAACCATGACATTAACACTCCTCAGTTAATCATCAGTCGTCAGTTATGAACCGAACTAACTTTTTATCAGAGATGTGGAATGCGTCCGATTCCAGGATGCGATTAGTCCACAATAAGTTGTACTTGTCCAAACTCAGCGAGCCCTGAACAGCGCGTGTGAAGATGTACTTCGGAGGTAGAGTTTTGTTCAGGGAGATACACTAACGTAACAAAAGTCGTGCCACGTACAATGATACAATGTTGCACAATAAAGTGAAAAAAATATGTTTCTTGCTGCAGAGCATATAAACGGTATACGCAGCACCCTTACGGTGTTGGGAAGTGCAACTCGCGCCGGCTTCACCTCCGTTGAGGATGGGCGGGTGGGGAGCTAGAGAAACGCAATGTCTCCCAGCCTTTTTCCGCGCGGGACCACACCGGGCAGTCGGTGGAAACGATTGTACTGTACCACAACACAAACCTTTGCAATGTTGTAGACGACAACATGCTTCAATTCATACGCCTTCACGAGACCACTGAAACCATTTTTATAAAAGAAAACAACAACAACAACTTGAATACATAGCAAATTGCCGGCGGATGCGAGGTGGAGCCTCTCCATGGTGAAGCAAACAATCAGAGAGCTCGTTAAGTCATAGTGAACACCTATGAATGATGTCACTTTTGACAAGGCAAGATCTCTGCTCGTCTTCCCCACTGACTGAGGAGAGCAAGGTTCTACCGCGCATCCGCCGCCACGTTACTGAACGAGCAATCAGTCACTTAGAAAGGCAAGCATTTTCGACGTGATTCGTAGAGATAGCAAGGCTTTTCCAGGTGTTCGGGGGTGTTCGGGAGTATTCCGACGACAATTTTGGTGCGTTAAGATGGGCATGTTCTCAAGACAATGCGAAAAGCATTTCCGAAGTGTTGAGAAAAGACTGTTCGCAACATGCGTACTCACCGGGTGTTTTTGCTGCACGCGGCGAGCATGAACTTGTCGAGCGGGTCGAGGTAGGAGAAGATCATCTGGCACAGCTCCGGCGGAAGCGAGGTGAACGGGTTGCACTGAAACTTCGAAAAGAATACCAAACCGCCATAACATTATTTATTCGAATGATATGAGCGGATTACATACCATCATATCTCTTATTGGAAACGATCTCTCACCTCCGCGCGAATCGCCCTCGACCATTACTGCAAAACAAACACAGATAAACAACAATAAAGAAAACACATCATAACAAACAAGAAAAAAAGTTGTCGGGATGAGTCATCACGACAACAACCATTGACGTCTTGCGAAATGTGGGCGGAGCTACTCTGTGTGCACGCTTGCCCCGCCGAGTGACCGCGATTTACCCAACGTTGGTGAAAAGTAGGTTTTATTTACTTCAATTTATAATGATACAACTTTTATTCTTTGATAGTGAAGGCAGTAGCATTCACTTCTTCTCGACGATTGCTTTGTCGGTGATTGTCTTGAAGGCGGCCTTCTGATCGCAGGCTGGCTTGAACTGGCTGCCGCGCCGCTGCGAGAAACACTCCACCGTCAGCTCGCCGCTCGACTCGCGCTGCCACACGCGCGCTGCTACACATTATCGCACATAACATCGCAACGCATAGAAACCACAACAAGATACGAGCGTGGGAATCACCATCACATCAGAGAGATGACACATCTCTCACAAAGTGCATACGCGGTACCCGGTACACCACAAGGGCTAATAAGCGCTGGGAGAAACACAGTTGGGCAACGGGAATAGCCCCAACCAATACACCAAATCATTCTTCCAGAACTTAATACAGAACTAAGAGATGGACAGGAGGCGAGTAAGAGAAGAGTGAAGAGACAGAGCGCTAGAAATAGAGGGAGAGGGAGAGAGTGGGGTGTCCCCTGTGTTTCAGGCGGCTCGCGTATTCGCATTGCTGACAAGTGACAGGAAGCCACACTCGGGGTGAGTTCACTCATTGAACAGACATCAACACAGTTCGATCATGCGCGAAGGTGTGTATTCAAAAGTCAACAGGGAAAAACAACATAACAAGAATCGCTAACAAGGAACAACAGAATCGTCTCAACTTGATTAAATAATATGTAGTTACCGCGTCTAATTATTCTCATCGTCGGAACCGTCCTCCCCCCAGTCGGATTCGTCCGCATAGTTGTTGTCGTCGGAGCATCCGTGGCGGAAGCACTGCACGGTGAGACCGTCGTCGTGTGTCTCACACACGCGCACCATCTGGCAGTCCTCCTCGCCTTCCACATCCACGCGGTAGATGACCGCGCGGTATCTCGTGTTCCATCCACCGTGCAGCGACTCCTGCAATAAGTCGCTTCGAATGCTTCGAAACACGCCTTTCAAGTAGCGCTCAGTTTTTTTTAAACACAAAACTTATGCGTTCGAAATAGAGTCAGAATCAGCGAGTTAGCCCTTGGCTCCGCGCCCAGCAGCCGCCGCACGCGGATGGTGGACACGCGACGCGGACTTGGCGATCTCTTTTCATCTACTGTGGGAGAGAGAGGGAGAGAGGGAGAGAGAGAGAGAGAGAGGGAGGGAGAGAGAGAGAGAGAGGCGAGCGGCGAACTTTCTGATTGCTTACAATGTGCGGTCACGTTTCAATAGCAGTAAGAATGAGACCTATTATAGAAATGGTTTCGCTCGCCCACTCACCACGGAAAAGCGTGCGAGGAAGGCGTTAAGTCGCTGATAGCGCGGGTCGGATGCCACGCCGTCGCATCCTGTGAGCTTCAGCAGGAAGCACTTCTCACGAGTGCGGCGCGGTATAAACGTACCAAAGAGGTATAAACGTACCAAAAACGATAACAAAACGAATAGAAACGAAAACAGTCCGGAAACAGCTGAACAGCTGGCAATTTGTCAGCATACAGTATTTTCGCCAAGTTGTTCAATTGTATCGTGGCGAGACCCACCCACCGTTTGGGATCTAATAGTTTCAGAAACTTGCCCCAAGTTTCATGTCCGAGTTTCGCCAAAGATGTAGGAGTTTCGGAAACTCAGGCCTGACTTTCGCGGCCAAACTTCTACATTTTTGGCGAAACTTCGTCATTCCAAACGCGAAACTTTGACATTTTTAGCAGTTTGTCCGTACCTGATGAGACATCACAACAACAACCATTGACATCTTGCGAAATGTGGGCGGAGCGAATCTGTGTGCACGCTCGCCTCGCCGAGTGAACGCGAGTTACCCAAAGTTGGTCAAATGTAAGTTTTATTCACTTCAAGTTATCATTATAGATTTCAAATTATCATGATAGGTTGATAGGATTTCGATAATATAGAGCAGCAGCGTTCACTTCGTCTCGTCAATTGCCTTGTCGGTGATTGTTTTGAAGGCGGCCTTCTGATCACAGGCTGGCTTGAAGTGGCTGCCTCGCCGCTGCGTGTAGCTCTCCACCGTCAGCTCCCCACTCGACTCGCGCTGCCACACCCGCACGATCACAGCGTCCCCGTCTTCCTGAAGGAGTTTCTTCAATTCCGTAATCGGGAATATTCTATCGCCGTATCGCCGATCGGGTGGGAGTTACCGTATACCGTTACTTACAGACGGGCGGACAGGGCGTTTTCTATATATTGGGATCGGTAATCGGGAATATTCTGAATGCAAATATGCGGGCAATTCGGAAAGCAAATTTGAAGTGTTTCAAAGTGATTCGGAAGTGGTTTGAAGAGAGACTGACCGGTAGTTGAGACTCCTTGACGACGCGGTAGGCAATGCAGCGGCCGGCAGTGTCCCACGCGCCATCCATAGACTCCTTGAAGAGGGAAATGAGAGAGAGAGAAAGGGAGAGAGGAGAGAGAGGGAGGGAGGGAGGGGAGAGAGAGAAGGAGAGAGAGAGAGAGAGAGAGCGCAGAATACCAACCACAGGATAGGGTGCGAGGAAGGCAGTGAACCTCTGATAGCGCGGATCCGACTCGAGATTGACGCAGTTCTCTAGCTGCAGTAAGAACAAGGGCTCGTCAAACCGGGAGTAGGGAGGAAGGAGGAAGAGAGAGAGATAGATAGATAGAGATAAAGAGAGAGATAAAGAGAACTATGTCGAGAGTGAGGTTGTCGCATCGATCCGTCTTGAGAATCGCGATCAGCGTCAGAAACGACTTGCTGAAAATCACTTTACATAAAATCACACACTTTCCAAAATCACACACTTTCCACTCGTCACTTTTGAAAAGCTCACTTCTTATCCGTGATCCGCAGCGCAGTGCCGTCGACTTCTGTCGGATGGTCCGAGAGACACAGCGAACCCTGGGGGCGTTTGAGTTTTTGGGTTCCGCATAAGGCGTACTTCAAAACGAGTTTACCTTGGCGATGTTGTAGAAAACGTAGTGTTTCAGCACCGCGTCGGGAAGGAGAGCACTAGAGTTTGAGACGTATAACTCAAATACTATTGTATTGTTTTTTGTCTGTGGAGGCAAAGCTCTTTGGAGAAGCAAATTCGAAGTGGAAGGCGAATTTTGGAGAAATTTGCGAAACAATCCACTCACTCGCTCCTCCGACTGCACGATGCGTACGAGTACTTGTCGATGACGTCACAGTACGAGAATACCTTCACTCGCAGCTCTGCCGGAAACACATCGAACGGATGCTCGAGCGGCTGAAATTTAAAAAAATATCACATTTCGCGCAAATTCAACCGTTTCAAAAGTGATGTGCAAGAGCAAGACTTTCATAATCTTCACCTCTTTAGTTTAAATGGAGAGTTTTTTGGGAAGTGGCGGTTGCGCTTCTGTTTTGGGTATGGTAGTCGACATCACTCCTTAAAGGGAGTGTACCCTCTGGTTTTCGAAATTAGTTTTCGAAGAGTTAGAATCGGAATGTGAAAATACATCAAAAATGATACACTTTTGTCAATTGGACCATATGCCGCAAATGGCGGGAAAATGGAGAAACCATCATCAACTGTGCCCGTTTGTGCACATTTCTGCACACTTTTCTCTAGGAAGAGCGTATTCGAGCGAAAATTAAACTAACTTCAAGGCGACTTGAGCATAACTTTTCTATGAGAAAGTACGCTATTTATTCAATATTCTGATGCTAACTCAACTTCGAAAACCAGAGGGTACACTCCCTTTAAAAAGAACAAAACAAATACCAAACAGAAAAAAAACAAATACGACGAGACAAATACAACGGAGTCTACGCGCAGCCAGCCATATATTAGGAAAGCGTTTTGATGAATCATGAATATGTGACAGATATCAGTGGTTTACGCATTCTTCTCACGCGTTATCTTATCTGATAAAACCGTGCTATTTTAAAGTATTTGTTTAGGCAAAGGGAAAGGAGGACAAAGAAATTCGTAGATGTATATGATGAAATTTAAAAAAAAAACTTTTTTGCATTCTTGCTTCTGCAAACGCGCATTCATCGGATATAAATAACACACTGGATGAGTTTATGAGTCATCAAGCATTATACGTCCAAGGATAAACAATTTAATTTATCTTTATATGTCTCTCTCTCTCTCCCCTCTCTTCCTCTCTTTTCACTCTCTCTTTTTTCACTCTGTCACATCCAGACTCATTCACAAAGTACTTTCATGTATATATGAATCTATGTTCATGTGTCTATGCCTCATCGTGCGATTTATCATCGGATGATGCTTCATTAGACATTCAGCGGCACGCAACCACTCTCGCGCCACCTGGCTGCGAGTGTTCGATTTAGGAGAGGGGGGGGGGGTGAGAAAGAGAGAGAGGGAGAGAGAGGGGGGGGGGGGTGAGAGGGAGAGAAAGAGAGAGAGAGAGAGAGAGAGAGAGAGAGAGAGATTTCCGCCCATTTCCGGTGACACGCCAGCGTTATGTCTTGGTGCTGTCTTTACAACCCGACCTACTCTATTTGGTGTTTGTCGTGTCATTTCCCTTAATCCCTATTCGTTATTAGCACATTGTGTGGCTTATTGAAAGGTTTTACGTCTAGGTTTTTACTAGATGTCATGTGATGTGTTATGTGTTGTTTTATTGATTTTAGTTTAGTATAACTTATCTTTACTTTTTGTCATTTGCATTTACTCGATTTCCCGTATACTTAACACAAGTGAAACAAGGGATCATTAAACTCACTTTACTTTAGGACCATTAAACTCACTTTACTTTACATATTAATCTATTTCATTTTTTTTTCCTATTTCTTGAATGAGTATGTCGCTAGTTGAAGCATTTCACATATTTTTCTTAGTATCAATTCCTTTCACCAACATCATCATTTTGAAATGCTTCAATATCTTCATTGTGTTGTGTTCGTGTGATACATATTTATACCTTCACAAATTGTTTAAGATTTTCTGCCGCATCTTTTTCTCTTCTAAAATTAAATTTGCCACGCATCTGTTCGGATCGAAATCCATATTTAAGTAATTCGAGAGCGTTTCGGGGCATTCACAAGTAGTTTAAAGTAGACTTTCCGAGGCCGAGGGGAGTTTGCAGTATGAAGTGACTGTAAACACATGTTCAGCTGTCTTCACAACAGCTATGTATGTATCTAAACGCCTTTTATCAATCAAGTGTTTTGAAGGCGATGTAAAACACCTGATTTGTTGAGACGCACCTCAAACATGACTCATCTTTCTTCTTTTAGAATGTACTCCTCTTCCAACCCCTCCCCCTCCCCTCCTACAAGGACCTACTCGAGGGCGGAACTCGCACAACACTGCACACACGAGTCACTATGGGTGGCGTACCAGGGAAAGGTGGGGCGACTCTCTCTCTCTCTCTCCCCTCCCCTCCCTCGCCTTCGTTCCCGAACACTCGCAGCCAGGTGGCGCGACGTTGCGTGTCGCTAATTTCGAATGAGGCATCCTACTCTAATGACCCCGTGTCTGGATTGCACTCTCTTCTTTCTCACAAACCACCACCTAACGTGTAAACAACAACAAGGGATTGATGGAAACAGTAGCAACATATATATATCAAGAAGAGAAGGTCGGATGATGAAAGGTGATGATGAAAGGCTCGCTTCGTATTCACTCTCACACTCTCTCAGCTTGCGCACCCGTCTTCTTATGAAATCGTGGTCATATACGCAGTGTTTCACGCTGATTCCGAATACGAGCACAAATTT
This sequence comes from Rhabditoides inermis, assembly GCA_963966185.1. NCBI lineage: Eukaryota > Metazoa > Nematoda > Chromadorea > Rhabditida > Rhabditidae > Rhabditoides > Rhabditoides inermis. Next base: position 16,818 of record CAWZYM010000346.1, on the reverse strand, counting down.
TCAAAAATAGTAGTTTGAAATAATTTTAGACAGCCACCGAATACTACTCATGAAAATTACCTGCCAACAACAACAGCGGGCCGATTGGATAGTGAGTTGGAAAGTTAGAAAAGATGTGGTGCCGCTATGCGGTATAAATTTTGCCGATTCTTTTTTCATCGCACGTGACCGAAGAGTGTTAAAGTTTTCGGAATCAGCATGAAAAACTGCGTATTGACCTTTTTTCATAAGAATCCGCCGAGACGGATGCGCAAGCTGCCCGTGTCAAATTTCGATGTGCCGTCGCTGTGGCGGCTACTATAACAGCATAGAAATGTGTTTTTATTGGTAAACATTTCAGGTCTACGACATGACGTCCTACTATCAGTTCCACCCGGGCAGCACTGCAATGCTCAGGCAGGCGGGAAAGGTAGCGGGAAGAGAGAGAGAGAGAGAGAGAGAGAGAGAGAGAGATAGAGAGAGAGCAAGAGAGGGAGAGAGTGAGGAGAGAAATAAGAGAGAGGCCTCCTTCCCTCTCAGGACGCGTCCTCTGTCCTCACCACCATCCCCTCCCACAATATGGCGTGGGGCAGCATCCAGAAGATTCTCGAGAAACACTGTATCGGACGGCTGGGATCGTGACGTCATTCTTATGGATAAAAAGCTTGCATTTCTATCGAACTTCCTCTATTCCTCTATGATTACTTTCATACAATTTCACAGCGTTTCACTAGGCCACAATCCGAAAACGATAAACATCGTTTGCCGGCTGTGATACTTACTCTGCAAGTTGTTTTACGAAAGAAGTGAGATGTGTGAAAATCGACCAAGTACAACGATGTTTCTGTACAATATTTACAACAAGAACAACGATGGCAATAAAACAATAACAACAAACGACAACTTCGCATGAGGAGCAACGGGGATATACGTGTAAAACCATGGGATCCAGAAAATACAATAAGGAGAGATCAAATCAAGCCGAGAGATCTCTATGGGTGAGAGTGAGAGGTAGGTGAGAGTGATGAAATAGAATAAAGATATGAACGGTGGGGAAAATGTGAACAACTGCTAGCCAAACTGTGTGATATGAGAGAAAACAGATTGATGAATAGAGACTGGATGTGCACTCACTACGAGAGAGGAAGAGGAAACCTGGAAGAGGAAACCGGAGGGAACCTGGGTTGTGGCGGACAGTAGAAAGGAAATGCGCATGGAACTGCTACTCACACATCAGCTACACCCAAAGGAGAGGTGCATCTCGCAATTGATACCATGTGCTCTTTCTTCCTACTATCGCATGGGGATGGGGAGGGTGAAACTCAAAAGAAATGAACGGTATGAGGTTTTGGGGCAGATGCGAACTGTGAACAACTGCTAATCAGACTGCGAGACAGGAGGTATGCAGAACAATGAATGGAGGAAGTGGGAGAGAGGACAGAGGGGGAGAGACTCACTGGCACTTGTCCCTGTACTGTGCATACCAGTCGGGGTACATGCCGGCATGTTCTGCCTGGAACACTGCCAGCTGCACGAAGAACTCGCGGCGCGCGGGCGAAGGGGGAGGCGAGCGGGGGCTACAACGTGGATGGGGGTTGATTCCACATCTCACCCCACTACTACCACAGAATTCCTTCGCCCACTTTCTCGCGCACAGTGGGCAGCGCCTCAGGAATGAAGTACACAGGAGGGCCTCATCTCACGGTAATATACAAGAATGAGCAGACACTCCTCCCCCTTCGACTTCCACTCACTCCTCCATGTCGACACAGTCCGCCGTCCCATCCAACAACTCGCGCACACTCGGCAGCGCCGTCCACTGCCTGCGAGTCGGCGCCGGCGGACCCGCCTCCCCCGTCACAACGATGGACGAACGAGGCAGTGGAGTGAGCGGCCTTAGATCAATCAATCAATAACCATACAACTATTGATAATAGTTTACCTGGGCCTGACTCGATGTGGGGCGCGCTTGACAGCAGGGGCGGCGGGGCGCGGCGGGCTGGTAGTTTCCATGGACTCAGGACGGGCGAGTGAGGCGAAACGACTGGAACGATCGATAATCGAAACACAATCCATTCGTGCTCACCCCGCCGACTGCGCGATGTCTCCATTGCGATTGGGAGGCGAGATCGTCATGGAACGGCTGAAGTGAAAAAGTAACCGCTATTATCTCTCTCTTTCCCTCTCTCACTCATCCTCACCTGTCGCATACCAGGTCGCCTCCGCTTCCCCCACTGTCCCCGCGAGTGCGGGTCGTCTGTTCGCGAGAGCCGAGACCAGCGGCCGACAAACAACGGGCAAGGCTGTTATGATTTGAAACACGAAATGACGTCATCCATCACGAGCAAGTGCGGATGATTTCAGTGACAAACTCCAATTACAACCAGCGCGGCAGCGCTGGTTGGTTTGTGTTAACCCTAGTCGCGCGCTAGAATCGGCAAAAGGCGATTGAACGAAGGGTTCCTTAGAATCTTTACGAGAACAATGTGATGCTGATAAATGTTATCAGGATGTCAGAAAATGGTTAAGTTTCGATTTTGGTAACGCTAGCTGTTGTAGGAAGCGAGATACGCGCGCGCGCGCCCTGAGGGGCAGGCAATCCCCCGTGTACGGAACGTTTTCTAGGGGGGGGGGTGGCGCGCACCGGCTGCCCCCAGCAGACACGAGGTGCACAATCCGCACTGCCTGTGGATTGCACTGATATCGTTTAGATCGCGGGTTCTGCCGTGCGCACAGTAGTGTTGTGGTTAGCGATTGCGCCCGTTGAGACACATGGCTCGAGTTCGGTTCCGGCTGGCGGCGAACCTTTTGTAATATATGATTTTACATAGAAATGACATTGGAATTGTAAATTTTCCCATCAGCATTACCTAAACTCTTTTTTGCAAATTTTATACAATTTTGGACTCAACAAGGTGAGTGAACTGTTGGATTTCTTTTAAAAAAATGTTTTGTGGTTCATGTTAATGTAGATAGATTTATATGAAATCCAATAAAAGTACATTCATTATCTTTTAAAAGGACTTCCGTAAGAGAAGAGTTTGTGTTACTCAATGTAATGCAACAAAAGCTCATGCATTTTATCAATCGAAATAGTACACAAACCTGCTCCAATAGTTCAACAAGTTATATATAATCGATCGGATACCGAAATTTCCCGACATACAACATTTGCTCGCATTAGTTTTTATTGCAGAAAGAGCAGGTTTGTTTACTATTTCGATTGATAAAATGCATGAGCTTTTGTTGCATTACATTGAGTAACACAAACTCTTCTCTTACGGAAGTCCTTTTAAAAGATAATATTTGTTTTATTAAGAAGCTTGTTCTTGGATGTCAATTTATTAGATAATACGCAGTACCTGTTCTGGTCGTCTTCACTGCGCACATGGATCATCTCCTCAGGAAGAACAGTGGGCAACGAGGCGAGGGGGTTGCCCGCGGAGCCGCGCCTGGATCAAGTCTGTCTGTCTGTTTCTGTCTGTCCCTGTCTGTATATCTGTCTCTCTTTCTCACTTCCCTCACTACGTCCACCACGCAATGTGATCATCAACAGTTCTACAGAATAGCATAATCCATATTTCGATCTCTCCCTCCATACCGTCTGTGATTCCTCTTCTTCTTCTGCTTCGATGGCCCCTGCGAGTCGGGCAGGTAGTTGTTGTTGACGGTAACAGACATCAGCGGCTTAGGCGGCGAGGTGTTCGATCTGAAAAAAAACTTGAAAACAAATGAAAACAGGTAAACAGATAGGTTCCCTCATACCTCTGGACAGACGCGAACTGGTTGTTGTAGTTGTTGGCGTTGAACAGTTCAGGGTGGGTGGGCGCGGCGAGGGCGGCAGAGCGCGCGTGCCACGAGCGACGCCTAGGGAGAACGAATGAGACGAGTGTTGCCAAAATAGAAAACAACCGCCTTCTCACCAACACCGAGAGCACCAACACCGACACCGAGAGCAATAATAGTAGAAAGCTATTTTATCAACAATTTCATTCCGCACACTATTCGGGCCTCTTCTTATCCATGCGACTCCGCTAACACTTGCATCCAAATTATGATAAAGTAGTGGAATACGAGTTCAGGATCGACCCACCACGAATCGGCCGGGTGGGTGACGGCGGCGGATTACAATTATTCTACCACCGTAATTCTAAGCGAGTGGAGTAGCTCAAATTATTTTCCTACCGTAATGTTAAGCGAGAGGAGTAGCTCAAATTATTCTCCTACCGTAATGCTAAGCGAGTGGAGTAGCTCAAATTATTTTCCTACCGTAATGCTAAGCGAGTGGAGTAGCTCAAATTATTCTCCTACCGTAATTCTAAGCGAGTGGAGTAGCTCAAATTATTCTACCACCGTAATTCTAAGCGAGTGGAGTAGCTCAAATTATTCTCCTACCGTAATTCTAAGCGAGTGGAGTAGATCGAACTATTCTCCTACCGTAATTCTAAGCGAGTGGAGTAGATCGAACTATTCTCCTACCGTAATCCTAAGCGAGTGGAGTAGCTCAAATTATTCTCCTACCGTAATTCTAAGCGAGTCGAGTAGATCGAACTATTCTTCTACCGTAATCCTAAGCGAGTGGAGTAGCTCAAATTATTCTCCTACCGTAATTCTAAGCGAGTGGAGTAGATCGAACTATTCTCCTACCTTGATCCAAAGTGAGTGGCGTAGTTCAAATTATTCTCCTACCGTAATTCTAAGCGAGTGGAGTAGATCGAATCATTCTACTGTAATTCAACGTCAAATTATTCTCACCTCGGCATGGTCCTCCTTCTCGCGACGGCTACCGGCCTGATCGGGGGCGGCGGTGAGACGGGCGAGAGGGTGGGCGACGAAAACGAGGAAGAGTCGTGGCGCCAACTGCAACGAAGGTGGTTAGGTCATCTATATACGATGTTTTCGTTGTCCACAGACAAGGAACCTCAAGAGTTCGTCGCACCAACAGTTATCTATAGAATTAACGCAAATGAAACAGTTGGAACTGGCTTTCAACTTGTGATTGCGAAAACGACTGCGCGGCAAAAGCCGTACCTATCTGGAGCGACGCGACGACGCGGCGTATTGTCCACAGAAGGCACGACACGCGCCTCGAACTCGTCCCTGAATTACTCGAGTTTACTAGTTACTACAGAAACAATACGCTTCTCACAGCACAGCAATTATGTTGTTAAGTTCCTGGCGGCGGGGTGCCAAACCATTCCCTTATCCTCCTTGCGACGGTGGTGGTAGATCACCTCCCACGAGTATCCCTTGCGGACACGGCTAGACCGCCCCTGCCCCGCACCCAAGAGAGTCAGTCACCCCTGCCCTCTACTCGAGTGGTCCCTTACTATCCTGTTCCCTCTGTAACCCCCGATAGTACAAGATCATGAATTAACACAACACAGGTATATGAAGGTTCATTAGGAATACGGTGAAGGGAGAGAGCAACCGCTCTCTGCGCGACACCCAGGCAAAAGGCAATGCTGATCTGATTGGCAATCTCGGCCACGCCCCCACGCGTGCTGTCCTCTGTACTCGCCGCGCACGTGCTTGTACGTGACAATGTTGCATCACGTTCCGACTGCATATGCACTACCCGATAATTTTGAACAAAATGTTATCGATAAGTAACTTTTCAGAAACATTTAATCGCATCGCAACTTCAACAGCATGAATAAAGTCACAATGATACCTGCGACTCATGCGCTCCGCGCTCCACGTTGACATAGCTTCTCCGGAAGGTGCTTTCGGATAGATATGGGTTCTATCTGATGAATCACCCGAGACGACTACTGAGAAGAAAACGGTGAATATAGGACCTGCTACGACCGTCAAGCGCAATGCCAGTTGTGAAGAAGGTCAGTTATACAAATGATAAAACACACATAAAGAATATAAACAAAATCGCTGCGCTAAAGAATGGCCTGCCCGCATCACGCAATACGAAATGCGCGCGAGGCGAGAGGGGCGAGGCCAAGTGACCACAACATGACACCCGCCTCGTGACTCGATGACTCATCGCATCGACTTTCGCGAAATCTCACTACAGGCGAAAACTCACTCCGCATTATCGAATGCAACAACAGCAAAACGTTTCAGTCGTACGCTCTCCCAACTGAGCTATCGAGGCGTGCTCTTGTGATGCATCGAGTCAATGTCGTGACGAGCTGCCACAAAATAGTCGCTTGCGAAAACTCACTCCGCAAAACAAAAGATCTTCGGCCGGGAAATGAACCCGGGTCTCGCATATTAGCGTACGACTGAAGATCGTAAGGTCACCGGATCGATCCCGGTTCGGGGCAAACGTTTTGCTGTTGTTGCATTTGATTCGCACACTCGTCAAGCAACCCCGTGAATTGCGAGAGCGTGGGTGAGAGCCGTCTTGGGAGCAAATGCGCCCGGCGGGTCGGCTGCGCGTCCATGTCCATCATCTCATCCATCAGCTGCAATACCACATATCCATATTCTGTTAGGCTCGGGCACCGTCGCCGTCACACCCACCACAGCCACCTCGGGATCCACCGACGGCTCGGCAGGCACTTCGGGGGCAGCATTTGGAAACAAATCAGCTGCGGGAGCAGACGGCGACACCGGAGAAGGCACAGAGACGCGGGAGAGAGAGACGCTCTCTCTCTCTCTCTCTCTCTCTCTCTCTCTCTCCTTCCCTTCCTCCCTCTCTGTCTACCTTCTCTCGTTGAACGCCCCCCTCAGCTCTCCCTCCCCTCACCACCCCCCTCAGCTCTCCCTCCACGGCTCGTCAAAGCAATGTAACTCGCGCACTCGGGCCGTTCCACTCAAAAGCCATTCTTTCGAAACAATAACATGCACATCATAAGCTGCTTACACTTAATTCCCTTGTTAATTAATTATGCAAATTATATTTAATTGAATAGTTTTTAAGGCTTTTGACCTAAGAAAAATATACACAGCGTTATGAAACATAAGTAATGCTGAAAATAACTGTTGTTCGCGACTAAGTAATCATTTGGAGTGGTGCCAATTAAGCTCCGCCCACTCCCTCAAGCATGCTTTTTCGACAGTGCGAGTGCGCGAGTGACGAGCCGTGCCTCATCTCTCTCTCCCTCACCCCCCCCCCCTTCACAAAAATATTTCTCTTGTTCACAAAAACTTTTCGGGTCTGCTAGCACCGTTCACAGACCTTTCAAATATCATTTTATCGATTTCGAATCAATTCAATTCGAAAGAAAGACCAGTTGCAAACGCAAACACGGTCAATCATGCCACTTCTACTTTTTATCTTATCAACCTGACGATTTCTCACAACTAGTTCATTCCTTTGCTCTCTCTCTCTCTCTCTCTCTCTAAAATATTAAGGTGTCATTCATTTTTTTTTATCTATTGAACTACTGTCATCCTTGCACCATGCTTTTTCTGAGCACAGATTTTGAAACAAACTAAACGAAACGATTGAAACGAAACAAGAAAATTCATTGCGAAACGCACTGAAACGAAATAAAACGAAATAAACTGATTGCATAACGCAATGAACTCACACAAATATTTCTCTGGTTCACAAGAGCACAGCGCCCCAATTTTTGAAATTGATTACATCGAGAAAACTATATTTTCGGGTCTGCTAGCACCGTTCACAGACCTTGCATATATCATTTTATCGATTTCGAATCAATTCAATTCGAAAGAAAGACCAGTTGCAAACGCAAACACGGTCAATCATGCCACTTCTACTTTTCATCATATCAACCTGACGATTTCTCACAACTAGTTCATTCCTTTGCTCTCTCTCTCTCTCTCTCTCTCTCTCTCTCTCTCTCTAAAATATTAAGGTGTCAATCATACCATTTAATTATTGAACTACTGTCATCCTCGCACCATGTTTTTTTCTGAGCACAGATTTTGAAACAAACTAAACGAAACGATTGAAACGAAACAAGAAAATTCATCGCGAAAAGCAATGAAACGAAATAAAACTGATTGCAAAACGCAATGAATTCACACAAATATTTCTCTGGTTCACAAGAGCACCGCGCCCCAATTTTTGAAATTGATTACATCGAGAAAATTATATATGTTCGGGTCTGCTAGCACCGTTCACAGACCTTGCATATATCACTTTATCGAATTCGAATCAATTCAATTCGAAAAAAAGACCAGTTGCAAACGCAAACACGGTCAATCATGCCACTTCTACTTTTCATCATGTCAACCTGACGATTTCTCACAACTAGTTCAATCCTTTACCCTCTCTCTCTCTCTCTCTCTCTCTCTCTCTCTCTCTCTCTCTCTAAAATATTAAGGTGTCAATCATACCATTTAATTATTGAACTACTGTCATCCTTGCACCATGCTTTTTCTGAGCACAGATTTTGAAACAAACTAAACGAAACGATTGAAACGAAACAAGAAAATTCATTGCAAAAAGCAATGAAACGAAATAAAACGAAATAAACTGATTGCAAAACGCAATGAACTCACACAAATATTTCTCTGGTTCACAAGAGCACAGCGCCCCAATTTTTGAAATTGATTACATCGAGAAAATTATATTTTCGGGTCTGCTAGCACCGTTCACAGACCTTGCATATATCTTTTTATCGATTTCGAATCAATTCAATTCGAAAGAAAGACCAGTTGCAAACGCAAACACTGTCAATCATGCCACTTCTACTTTTCATCATATCAACCTGACGATTTCTCACAACTAGTTCATTCCTTTGCTCTCTCTCTCTCTCTCTCTCTCTCTCTAAAATATTAAGGTGTCAATCATACCATTTAATTATTGAACTACTGTCATCCTCGCACCATGTTTTTTTTCTGAGCACAGATTTTGAAACAAACTAAACGAAACGATTGAAACGAAACAAGAAAATTCATCGCGAAAAGCAATGAAACGAAATAAAACTGATTGCAAAACGCAATGAATTCACACAAATATTTCTCTGGTTCACAAGAGCACCGCGCCCCAATTTTTGAAATTGATTACATCGAGAAAATTATATATGTTCGGGTCTGCTAGCACCGTTCACAGACCTTGCATATATCACTTTATCGAATTCGAATCAATTCAATTCGAAAAAAAGACCAGTTGCAAACGCAAACACGGTCAATCATGCCACTTCTACTTTTCATCATGTCAACCTGACGATTTCTCACAACTAGTTCAATCCTTTACCATCTCTCTCTCTCTCTCTCTCTCTCTCTCTCTCTCTAAAATATTAAGGTGTCAATCATACCATTTAATTATTGAACTACTGTCATCCTTGCACCATGCTTTTTCTGAGCACAGATTTTGAAACAAACTAAACGAAACGATTGAAACGAAATAAGAAAATTCATTGCAAAAAGCAATGAAACGAAATAAAACGAAATAAACTGATTGCAAAACGCAATGAACTCACACAAATATTTCTCTGGTTCACAAGAGCACAGCGCCCCAATTTTTGAAATTGATTACATCGAGAAAATTATATTTTCGGGTCTGCTAGCACCGTTCACAGACCTTGCATATATCTTTTTATCGATTTCGAATCAATTCAATTCGAAAGAAAGACCAGTTGCAAACGCAAACACGGTCAATCATGCCACTTCTACTTTTCATCATATCAACCTGACGATTTCTCACAACTAGTTCATTCCTTTGCTCTCTCTCTCTCTCTCTCTCTCTCTCTCTCTCTCTCTCTAAAATATTAAGGTGTCAATCATACCATTTAATTATTGAACTACTGTCATCCTCGCACCATGTTTTTTTCTGAGCACAGATTTTGAAACAAACTAAACGAAACGATTGAAACGAAACAAGAAAATTCATCGCGAAAAGCAATGAAACGAAATAAAACTGATTGCAAAACGCAATGAATTCACACAAATATTTCTCTGGTTCACAAGAACACCGCGCCCCAATTTTTGAAATTGATTACATCGAGAAAATTATATTTTCGGGTCTGCTAGCACCGTTCACAGACCTTTCATATATCTTTTTATCGATTTCGAATCAATTCAATTCGAAAGAAAGACCAGTTGCAAACGCAAACACGGTCAATCATGCCACTTCTACTTTTCATCATATCAACCTGACGATTTCTCACAACTAGTTCATTCCTTTGCTCTCTCTCTCTCTCTCTCTCTCTCTCTCTCTAAATTATTAAGGTGTCAATCATACCATTTAATTATTGAACTACTGTCATCCTCGCACCATGTTTTTTTCTGAGCACAGATTTTGAAACAAACTAAACGAAACGATTGAAACGAAACAAGAAAATTCATCGCGAAAAGCAATGAAACGAAATAAAACTGATTGCAAAACGCAATGAATTCACACAAATATTTCTCTGGTTCACAAGAGCACCGCGCCCCAATTTTTGAAATTGATTACATCGAGAAAATTATATATGTTCGGGTCTGCTAGCACCGTTCACAGACCTTGCATATATCACTTTATCGAATTCGAATCAATTCAATTCGAAAAAAAGACCAGTTGCAAACGCAAACACGGTCAATCATGCCACTTCTACTTTTCATCATGTCAACCTGACGATTTCTCACAACTAGTTCAATCCTTTACCCTCTCTCTCTCTCTCTCTCTCTCTCTCTCTCTCTCTCTCTCTCTAAAATATTAAGGTGTCAATCATACCATTTAATTATTGAACTACTGTCATCCTTGCACCATGCTTTTTCTGAGCACAGATTTTGAAACAAACTAAACGAAACGATTGAAACGAAACAAGAAAATTCATTGCAAAAAGCAATGAAACGAAATAAAACGAAATAAACTGATTGCAAAACGCAATGAACTCACACAAATATTTCTCTGGTTCACAAGAGCACCGCGCCCCAATTTTTGAAATTGATTACATCGAGAAAATTATATTTTCGGGTCTGCTAGCACCGTTCACAGACCTTGCATATATCTTTTTATCGATTTCGAATCAATTCAATTCGAAAGAAAGACCAGTTGCAAACGCAAACACGGTCAATCATGCCACTTCTACTTTTCATCATATCAACCTGACGATTTCTCACAACTAGTTCATTCCTTTGCTCTCTCTCTCTCTCTCTCTCTCTCTCTCTCTCTCTCTAAATTATTAAGGTGTCAATCATACCATTTAATTATTGAACTACTGTCATCCTCGCACCATGTTTTTTTCTGAGCACAGATTTTGAAACAAACTAAACGAAACGATTGAAACGAAACAAGAAAATTCATCGCGAAAAGCAATGAAACGAAATAAAACTGATTGCAAAACGCAATGAATTCACACAAATATTTCTCTGGTTCACAAGAGCACCGCGCCCCAATTTTTGAAATTGATTACATCGAGAAAATTATATATGTTCGGGTCTGCTAGCACCGTTCACAGACCTTGCATATATCACTTTATCGAATTCGAATCAATTCAATTCGAAAAAAAGACCAGTTGCAAACGCAAACACGGTCAATCATGCCACTTCTACTTTTCATCATGTCAACCTGACGATTTCTCACAACTAGTTCAATCCTTTACCCTCTCTCTCTCTCTCTCTCTCTCTCTCTCTCTCTCTCTCTCTCTCTCTCTCTCTCTAAAATATTAAGGTGTCAATCATACCATTTAATTATTGAACTACTGTCATCCTTGCACCATGCTTTTTCTGAGCACAGATTTTGAAACAAACTAAACGAAACGATTGAAACGAAACAAGAAAATTCATTGCAAAAAGCAATGAAACGAAATAAAACGAAATAAACTGATTGCAAAACGCAATGAACTCACACAAATATTTCTCTGGTTCACAAGAGCACCGCGCCCCAATTTTTGAAATTGATTACATCGAGAAAATTATATTTTCGGGTCTGCTAGCACCGTTCACAGACCTTGCATATATCTTTTTATCGATTTCGAATCAATTCAATTCGAAAGAAAGACCAGTTGCAAACGCAAACACGGTCAATCATGCCACTTCTACTTTTCATCATATCAACCTGACGATTTCTCACAACTAGTTCATTCCTTTGCTCTCTCTCTCTCTCTCTCTCTCTCTCTTCTCTCTCTAAAATATTAAGGTGTCAATCATACCATTTAATTATTGAACTACTGTCATCCTTGCACCATGCTTTTTCTGAGCACAGATTTTGAAACAAACTAAACGAAACGATTGAAACGAAACAAGAAAATTCATTGCAAAAAGCAATGAAACGAAATAAAACGAAATAAACTGATTGCAAAACGCAATGAACTCACACAAATATTTCTCTGGTTCACAAGAGCACAGCGCCCCAATTTTTGAAATAGATTACATCGAGAAAATTATATTTTCGGGTCTGCTAGCACCGTTCACAGACCTTGCATATATCTTTTTATCGATTTCGAATCAATTCAATTCGAAAGAAAGACCAGTTGCAAACGCAAACACGGTCAATCATGCCACTTCTACTTTTCATCATATCAACCTGACGATTTCTCACAACTAGTTCATTCCTTTGCTCTCTCTCTCTCTCTCTCTCTCTCTCTCTCTCTCTAAAATATTAAGGTGTCAATCATACCATTTAATTATTGAACTACTGTCATCCTCGCACCATGTTTTTTTCTGAGCACAGATTTTGAAACAAACTAAACTAAACGATTGAAACGAAACAAGAAAATTCATCGCGAAAAGCAATGAAACGAAATAAAACTGATTGCAAAACGCAATGAATTCACACAAATATTTCTCTGGTTCACAAGAGCACCGCGCCCCAATTTTTGAAATTGATTACATCGAGAAAATTATATATGTTCGGGTCTGCTAGCACCGTTCACAGACCTTGCATATATCACTTTATCGAATTCGAATCAATTCAATTCGAAAAAAAGACCAGTTGCAAACGCAAACACGGTCAATCATGCCACTTCTACTTTTCATCATGTCAACCTGACGATTTCTCACAACTAGTTCAATCCTTTACCCTCTCTCTCTCTCTCTCTCTCTCTCTCTCTCTCTCTCTCTCTCTCTCTCTAAAATATTAAGGTGTCAATCATACCATTTAATTATTGAACTACTGTCATCCTTGCACCATGCTTTTTCTGAGCACAGATTTTGAAACAAACTAAACGAAACGATTGAAACGAAACAAGAAAAATCATTGCAAAAAGCAATGAAACGAAATAAAACGAAATAAACTGATTGCAAAACGCAATGAACTCACACAAATATTTCTCTGGTTCACAAGAGCACAGCGCCCCAATTTTTGAAATAGATTACATCGAGAAAATTATATTTTCGGGTCTGCTAGCACCGTTCACAGACCTTGCATATATCTTTTTATCGATTTCGAATCAATTCAATTCGAAAGAAAGACCAGTTGCCAACGCAAACACGGTCAATCATGCCACTTCTACTTTTCATCATATCAACCTGACGATTTCTCACAACTAGTTCATTCCTTTGCTCTCTCTCTCTCTCTCTCTCTCTCTCTCTCTCTCTAAAATATTAAGGTGTCAATCATACCATTTAATTATTGAACTACTGTCATCCTCGCACCATGTTTTTTTCTGAGCACAGATTTGAAACAAACTAAACGAAACGATTGAAACGAAACAAGAAAATTCATCGCGAAAAGCAATGAAACGAAATAAAACTGATTGCAAAACGCAATGAATTCACACAAATATTTCTCTGGTTCACAAGAGCACCGCGCCCCAATTTTTGAAATTGATTACATCGAGAAAATTATATATGTTCGGGTCTGCTAGCACCGTTCACAGACCTTGCATATATCACTTTATCGAATTCGAATCAATTCAATTCGAAAAAAAGACCAGTTGCAAACGCAAACACGGTCAATCATGCCACTTCTACTTTTCATCATGTCAACCTGACGATTTCTCACAACTAGTTCAATCCTTTACCCTCTCTCTCTCTCTCTCTCTCTCTCTCTCTCTAAAATATTAAGGTGTCAATCATACCATTTAATTATTGAACTACTGTCATCCTTGCACCATGCTTTTTCTGAGCACAGATTTTGAAACAAACTAAACGAAACGATTGAAACGAAACAAGAAAAATCATTGCAAAAAGCAATGAAACGAAATAAAACGAAATAAACTGATTGCAAAACGCAATGAACTCACACAAATATTTCTCTGGTTCACAAGAGCACAGCGCCCCAATTTTTGAAATTGATTACATCGAGAAAATTATATTTTCGGGTCTGCTAGCACCGTTCACAGACCTTGCATATATCTTTTTATCGATTTCGAATCAATTCAATTCGAAAGAAAGACCAGTTGCAAACGCAAACACGGTCAATCATGCCACTTCTACTTTTCATCATATCAACCTGACGATTTCTCACAACTAGTTCATTCCTTTGCTCTCTCTCTCTCTCTCTCTCTCTCTCTCTCTAAAATATTAAGGTGTCAATCATACCATTTAATTATTGAACTACTGTCATCCTCGCACCATGTTTTTTTCTGAGCACAGATTTTGAAACAAACTAAACGAAACGATTGAAACGAAACAAGAAAATTCATCGCGAAAAGCAATGAAACGAAATAAAACTGATTGCAAAACGCAATGAATTCACACAAATATTTCTCTGGTTCACAAGAGCACCGCGCCCCAATTTTTGAAATTGATTACATCGAGAAAATTATATATGTTCGGGTCTGCTAGCACCGTTCACAGACCTTGCATATATCACTTTATCGAATTCGAATCAATTCAATTCGAAAAAAAGACCAGTTGCAAACGCAAACACGGTCAATCATGCCACTTCTACTTTTCATCATGTCAACCTGACGATTTCTCACAACTAGTTCAATCCTTTACCCTCTCTCTCTCTCTCTCTCTCTCTCTCTCTCTCTCTCTCTCTAAATATTAAGGTGTCAATCATACCATTTAATTATTGAACTACCTGTCATCCTTGCACCATGCTTTTTCTGAGCACAGATTTTGAAACAAACTAAACGAAACGATTGAAACGAAACAAGAAAATTCATTGCAAAAAGCAATGAAACGAAATAAAACGAAATAAACTGATTGCAAAACGCAATGAAACTCACACAAATATTTCTCTGGTTCACAAGAGCACAGCGCCCCAATTTTTGAAATTGATTACATCGAGAAAATTATATTTTCGGTCTGCTAGCACCGTTCACAGACCTTGCATATATCTTTTTATCGATTTCGAATCAATTCAATTCGAAAGAAAGACCAGTTGCAAACGCAAACACGGTCAATCATGCCACTTCTACTTTTCATCATATCAACCTGACGATTTCTCACAACTAGTTCATTCCTTTGCTCTCTCTCTCTCTCTCTCTCTAAAATATTAAGGTGTCAATCATACCATTTAATTATTGAACTACTGTCATCCTCGCACCATGTTTTTTTCTGAGCACAGATTTTGAAACAAACTAAACGAAACGATTGAAACGAAACAAGAAAATTCATCGCGAAAAGCAAATTGAAACGAAATAAAACTGATTGCAAAACGCAATGAATTCACACAAATATTTCTCTGGTTCACAAGAGCACCGCGCCCCAATTTTGAAATTGATTACATCGAGAAAATTATATATGTTCGGGTCTGCTAGCACCGTTCACAGACCTTGCATATATCACTTTATCGAATTCGAATCAATTCAATTCGAAAAAAAGACCAGTTGCAAACGCAAACACGGTCAATCATGCCACTTCTACTTTTCATCATGTCAACCTGACGATTTCTCACAACTAGTTCAATCCTTTACCCTCTCTCTCTCTCTCTCTCTCTCTCTCTCTCTCTCTCTCTAAAATATTAAGGTGTCAATCATACCATTTAATTATTGAACTACTGTCATCCTTGCACCATGCTTTTTCTGAGCACAGATTTTGAAACAAACTAAACGAAACGATTGAAACGAAACAAGAAAATTCATTGCAAAAAGCAATGAAACGAAATAAAACGAAATAAACTGATTGCAAAACGCAATGAACTCACACAAATATTTCTCTGGTTCACAAGAGCACAGCGCCCCAATTTTTGAAATTGATTACATCGAGAAAATTATATTTTCGGGTCTGCTAGCACCGTTCACAGACCTTGCATATATCTTTTTATCGATTTCGAATCAATTCAATTCGAAAGAAAGACCAGTTGCAAACGCAAACACGGTCAATCATGCCACTTCTACTACTTTCATCATATCAACCTGACGATTTCTCACAACTAGTTCATTCCTTTGCTCTCTCTCTCTCTCTCTCTCTCTCTAAAATATTAGGTTGTCAATCATACCATTTAATTATTGAACTACTGTCATCCTCGCACCATGTTTTTTTCTGAGCACAGATTTTGAAACAAACTAAACGAAACGATTGAAACGAAACAAGAAAATTCATCGCGAAAAGCAATGAAACGAAATAAAACTGATTGCAAAACGCAATGAATTCACACAAATATTCTCTGGTTCACAAGAGCACCGCGCCCCAATTTTTGAAATTGATTACATCGAGAAAATTATATATGTTCGGGTCTGCTAGCACCGTTCACAGACCTTGCATATATCACTTTATCGAATTCGAATCAATTCAATTCGAAAAAAGACCAGTTGCAAACGCAAACACGGTCAATCATGCCACTTCTACTTTTCATCATGTCAACCTGACGATTTCTCACAACTAGTTCAATCCTTTACCCTCTCTCTCTCTCTCTCTCTCTCTCTCTAAAATATTAAGGTGTCAATCATACCATTTAATTATTGAACTACTGTCATCCTTGCACCATGCTTTTTCTGAGCACAGATTTTGAAACAAACTAAACGAAACGATTGAAACGAAACAAGAAAAATCATTGCAAAAAGCAATGAAACGAAATAAAACGAAATAAACTGATTGCAAAACGCAATGAACTCACACAAATATTTCTCTGGTTCACAAGAGCAC
>CAWZYM010000345.1:80000-104806 GCA_963966185.1 Rhabditoides inermis | reverse complement strand
CGATTGAAACGAAACAAGAAAAATCATTGCAAAAGCAATGAAACGAAATAAAACGAAATAAACTGATTGCAAAACGCAATGAACTCACACAAATATTTCTCTGGTTCACAAGAGCACAGCGCCCCAATTTTTGAAATTGATTACATCGAGAAAATTATATTTTCGGGTCTGCTAGCACCGTTCACAGACCTTGCATATATCTTTTTATCGATTTCGAATCAATTCAATTCGAAAGAAAGACCAGTTGCAAACGCAAACACGGTCAATCATGCCACTTCTACTTTTCATCATATCAACCTGACGATTTCTCACAACTAGTTCATTCCTTTGCTCTCTCTCTCTCTCTCTCTCTCTCTCTCTCTAAAATATTAAGGTGTCAATCATACCATTTAATTATTGAACTACTGTCATCCTCGCACCATGTTTTTTTCTGAGCACAGATTTTGAAACAAACTAAACGAAACGATTGAAACGAAACAAGAAAATTCATCGCGAAAAGCAATGAAACGAAATAAAACTGATTGCAAAACGCAATGAATTCACACAAATATTTCTCTGGTTCACAAGAGCACCGCGCCCCAATTTTTGAAATTGATTACATCGAGAAAATTATATATGTTCGGGTCTGCTAGCACCGTTCACAGACCTTGCATATATCACTTTATCGAATTCGAATCAATTCAATTCGAAAAAAAGACCAGTTGCAAACGCAAACACGGTCAATCATGCCACTTCTACTTTTCATCATGTCAACCTGACGATTTCTCACAACTAGTTCAATCCTTTACCCTCTCTCTCTCTCTCTCTCTCTCTCTCTCTCTCTCTCTCTCTAAAATATTAAGGTGTCAATCATACCATTTAATTATTGAACTACTGTCATCCTTGCACCATGCTTTTTCTGAGCACAGATTTTGAAACAAACTAAACGAAACGATTGAAACGAAACAAGAAAATTCATTGCAAAAAGCAATGAAACGAAATAAAACGAAATAAACTGATTGCAAAACGCAATGAACTCACACAAATATTTCTCTGGTTCACAAGAGCACAGCGCCCCAATTTTTGAAATTGATTACATCGAGAAAATTATATTTTCGGGTCTGCTAGCACCGTTCACAGACCTTGCATATATCTTTTTATCGATTTCGAATCAATTCAATTCGAAAGAAAGACCAGTTGCAACGCAAACACGGTCAATCATGCCACTTCTACTTTTCATCATATCAACCTGACGATTTCTCACAACTAGTTCATTCCTTTGCTCTCTCTCTCTCTCTCTCTCTAAAATATTAAGGTGTCAATCATACCATTTAATTATTGAACTACTGTCATCCTCGCACCATGTTTTTTTCTGAGCACAGATTTTGAAACAAACTAAACGAAACGATTGAAACGAAACAAGAAAATTCATCGCGAAAAGCAATGAAACGAAATAAAACTGATTGCAAAACGCAATGAATTCACACAAATATTTCTCTGGTTCACAAGAGCACCGCGCCCCAATTTTTGAAATTGATTACATCGAGAAAATTATATATGTTCGGGTCTGCTAGCACCGTTCACAGACCTTGCATATATCACTTTATCGAATTCGAATCAATTCAATTCGAAAAAAGACCAGTTGCAAACGCAAACACGGTCAATCATGCCACTTCTACTTTTCATCATGTCAACCTGACGATTTCTCACAACTAGTTCAATCCTTTACCCTCTCTCTCTCTCTCTCTCTCTCTCTCTCTCTCTCTAAAATATTAAGGTGTCAATCATACCATTTAATTATTGAACTACTGTCATCCTTGCACCATGCTTTTTCTGAGCACAGATTTTGAAACAAACTAAACGAAACGATTGAAACGAAACAAGAAAATTCATTGCAAAAAGCAATGAAACGAAATAAAACGAAATAAACTGATTGCAAAACGCAATGAACTCACACAAATATTTCTCTGGTTCACAAGAGCACAGCGCCCCAATTTTTGAAATTGATTACATCGAGAAAATTATATTTTCGGGTCTGCTAGCACCGTTCACAGACCTTGCATATATCTTTTTATCGATTTCGAATCAATTCAATTCGAAAGAAAGACCAGTTGCAAACGCAAACACGGTCAATCATGCCACTTCTACTTTTCATCATATCAACCTGACGATTTCTCACAACTAGTTCATTCCTTTGCTCTCTCTCTCTCTCTCTCTCTCTCTAAAATATTAAGGTGTCAATCATACCATTTAATTATTGAACTACTGTCATCCTCGCACCATGTTTTTTTCTGAGCACAGATTTTGAAACAAACTAAACGAAACGATTGAAACGAAACAAGAAAATTCATCGCGAAAAGCAATGAAACGAAATAAAACTGATTGCAAAACGCAATGAATTCACACAAATATTTCTCTGGTTCACAAGAGCACCGCGCCCCAATTTTTGAAATTGATTACATCGAGAAAATTATATATGTTCGGGTCTGCTAGCACCGTTCACAGACCTTGCATATATCACTTTATCGAATTCGAATCAATTCAATTCGAAAAAAGACCAGTTGCAAACGCAAACACGGTCAATCATGCCACTTCTACTTTTCATCATGTCAACCTGACGATTTCTCACAACTAGTTCAATCCTTTACCCTCTCTCTCTCTCTCTCTCTCTCTCTCTAAAATATTAAGGTGTCAATCATACCATTTAATTATTGAACTACTGTCATCCTTGCACCATGCTTTTTCTGAGCACAGATTTTGAACAAACTAAACGAAACGATTGAAACGAAACAAGAAAAATCATTGCAAAAAGCAATGAAACGAAATAAAACGAAATAAACTGATTGCAAAACGCAATGAACTCACACAAATATTTCTCTGGTTCACAAGAGCACAGCGCCACAATTTTTGAAATTGATTACATCGAGAAAATTATATTTCGGGTCTGCTAGCACCGTTCACAGACCTTGCATATATCTTTTATCGATTTCGAATCAATTCAATTCGAAAGAAAGACCAGTTGCAAACGCAAACACGGTCAATCATGCCACTTCTACTTTTCATCATATCAACCTGACGATTTCTCACAACTAGTTCATTCCTTTGCTCTCTCTCTCTCTCTCTCTCTCTCTCTCTAAAATTATTAAGGTGTACAATCATACCATTTAATTATTGAACTACTGTCATCCTCGCACCATGTTTTTTTTCTGAGCACAGATTTTGAAACAAACTAACGAAACGATTGAAACGAAAACAAGAAAATTCATCGCGAAAAGCAATGAAACGAAATAAAACTGATTGCAAAACGCAATGAATTCACACAAATATTTCTCTGGTTCACAAGAGCACAGCGCCCCAATTTTTGAAATTGATTACATCCGAGAAAATTATATTTCGGGTCTGCTAGCACCGTTCACAGACCTTGCATATATCTTTTTATCGATTTCGAATCAATTCAATTCGAAAGAAAGACCAGTTGCAAACGCAAACACGGTCAATTCATGCCACTTCTACTTTTCATCATATCAACCTGACGATTTCTCACAACTAGTTCATTCCTTTGCTCTCTCTCTCTCTCTCTCTAAAATATTAAGGTGTCAATCATACCATTTAATTATTGAACTACTGTCATCCTCGCACCATGTTTTTTTCTGAGCACAGATTTTGAAACAAACTAAACGAAACGATTGAAACGAAACAAGAAAATTCATCGCGAAAAGCAATGAAACGAAATAAACTGATTGCAAAACGCAATGAATTCACACAAATATTTCTCTGGTTCACAAGAGCACCGCGCCCCAATTTTGAAATTGATTACATCGAGAAAATTATATATGTTCGGGTCTGCTAGCACCGTTCACAGACCTTGCATATATCACTTTATCGAATTCGAATCAATTCAATTCGAAAAAAAGACCAGTTGCAAACGCAAACACGGTCAATCATGCCACTTCTACTTTTCAATCATGTCAACCTGACGATTTCTCACAACTAGTTCAATCCTTTACCCTCTCTCTCTCTCTCTCTTCTCTCTCTCTCTAAAATATTAAGGTGTCAATCATACCATTTAATTATTGAACTACTGTCATCCTTGCACCATGCTTTTTCTGAGCACAGATTTTGAAACAAACTAAACGAAACGATTGAAACGAAAACAAGAAAATTCATTGCAAAAAGCAATGAAACGAAATAAAACGAAATAAACTGATTGCAAAACGCAATGAACTCACACAAATATTTCTCTGGTTCACAAGAGCACAGCGCCCCAATTTTTGAAATTGATTACATCGAGAAAATTATATTTTCGGGTCTGCTAGCACCGTTCACAGACCTTGCAATATCTTTTTATCGATTTCGAATCAATTCAATTCGAAAGAAAGACCAGTTGCAAACGCAAACACGGTCAATCATGCCACTTCTACTTTTCATCATATCAACCTGACGATTTCTCACAACTAGTTCATTCCTTTGCTCTCTCTCTCTCTCTCTCTCTCTAAAATATTAAGGTGTCAATCATACCATTTAATTATTGAACTACTGTCATCCTCGCACCATGTTTTTTTCTGAGCACAGATTTTGAAACAAACTAAACGAAACGATTGAAACGAAACAAGAAAATTCATCGCGAAAAGCAATGAAAACGAAATAAAACTGATTGCAAAACGCAATGAATTCACACAAATATTTCTCTGGTTCACAAGAGCACCGCGCCCCAATTTTTGAAATTGATTACATCGAGAAAATTATATATGTTCGGGTCTGCTAGCACCGTTCACAGACCTTGCATATATCACTTTATCGAATTCGAATCAATTCAATCGAAAAAAAGACCAGTTGCAAACGCAAACACGGTCAATCATGCCACTTCTACTTTTCATCATGTCAACCTGACGATTTCTCACAACTAGTTCAATCCTTTACCCTCTCTCTCTCTCTCTCTCTCTCTCTAAAATATTAAGGTGTCAATCATTCCATTTAATTATTGAACTACTGTCATCCTTGCACCATGCTTTTTCTGAGCACAGATTTTGAAACAAACTAAACGAAACGATTGAAACGAAACAAGAAAATTCATTGCAAAAAGCAATGAAACGAAATAAAACGAAATAAACTGATTGCAAAACGCAATGAACTCACACAAATATTTCTCTGGTTCACAAGAGCACAGCGCCACAATTTTTGAAATTGATTACATCGAGAAAATTATATTTCGGGTCTGCTAGCACCGTTCACAGACCTTGCATATATCTTTTTATCGATTTCGAATCAATTCAATTCGAAAGAAAGACCAGTTGCAAACGCAAACACGGTCAATCATGCCACTTCTACTTTTCATCATATCAACCTGGACGATTTCTCACAACTAGTTCATTCCTTTGCTCTCTCTCTCTCTCTCTCTCTCTCTCTCTCTCTAATTATTAAGGTGTCAATCATACCATTTAATTATTGAACTACTGTCATCCTCGCACATGTTTTTTTCTGAGCACAGATTTTGAAACAAACCTAAACGAAACGATTGAAACGAAACAAGAAAATTCATCGCGAAAAGCAATGAAACGAAATAAAACTGATTGCAAAACGCAATGAATTCACACAAATATTTCTCTGGTTCACAAGAGCACCGCGCCCCAATTTTTGAAATTGATTACATCGAGAAAATTATATATGTTCGGGTCTGCTAGCACCGTTCACAGACCTTGCATATATCACTTTATCGAATTCGAATCAATTCAATTCGAAAAAAAGACCAGTTGCAACGCAAACACGGTCAATCATGCCACTTCTACTTTTCATCATGTCAACCTGACGATTTCTCACAACTAGTTCAATCCTTTACCCTCTCTCCTCTCTCTCTCTCTCTCTCTCTCTCTCTCTCTCTCTCTAAAATATTAAGGTGTCAATCATACCATTTAATTATTGAACTACTGTCATCCTTGCACCATGCTTTTTCTGAGCACAGATTTTGAAACAAACTAAACGAAACGATTGAAACGAAACAAGAAAAATCATTGCAAAAAGCAATGAAACGAAATAAACTGATTGCAAAACGCAATGAACTCACACAAATATTTCTCTGGTTCACAAGAGCACAGCGCCCCAATTTTTGAAATTGATTACATCGAGAAAATTATATTTTCGGGTCTGCTAGCACCGTTCACAGACCTTGCATATATATTTTTATCGATTTCGAATCAATTCAATTCGAAAGAAAGACCAGTTGCAAACGCAAACACGGTCAATCATGCCACTTCTACTTTTCATCATATCAACCTGACGATTTCTCACAACTAGTTCATTCCTTTGCTCTCTCTCTCTCTCTCTCTCTCTCTCTCTCTCTAAAATATTAAGGTGTCAATCATACCATTTAATTATTGAACTACTGTCATCCTCGCACCATGTCTTTTTCTGAGCACAGATTTTGAAACAAACTAAACGAAACGATTGAAACGAAACAAGAAAATTCATCGCGAAAAGCAATGAAACGAAATAAAACTGATTGCAAAACGCAATGAATTCACACAAATATTTCTCTGGTTCACAAGAGCACCGCGCCCAAATTTTTGAAATTGATTACATCGAGAAAATTATATATGTTCGGGTCTGCTAGCACCGTTCACAGACCTTGCATATATCACTTTATCGAATTCGAATCAATTCAATTCGAAAAAAAGACCAGTTGCAAACGCAAACACGGTCAATCATGCCACTTCTACTTTTCATCATGTCAACCTGACGATTTCTCACAACTAGTTCAATCCTTTACCCTCTCTCTCTCTCTCTCTCTCTCTCTCTCTAAAATATTAAGGTGTCAATCATACCATTTAATTATTGAACTACTGTCATCCTTGCACCATGCTTTTTCTGAGCACAGATTTTGAAACAAACTAAACGAAACGATTGAAACGAAACAAGAAAAATCATTGCAAAAAGCAATGAAACGAAATAAACTGATTGCAAAACGCAATGAACTCACACAAATATTTCTCTGGTTCACAAGAGCACAGCGCCCCAATTTTTGAAATTGATTACATCGAGAAAATTATATTTTCGGGTCTGCTAGCACCGTTCACAGACCTTGCATATATCTTTTTATCGATTTCGAATCAATTCAATTCGAAAGAAAGACCAGTTGCAAACGCAAACACGGTCAATCATGCCACTTCTACTTTTCATCATATCAACCTGACGATTTCTCACAACTAGTTCATTCCTTTGCTCTCTCTCTCTCTCTCTCTCTCTCTCTCTCTCTAAAATATTAAGGTGTCAATCATACCATTTAATTATTGAACTACTGTCATCCTCGCACCATGTTTTTTTCTGAGCACAGATTTTGAAACAAACTAAACGAAACGATTGAAACGAAACAAGAAAATTCATCGCGAAAAGCAATGAAACGAAATAAAACTGATTGCAAAACGCAATGAATTCACACAAATATTTCTCTGGTTCACAAGAGCACCGCGCCCCAATTTTTGAAATTGATTACATCGAGAAAATTATATATGTTCGGGTCTGCTAGCACCGTTCACAGACCTTGCATATATCACTTTATCGAATTCGAATCAATTCAATTCGAAAAAAAGACCAGTTGCAAACGCAAACACGGTCAATCATGCCACTTCTACTTTTCATCATGTCAACCTGACGATTTCTCACAACTAGTTCAATCCTTTACCCTCTCTCTCTCTCTCTCTCTCTCTCTCTCTCTCTCTCTAAAATATTAAGGTGTCAATCATACCATTTAATTATTGAACTACTGTCATCCTTGCACCATGCTTTTTCTGAGCACAGATTTTGAAACAAACTAAACGAAACGATTGAAACGAAACAAGAAAAATCATTGCAAAAAGCAATGAAACGAAATAAAACGAAATAAACTGATTGCAAAACGCAATGAACTCACACAAATATTTCTCTGGTTCACAAGAGCACAGCGCCCCAATTTTTGAAATTGATTACATCGAGAAAATTATATTTTCGGGTCTGCTAGCACCGTTCACAGACCTTGCATATATCACTTTATCGAATTCGAATCAATTCAATTCGAAAAAAAGACCAGTTGCAAACGCAAACACGGTCAATCATGCCACTTCTACTTTTCATCATGTCAACCTGACGATTTCTCACAACTAGTTCAATCCTTTACTCTCTCTCTCTCTCTCTCTCTCTCTCTCTCTTCTCTCTCTAAAATATTAAGGTGTCAATCATACCATTTAATTATTGAACTACTGTCATCCTTGCACCATGCTTTTTCTGAGCACAGATTTTGAAACAAACTAAACGAAACGATTGAAACGAAACAAGAAAATTCATTGCAAAAAGCAATGAAACGAAATAAAACGAAATAAACTGATTGCAAAACGCAATGAACTCACACAAATATTTCTCTGGTTCACAAGAGCACAGCGCCCCAATTTTTGAAATAGATTACATCGAGAAAATTATATTTTCGGGTCTGCTAGCACCGTTCACAGACCTTGCATATATCTTTTTATCGATTTCGAATCAATTCAATTCGAAAGAAAGACCAGTTGCAAACGCAAACACGGTCAATCATGCCACTTCTACTTTTCATCATATCAACCTGACGATTTCTCACAACTAGTTCATTCCTTTGCTCTCTCTCTCTCTCTCTCTCTCTCTCTCTCTCTCTCTCTCTCTAAAATATTAAGGTGTCAATCATACCATTTAATTATTGAACTACTGTCATCCTCGCACCATGTTTTTTTCTGAGCACAGATTTTGAAACAAACTAAACGAAACGATTGAAACGAAACAAGAAAATTCATCGCGAAAAGCAATGAAACGAAATAAAACTGATTGCAAAACGCAATGAATTCACACAAATATTTCTCTGGTTCACAAGAGCACCGCGCCCCAATTTTTGAAATTGATTACATCGAGAAAATTATATATGTTCGGGTCTGCTAGCACCGTTCACAGACCTTGCATATATCACTTTATCGAATTCGAATCAATTCAATTCGAAAAAAAGACCAGTTGCAAACGCAAACACGGTCAATCATGCCACTTCTACTTTTCATCATGTCAACCTGACGATTTCTCACAACTAGTTCAATCCTTTACCCTCTCTCTCTCTCTCTCTCTCTCTCTCTCTCTCTCTAAAATATTAAGGTGTCAATCATACCATTTAATTATTGAACTACTGTCATCCTTGCACCATGCTTTTTCTGAGCACAGATTTTGAAACAAACTAAACGAAACGATTGAAACGAAACAAGAAAAATCATTGCAAAAAGCAATGAAACGAAATAAACTGATTGCAAAACGCAATGAACTCACACAAATATTTCTCTGGTTCACAAGAGCACAGCGCCCCAATTTTTGAAATTGATTACATCGAGAAAATTATATTTTCGGGTCTGCTAGCACCGTTCACAGACCTTGCATATATCTTTTTATCGATTTCGAATCAATTCAATTCGAAAGAAAGACCAGTTGCAAACGCAAACACGGTCAATCATGCCACTTCTACTTTTCATCATATCAACCTGACGATTTCTCACAACTAGTTCATTCCTTTGCTCTCTCTCTCTCTCTCTCTCTCTCTCTAAATTATTAAGGTGTCAATCATACCATTTAATTATTGAACTACTGTCATCCTCGCACCATGTTTTTTTCTGAGCACAGATTTTGAAACAAACTAAACGAAACTATTGAAACGAAACAAGAAAATTCATCGCGAAAAGCAATGAAACGAAATAAAACTGATTGCAAAACGCAATGAATTCACACAAATATTTCTCTGGTTCACAAGAGCACCGCGCCCCAATTTTTGAAATTGATTACATCGAGAAAATTATATATGTTCGGGTCTGCTAGCACCGTTCACAGACCTTGCATATATCACTTTATCGAATTCGAATCAATTCAATTCGAAAAAAAGACCAGTTGCAAACGCAAACACGGTCAATCATGCCACTTCTACTTTTCATCATGTCAACCTGACGATTTCTCACAACTAGTTCAATCCTTTACCCTCTCTCTCTCTCTCTCTCTCTCTCTCTCTCTCTCTCTCTCTCTCTCTCTAAAATATTAAGGTGTCAATCATACCATTTAATTATTGAACTACTGTCATCCTTGCACCATGCTTTTTCTGAGCACAGATTTTGATACAAACTAAACGAAACGATTGAAACGAAACAAGAAAATTCATTGCAAAAAGCAATGAAACGAAATAAAACTGATTGCAAAACGCAATGAATTCACACAAATATTTCTCTGGTTCACAAGAGCACCGCGCCCCAATTTTTGAAATTGATTACATCGAGAAAATTATATATGTTCGGGTCTGCTAGCACCGTTCACAGACCTTGCATATATCACTTTATCGAATTCGAATCAATTCAATTCGAAAAAAAGACCAGTTGCAAACGCAAACACGGTCAATCATGCCACTTCTACTTTTCATCATGTCAACCTGACGATTTCTCACAACTAGTTCAATCCTTTACCCTCTCTCTCTCTCTCTCTCTCTCTCTCTCTCTCTCTAAAATATTAAGGTGTCAATCATACCATTTAATTATTGAACTACTGTCATCCTCGCACCATGTTTTTTTCTGAGCACAGATTTTGAAACAAACTAAACGAAACGATTGAAACGAAACAAGAAAATTCATCGCGAAAAGCAATGAAACGAAATAAAACTGATTGCAAAACGCAATGAATTCACACAAATATTTCTCTGGTTCACAAGAGCACCGCGCCCCAATTTTTGAAATTGATTACATCGAGAAAATTATATATGTTCGGGTCTGCTAGCACCGTTCACAGACCTTGCATATATCTTTTTATCGATTTCGAATCAATTCAATTCGAAAGAAAGACCAGTTGCAAACGCAAACACGGTCAATCATGCCACTTCTACTTTTCATCATATCAACCTGACGATTTCTCACAACTAGTTCATTCCTTTGCTCTCTCTCTCTCTCTCTCTCTCTCTCTCTCTCTCTCTAAATTATTAAGGTGTCAATCATACCATTTAATTATTGAACTACTGTCATCCTCGCACCATGTTTTTTTCTGAGCACAGATTTTGAAACAAACTAAACGAAACGATTGAAACGAAACAAGAAAATTCATCGCGAAAAGCAATGAAACGAAATAAAACTGATTGCAAAACGCAATGAATTCACACAAATATTTCTCTGGTTCACAAGAGCACCGCGCCCCAATTTTTGAAATTGATTACATCGAGAAAATTATATATGTTCGGGTCTGCTAGCACCGTTCACAGACCTTGCATATATCACTTTATCGAATTCGAATCAATTCAATTCGAAAAAAAGACCAGTTGCAAACGCAAACACGGTCAATCATGCCACTTCTACTTTTCATCATGTCAACCTGACGATTTCTCACAACTAGTTCAATCCTTTACCCTCTCTCTCTCTCTCTCTCTCTCTCTCTAAAATATTAAGGTGTCAATCATACCATTTAATTATTGAACTACTGTCATCCTCGCACCATGTTTTTTTCTGAGCACAGATTTTGAAACAAACTAAACGAAACGATTGAAACGAAACAAGAAAATTCATCGCGAAAAGCAATGAAACGAAATAAAACTGATTGCAAAACGCAATGAATTCACACAAATATTTCTCTGGTTCACAAGAGCACCGCGCCCCAATTTTTGAAATTGATTACATCGAGAAAATTATATATGTTCGGGTCTGCTAGCACCGTTCACAGACCTTGCATATATCACTTTATCGAATTCGAATCAATTCAATTCGAAAAAAAGACCAGTTGCAAACGCAAACACGGTCAATCATGCCACTTCTACTTTTCATCATGTCAACCTGACGATTTCTCACAACTAGTTCAATCCTTTACCCTCTCTCTCTCTCTCTCTCTCTCTCTCTCTCTCTCTCTCTCTAAAATATTAAGGTGTCAATCATACCATTTAATTATTGAACTACTGTCATCCTTGCACCATGCTTTTTCTGAGCACAGATTTTGAAACAAACTAAACGAAACGATTGAAACGAAACAAGAAAAATCATTGCAAAAAGCAATGAAACGAAATAAACTGATTGCAAAACGCAATGAACTCACACAAATATTTCTCTGGTTCACAAGAGCACAGCGCCCCAATTTTTGAAATTGATTACATCGAGAAAATTATATTTTCGGGTCTGCTAGCACCGTTCACAGACCTTGCATATATTTTATCGATTTCGAATCAATTCAATTCGAAAGAAAGACCAGTTGCAAACGCAAACACGGTCAATCATGCCACTTCTACTTTTCATCATATCAACCTGACGATTTCTCACAACTAGTTCATTCCTTTGCTCTCTCTCTCTCTCTCTCTCTCTCTAAATTATTAAGGTGTCAATCATACCATTTAATTATTGAACTACTGTCATCCTCGCACCATGTTTTTTTCTGAGCACAGATTTTGAAACAAACTAAACGAAACGATTGAAACGAAACAAGAAAATTCATCGCGAAAAGCAATGAAACGAAATAAAACTGATTGCAAAACGCAATGAATTCACACAAATATTTCTCTGGTTCACAAGAGCACCGCGCCCCAATTTTTGAAATTGATTACATCGAGAAAATTATATATGTTCGGGTCTGCTAGCACCGTTCACAGACCTTGCATATATCACTTTATCGAATTCGAATCAATTCAATTCGAAAAAAAGACCAGTTGCAAACGCAAACACGGTCAATCATGCCACTTCTACTTTTCATCATGTCAACCTGACGATTTCTCACAACTAGTTCAATCCTTTACCCTCTCTCTCTCTCTCTCTCTCTCTCTCTCTCTCTCTCTCTCTAAAATATTAAGGTGTCAATCATACCATTTAATTATTGAACTACTGTCATCCTTGCACCATGCTTTTTCTGAGCACAGATTTTGAAACAAACTAAACGAAACGATTGAAACGAAACAAGAAAATTCATTGCAAAAAGCAATGAAACGAAATAAACTGATTGCAAAACGCAATGAATTCACACAAATATTTCTCTGGTTCACAAGAGCACCGCGCCCCAATTTTTGAAATTGATTACATCGAGAAAATTATATATGTTCGGGTCTGCTAGCACCGTTCACAGACCTTGCATATATCACTTTATCGAATTCGAATCAATTCAATTCGAAAAAAAGACCAGTTGCAAACGCAAACACGGTCAATCATGCCACTTCTACTTTTCATCATGTCAACCTGACGATTTCTCACAACTAGTTCAATCCTTTACCCTCTCTCTCTCTCTCTCTCTCTCTCTCTCTCTCTCTCTCTCTAAAATATTAAGGTGTCAATCATACCATTTAATTATTGAACTACTGTCATCCTTGCACCATGCTTTTTCTGAGCACAGATTTTGAAACAAACTAAACGAAACGATTGAAACGAAACAAGAAAAATCATTGCAAAAAGCAATGAAACGAAATAAAACGAAATAAACTGATTGCAAAACGCAATGAACTCACACAAATATTTCTCTGGTTCACAAGAGCACAGCGCCCCAATTTTTGAAATTGATTACATCGAGAAAATTATATTTTCGGGTCTGCTAGCACCGTTCACAGACCTTGCATATATCTTTTTATCGATTTCGAATCAATTCAATTCGAAAGAAAGACCAGTTGCAAACGCAAACACGGTCAATCATGCCACTTCTACTTTTCATCATATCAACCTGACGATTTCTCACAACTGGTTCATTCCTTTGCTCTCTCTCTCTCTCTCTCTCTCTCTCTCTCTCTCTAAATTATTAAGGTGTCAATCATACCATTTAATTATTGAACTACTGTCATCCTCGCACCATGTTTTTTTCTGAGCACAGATTTTGAAACAAACTAAACGAAACGATTGAAACGAAACAAGAAAATTCATCGCGAAAAGCAATGAAACGAAATAAAACTGATTGCAAAACGCAATGAATTCACACAAATATTTCTCTGGTTCACAAGAGCACCGCGCCCCAATTTTTGAAATTGATTACATCGAGAAAATTATATATGTTCGGGTCTGCTAGCACCGTTCACAGACCTTGCATATATCACTTTATCGAATTCGAATCAATTCAATTCGAAAAAAAGACCAGTTGCAAACGCAAACACGGTCAATCATGCCACTTCTACTTTTCATCATGTCAACCTGACGATTTCTCACAACTAGTTCAATCCTTTACCCTCTCTCTCTCTCTCTCTCTCTCTCTCTCTCTAAAATATTAAGGTGTCAATCATACCATTTAATTATTGAACTACTGTCATCCTTGCACCATGCTTTTTCTGAGCACAGATTTTGAAACAAACTAAACGAAACGATTGAAACGAAACAAGAAAATTCATTGCAAAAAGCAATGAAACGAAATAAAACGAAATAAACTGATTGCAAAACGCAATGAACTCACACAAATATTTCTCTGGTTCACAAGAGCACAGCGCCCCAATTTTTGAAATTGATTACATCGAGAAAATTATATGTTCGGGTCTGCTAGCACCGTTCACAGACCTTGCATATATCACTTTATCGAATTCGAATCAATTCAATTCGAAAAAAAGACCAGTTGCAAACGCAAACACGGTCAATCATGCCACTTCTACTTTTCATCATGTCAACCTGACGATTTCTCACAACTAGTTCAATCCTTTACCCTCTCTCTCTCTCTCTCTCTCTCTCTCTCTCTCTAAAATATTGGGTGTCAATCATACCATTTAATTATTGAACTACTGTCATCCTTGCACCATGCTTTTTCTGAGCACAGATTTTGAAACAAACTAAACGAAACGATTAAAACGAAACAAGAAAATTCATTGCAAAAAGCAATGAAACGAAATAAAACGAAATAAACTGATTGCAAAACGCAATGAACTCACACAAATATTTCTCTGGTTCACAAGAGCACAGCGCCACAATTTTTGAAATTGATTACATCGAGAAAATTATATTTTCGGGTCTGCTAGCACCGTTCACAGACCTTGCATATATCTTTTTATCGATTTCGAATCAATTCAATTCGAAAGAAAGACCAGTTGCAAACGCAAACACGGTCAATCATGCCACTTCTACTTTTCATCATATCAACCTGACGATTTCTCACAACTAGTTCATTCCTTTGCTCTCTCTCTCTCTCTCTCTAAAATATTAAGGTGTCAATCATACCATTTAATTATTGAACTACTGTCATCCTCGCACCATGTTTTTTTCTGAGCACAGATTTTGAAACAAACTAAACGAAACGATTGAAACGAAACAAGAAAATTCATCGCGAAAAGCAATGAAACGAAATAAAACTGATTGCAAAACGCAATGAATTCACACAAATATTTCTCTTGTTCACAAGAGCACCGCGCCCCAATTTTTGAAATTGATTACATCGAGAAAATTATATATGTTCGGGTCTGCTAGCACCGTTCACAGACCTTGCATATATCACTTTATCGAATTCGAATCAATTCAATTCGAAAAAAAGACCAGTTGCAAACGCAAACACGGTCAATCATGCCACTTCTACTTTTCATCATGTCAACCTGACGATTTCTCACAACTAGTTCAATCCTTTACCCTCTCTCTCTCTCTCTCTCTCTCTCTCTCTCTCTCTCTCTCTCTAAAATATTAAGGTGTCAATCATACCATTTAATTATTGAACTACTGTCATCCTTGCACCATGCTTTTTCTGAGCACAGATTTTGAAACAAACTAAACGAAACGATTGAAACGAAACAAGAAAATTCATTGCAAAAAGCAATGAAACGAAATAAAACGAAATAAACTGATTGCAAAACGCAATGAACTCACACAAATATTTCTCTGGTTCACAAGAGCACAGCGCCCCAATTTTTGAAATTGATTACATCGAGAAAATTATATGTTCGGGTCTGCTAGCACCGTTCACAGACCTTGCATATATCACTTTATCGAATTCGAATCAATTCAATTCGAAAAAAAGACCAGTTGCAAACGCAAACACGGTCAATCATGCCACTTCTACTTTTCATCATGTCAACCTGACGATTTCTCACAACTAGTTCAATCCTTTACCCTCTCTCTCTCTCTCTCTCTCTCTCTCTCTCTAAAATATTGGGTGTCAATCATACCATTTAATTATTGAACTACTGTCATCCTTGCACCATGCTTTTTCTGAGCACAGATTTTGAAACAAACTAAACGAAACGATTAAAACGAAACAAGAAAATTCATTGCAAAAAGCAATGAAACGAAATAAAACGAAATAAACTGATTGCAAAACGCAATGAACTCACACAAATATTTCTCTGGTTCACAAGAGCACAGCGCCACAATTTTTGAAATTGATTACATCGAGAAAATTATATTTTCGGGTCTGCTAGCACCGTTCACAGACCTTGCATATATCTTTTTATCGATTTCGAATCAATTCAATTCGAAAGAAAGACCAGTTGCAAACGCAAACACGGTCAATCATGCCACTTCTACTTTTCATCATATCAACCTGACGATTTCTCACAACTAGTTCATTCCTTTGCTCTCTCTCTCTCTCTCTCTCTAAAATATTAAGGTGTCAATCATACCATTTAATTATTGAACTACTGTCATCCTCGCACCATGTTTTTTTCTGAGCACAGATTTTGAAACAAACTAAACGAAACGATTGAAACGAAACAAGAAAATTCATCGCGAAAAGCAATGAAACGAAATAAAACTGATTGCAAAACGCAATGAATTCACACAAATATTTCTCTTGTTCACAAGAGCACCGCGCCCCAATTTTTGAAATTGATTACATCGAGAAAATTATATATGTTCGGGTCTGCTAGCACCGTTCACAGACCTTGCATATATCACTTTATCGAATTCGAATCAATTCAATTCGAAAAAAAGACCAGTTGCAAACGCAAACACGGTCAATCATGCCACTTCTACTTTTCATCATGTCAACCTGACGATTTCTCACAACTAGTTCAATCCTTTACCCTCTCTCTCTCTCTCTCTCTCTCTCTCTCTCTCTCTCTCTCTCTCTCTCTCTCTCTCTAAAATATTAAGGTGTCAATCATACCATTTAATTATTGAACTACTGTCATCCTTGCACCATGCTTTTTCTGAGCACAGATTTTGAAACAAACTAAACGAAACGATTGAAACGAAACAAGAAAATTCATTGCAAAAAGCAATGAAACGAAATAAAAC
This sequence comes from Rhabditoides inermis, assembly GCA_963966185.1. NCBI lineage: Eukaryota > Metazoa > Nematoda > Chromadorea > Rhabditida > Rhabditidae > Rhabditoides > Rhabditoides inermis. The sequence continues at coordinate 87,677 of CAWZYM010000345.1, read as the reverse complement.
GAAATAAACTGATTGCAAAACGCAATGAACTCACACAAATATTTCTCTGGTTCACAAGAGCACAGCGCCCCAATTTTTGAAATTGATTACATCGAGAAAATTATATTTTCGGGTCTGCTAGCACCGTTCACAGACCTTGCATATATCTTTTTATCGATTTCGAATCAATTCAATTCGAAAGAAAGACCAGTTGCAAACGCAAACACGGTCAATCATGCCACTTCTACTTTTCATCATATCAACCTGACGATTTCTCACAACTAGTTCATTCCTTTGCTCTCTCTCTCTCTCTCTCTCTCTCTCTCTAAAATATTAAGGTGTCAATCATACCATTTAATTATTGAACTACTGTCATCCTCGCACCATGTTTTTTTTTTCTGAGCACAGATTTTGAAACAAACTAAACGAAACGATTGAAACGAAACAAGAAAATTCATCGCGAAAAGCAATGAAACGAAACAAAACTGATTGCAAAACGCAATGAATTCACACAAATATTTCTCTGGTTCACAAGAGCACCGCGCCCCAATTTTTGAAATTGATTACATCGAGAAAATTATATATGTTCGGGTCTGCTAGCACCGTTCACAGACCTTGCATATATCACTTTATCGAATTCGAATCAATTCAATTCGAAAAAAAGACCAGTTGCAAACGCAAACACGGTCAATCATGCCACTTCTACTTTTCATCATGTCAACCTGACGATTTCTCACAACTAGTTCAATCCTTTACCCTCTCTCTCTCTCTCTCTCTCTCTCTCTCTCTCTCTCTCTCTTCTCTCTCTAAAATATTAAGGTGTCAATCATACCATTTAATTATTGAACTACTGTCATCCTTGCACCATGCTTTTTCTGAGCACAGATTTTGAAACAAACTAAACGAAACGATTGAAACGAAACAAGAAAATTCATTGCAAAAAGCAATGAAACGAAATAAAACGAAATAAACTGATTGCAAAACGCAATGAACTCACACAAATATTTCTCTGGTTCACAAGAGCACAGCGCCCCAATTTTTGAAATTGATTACATCGAGAAAATTATATATGTTCGGGTCTGCTAGCACCGTTCACAGACCTTGCATATATCACTTTATCGAATTCGAATCAATTCAATTCGAAAAAAAGACCAGTTGCAAACGCAAACACGGTCAATCATGCCACTTCTACTTTTCATCATGTCAACCTGACGATTTCTCACAACTAGTTCAATCCTTTACCCTCTCTCTCTCTCTCTCTCTCTCTCTCTCTCTCTTCTCTCTCTAAAATATTAAGGTGTCAATCATACCATTTAATTATTGAACTACTGTCATCCTTGCACCATGCTTTTTCTGAGCACAGATTTTGAAACAAACTAAACGAAACGATTGAAACGAAACAAGAAAATTCATTGCAAAAAGCAATGAAACGAAATAAAACGAAATAAACTGATTGCAAAACGCAATGAACTCACACAAATATTTCTCTGGTTCACAAGAGCACAGCGCCCCAATTTTTGAAATTGATTACATCGAGAAAATTATATTTTCGGGTCTGCTAGCACCGTTCACAGACCTTGCATATATCTTTTTATCGATTTCGAATCAATTCAATTCGAAAGAAAGACCAGTTGCAAACGCAAACACGGTCAATCATGCCACTTCTACTTTTCATCATATCAACCTGACGATTTCTCACAACTAGTTCATTCCTTTGCTCTCTCTCTCTCTCTCTCTCTCTCTCTCTCTCTAAAATATTAAGGTGTCAATCATACCATTTAATTATTGAACTACTGTCATCCTCGCACCATGTTTTTTTCTGAGCACAGATTTTGAAACAAACTAAACGAAACGATTGAAACGAAACAAGAAAATTCATCGCGAAAAGCAATGAAACGAAATAAAACTGATTGCAAAACGCAATGAATTCACACAAATATTTCTCTGGTTCACAAGAGCACCGCGCCCCAATTTTTGAAATTGATTACATCGAGAAAATTATATATGTTCGGGTCTGCTAGCACCGTTCACAGACCTTGCATATATCACTTTATCGAATTCGAATCAATTCAATTCGAAAAAAAGACCAGTTGCAAACGCAAACACGGTCAATCATGCCACTTCTACTTTTCATCATGTCAACCTGACGATTTCTCACAACTAGTTCAATCCTTTACCCTCTCTCTCTCTCTCTCTCTCTCTCTCTCTCTCTCTCTCTCTAAAATATTAAGGTGTCAATCATACCATTTAATTATTGAACTACTGTCATCCTCGCACCATGTTTTTTTCTGAGCACAGATTTTGAAACAAACTAAACGAAACGATTGAAACGAAACAAGAAAATTCATCGCGAAAAGCAATGAAACGAAATAAAACGAAATAAACTGATTGCAAAACGCAATGAACTCACACAAATATTTCTCTGGTTCACAAGAGCACAGCGCCCCAATTTTTGAAATTGATTACATCGAGAAAATTATATTTTCGGGTCTGCTAGCACCGTTCACAGACCTTGCATATATCTTTTTATCGATTTCGAATCAATTCAATTCGAAAGAAAGACCAGTTGCAAACGCAAACACGGTCAATCATACCACTTCTACTTTTCATCATGTCAACCTGACGATTTCTCACAACTAGTTCAATCCTTTACCCTCTCTCTCTCTCTCTCTCTCTCTCTCTCTAAAATATTAAGGTGTCAATCATACCATTTAATTATTGAACTACTGTCATCCTTGCACCATGCTTTTTCTGAGCACAGATTTTGAAACAAACTAAACGAAACAAGAAAATTCATTGCAAAAAGCAATGAAACGAAATAAAACGAAATAAAATGATTGCAAAACGCGATAATCATACAACTAGAAGTGATAATTTACCTGGGCCTGACTCGGTGTGGGGCGCGCTTTGCAGCAGGGGCGGCGGGGCGCGGCGGGCTCGCAGTTCCATGGGCGAGGGACGGGCGAGTGAGGCGAAGCGACTGGAACGATCAATAATCGAAACACAATCCATTCGTGCTCACCCCGCCGACTGCGCGATGTCTCCATTGCGACGATTGGGAGGCGAGATCGCGGAGGGACGGCTAAAGTGAAAAAGTAACCGCTATTCTCTCTTTCTTTCTCTCTCCCTCCCTCTCTCCCTCACCTGCCGAATACCACGTCCCCGTCTCCGCTTTCCTCACTGTCCCCGTGGCTCGTCTGTTCGAGAGAGCCGAGAGCAGCCGCCGCCGAAGCACGGGCAAGACTGTCATGAACATGGATTGAAACACGAAATGACGTCAACCATCACGAGCAAGCCGTGCGGATGATTTCAGTATCAAACTCCAACATTTGTTTCATTGAGAAGCTTGTTCTTGGGTGTCAATTTAGATAATACACAGTACCTGCTCTGGTCGTCTACACTGCGCACGTGGATCATCTCCTCGGGGAGAAGAGTGGGCAGGGAGGCGAGCGGGTGGCCCGCGGAGCCGCGCCTGGATCAAAGCTGTCTGTCTGTCTCTTTCTCTCACTTCCCTCACATCCACCATTATGTGATCATCAACAGTTCTACAGAACAGCATAATCCATATTCTGAATCCGATCTCTCCCTCCATACCGTCTATCATTCCTTTTCTTCTTCTGCTTCGAAGGCCCCTGCGAGTTCGGCAGGTAGTTGTTGTTGACGGTGTCAGACATCTTGGCGTATACACCGATGAAGGCGCATCCGCTGCTTCACCAGTGCTGCGGCTGGCACATCGCCACCACACCGTCGAGCTGCAACAACATCCAATTAAATTCTACATTAATTAAACTGTCTGATGAAAATGTCTGACCATCAGCATCGATCGATAGATATCGGCAAGACTCACCTCTACTAGATGTTTGTTGAAGATGCTTCTATCGTGGATATTCGGTAGCAGACGTGGCGGTGGCGGATCCGCCAATCTAATGAAACAATAGAATATCAAACGAACGCGCGACGGAAACGAAATGAATGAGTGGATCCACCGCAGTGATGACAATCGTTACCGCGTGGTTTCCCGCGCAGTTACCGCGCAGTAATCATTAGGTAATCGTTATCGGTGATTGCAGGGTCAGAGAGAGACTGCGTGTTAAGAGAGAAGCTAGACGGCGAAGCACATTGCGCGAGCGCGTTGCGCGCGCAAAATCAAAAATCGCGGGAAAACATGTCTCCTCCGCGCCTGCCTACCTACACATCGCTGTCAACTACGTCGGATGTTTATTGTTGTTTGTTCAATCGCATTCAACTTATGTAGTGTGTTGTTGATCGCAGGTTGTATGTTGAATTGACGTGACTCAAGCATTAGCTGTTATTGTTCATTCAAATTGTTCAAGCGATTGAGATTTGTATTATCTTTTAAAAGTACTTGCGCGAAATTGGTCATATGCATACTCTGTAATCGCTCGATTGACTCAGCACGGCTCCGCCCCCGCCAGAAGATGTGTCAGTCGACGACTCGATGCAGCGCGCGTGGGCCGCCGCCGTCACCCACCCGGCCGATTCGTGGTGGGTCAATCCGGAACTCGTGTTCGCGTGTTCCACTACTTTATGATAGTTTGGATGAAAGCGTTAGCGGAGTCGCATGGAATTGATAGAAGAGGCGCGAATAGTGTACGGAATGATATAGGCGACAAAATAGCTATTAACTATTAGTGTTCTCGGGGTCGGTGTTGGTGCTCTCGGTGTTGGTGAGAAGGCGGTTGTTTTCTATTTTTGCAACACTCGTCTTATTCGTTCCCCCTAGGCGTCGCTCGTGGCACGCGCGCCCTGCCGCCCTCGCAGCGCCCACCCACCCTGAACTGTTCAACGCCAACAACTACGACAACCAGTTCGCGTCTGTCCAGAGGTATGGGGTCACCATCACCAGTCACCTGCCTGATTTCACGTTAATTTACGGATGTGCGAAATGTGAAGGCGAACACTTTTCTTTTGCTTTCTCATTATTTTACTTCCTATATGGAAGACTTGAAATATATACATTGAATACACAGTTTTCAGATCGAACACCTCGCCGCCCAAGCCGCTGATGTCTGACACCGTCAACAACAACTACCTGCCGAACTCGCAGGGGCCTTCGAAGCAGAAGAAGAAAAGGAATGACAGACGGTATGGAGGGAGAGATCGGATTCAGAATATGGATTATGCTGTTCTGTAGAACTGTTGATGATCACATAATGGTGGATGTGAGGGAAGTGAGAGAAAGAGATTGATCCAGGCGCGGCTCCGCGGGCCACCCGCTCGCCTCCCTGCCCACTCTTCTCCCCGAGGAGATGATCCACGTGCGCAGTGTAGACGACCAGAGCAGGTACTGTGTATTATCTAAATTGACACCCAAGAACAAGCTTCTCAATGAAACAAATGTTGGAGTTTGATACTGAAATCATCCGCACGGCTTGCTCGTGATGGTTGACGTCATTTCGTGTTTCAATCCATGTTCATGACAGTCTTGCCCGTGCTTCGGCGGCGGCTGCTCTCGGCTCTCTCGAACAGACGAGCCACGGGGACAGTGAGGAAAGCGGAGACGGGGACGTGGTATTCGGCAGGTGAGGGAGAGAGGGAGGGAGAGAGAAAGAAAGAGAGAATAGCGGTTACTTTTTCACTTTAGCCGTCCCTCCGCGATCTCGCCTCCCAATCGTCGCAATGGAGACATCGCGCAGTCGGCGGGGTGAGCACGAATGGATTGTGTTTCGATTATTGATCGTTCCAGTCGCTTCGCCTCACTCGCCCGTCCCTCGCCCATGGAAACTGCGAGCCCGCCGCGCCCCGCCGCCCCTGCTGCAAAGCGCGCCCCACACCGAGTCAGGCCCAGGTAAATTATCACTTCTAGTTGTATGATTATCATTATTGATTATTGATTGATTGGTTTTATCGATATATATTTCAGGCCGCTCACTCCACTGCCTCGTTCGTCCATCGTTGTGACGGGGGAGGCGGGTCCGCGGGCGCCGACTCGCAGGCAGTGGACGGCGCTGCCGAGTGTGCGCGAGTTGTTGGATGGGACGGCGGACTGTGTCGACATGGAGGAGTGAGTGAGTGCAGTGAGTGCAGTGAGTAGACGTGGGGGGAGGAGTGTCTGCTCATTCCTGTGTATTCCCGTGAGGTGGGGCCTACCTAGAGTGGGGGAAGCAGATGCGGCGACGTGGTATTTGGCAGTTGAGAGAGGGAGAGGGAGAGGTGGGGAGAAAGGGAATAGCGGTTACTATTCTTCAATCAATGTTTTTTTATTCTGCATTTGAACAGGATATTCGATATTAAAAATGACTATTTATACGTTCAGAGACGTTTTATTATGCGCAATAGAGTAATTATTGACAACACTTGTATGTTGTATTTTTTTTAAACGTCTGTATAGTTCACAAGTATCTCACTATTAGAGAGGGCGCGCAGCGCCCTCTCTCTTGGGTTAAAATAAGGCTCGCGCCAGAATTTTCAAGTAGCGATATCCAAAGGACATGTTAGCAACAATGTGAAGTCTTCCAATTTATGTTAGTTAGATTCGCACGGTTCCATAGGGCAGATCACTAATTGACGGCATCTTTGTATCTTTTCTCCGAAAGAAGTTATGAGCGATCTCGCACTCGCACTAGGCGAAAGGCCAGCGTGTGGGTGGGTGGGTGGGTGGGTGTCGTTTCCAGTCACGCTAGCTGATAGCTAGCCCTCTGCTGGCGGGCGAGCGCGAGAGCACGCGAGAGAGCACGCTGTTTGGAGAGAGACAGATGTACTTTGGTGGCTGCGATCAGTAGGAATTTAGTAAGGGGAGAGAGAAAGAGAGAACGAGAGAACGAGAGAACGAGAGAACGAGAGAACGAGAGAACGATATAACGAGAGAAAAGGAGAAAAAGAGAGGAGGGAAGGAGGGAAGGAGAGACGGAGAGAACGAGAGAACGAGAGAACGAGAGAAGGATAGAAAGAGAGAACGAGAGAACGAGAGAACCAGAGAAAGAGAGAAAGATATAAAAAGAGAACGAGAGAGCTAGAGAACGAGAGAAAGAGAGAAAGGGAGAAGGAGGGAAGGAGGGATGGAGAGAAGAAGAGAAGGATAGAAAGAGAGAACGAGAGAACTAGAGAACGAAAGAAAGAGAGAAAGAGAGAAAGAGATAAAGAGAGAACGAGAGAAAGCGAGAACGATATAACGAGAGAATTAGAGAACGAGAGAAAGAGAGAATGGGAGGAGGAGGGAAGGAGGGAAGGAGAGAAAGAGAGAAAGAGAGAACGAGAAAACGAGAAAACGAGAGAAAGAGAAAACGAGAGAAAGAGAGAACGATATAACGAGAGAGCTAGAGAACGAGAGAAAGAGAGAAAGGGAGAAGGAGGGAAGGAGGGATGGAGAGAAGAAGAGAAGGAGAGAAGGAGAGAAAAAAGAGAAAGAGAGAAAGAGAGAAAGAGAGAAAGAGAGAAAGAGAGAAAGAGAGAAAGAGAGAAAGAGAGAAAGAGAGAAAGAGAGAAAGAGAGAAGAGAAAGAGATAATGAGAGAACGAGAGAAAGAGAAACCGATAGAAAGAGAAAACGAGTGAAAGAGAGAACGATATAACGAGAGAACTAGAGAACGAGAGAAAGTGAGAAGGCGGGAAGGAGGGAAGGAAAGAAGGAGAGAACGAGACAACGAGAGAACGAGACAACGAGACAACGAGACAACGAGAGAACGAGAAAACGAGAGCACGAGAGAACGAGAAAAAGAGAGAACGATATAACGATATA
>CAWZYM010000345.1:0-75000 GCA_963966185.1 Rhabditoides inermis | reverse complement strand
CATTATGTTGTGTTCGTGTGATACATATTCACTATTCACATATTGTTTGACATATTGCCACAGATTTCGGTGTTCGCGACAAATATTCATTTCAAGGGGAGTTTGAAGTGACTGCGACCACATGTTGAACATATATTTATTATATATCATATTCAATACTTTTCTTCCAACTGCATTCACAACTGATATCTAACTAAACAGTAAACACCATCTATCTTCTATGCGCGATCAAGTGTTTCGCACTGTATTTTGAAGACCTCATTTGAAGAAACCGGTCACACCTAAAACACACTGATCTTTCTCTACCTTCTCTTTCCTTTCTAGAATGTACTCGTCTTCCAACCCCTCCTCCTCCTCCCCTCCAACCATGACCTACTCGAGGGCCGAGTTGGCGCAACACTGCACGCACGAGTCTCTCTGGGTGGCGTACCAGGGAAAGGTGGGCGAATTTCTCTCTCTCTCTCTCTCTCTCTCTCTCTCTCTCTCTCTCTCTCTCTTCTCTCTCTCTCTCTCTCTTCCGAACACTCGCAGCCAGGTGGTGCAACGTTGCGTGTGTCGCTGATATCGAATGAGGCTCCATCCGACTCGAATGACCCCGTGTCTGCCTCGCACTCTTTCACACTCCTTATTCTCTCACACAAAACAATGACGACAAGGGATTGATGAAAATGGTAGCATGTACCCATCAACAACTACCGAATAGTGAAGTTCGGATGGTGAAGGGGCGGGGCTTAAAAGGGCAGGGCCTTCCCCCTTTTTCTGAGAAGGTCGGATGGTGACGTGTGGCTTCCCCTCGTATTCACTTTCGAATCTCGTTGTGCCGTCACTGTGGAGAGGTTGTTACTAGAACAATACATTTTCTACACTGCTGATTGTTTCAGGTATACGACATGACGTCATACTATCAGTTCCACCCGGGCAGTACGGCAATGCTCAGGCAGGCGGGGAAGGTAGGGAGGGAGAGGGGGAGCAAGAGAGGGGGGGAGAGAGATAGAGAAAGGAGAGAGAGAGCGAGAGAGAGAGAGAGAGAGAGAGAGAGAAAGAGAGGAGAGGAGAGAGGAGAGAGGAGAGAGAGATAGAAGGAGAGAGAGGAGAGAGGAGAGAGAGTGATAGGAGAGAGAGGGAAAGGGAGAGAGAGGGGTTGGAAGAGGGGGGAGGGAGAGAGAGGGGATGGGGAGAGGAGAGAGAGAGGAGAGAGAGTGATAGGAGAGAGGGAGATAGAGAGGGGAGAGAGAGGGGGGGAGTGAGAGAGAGAGAGAAAGAGAGAGAGAGAGACCACCCTCCCTCTCAGGACGCGTCCTCCGTCCTCACCACCATCCCCTCCCACAACCTGGCTTGGGGCAGCATCGAGAAGATTCTCGACAAGCACTGCATCGGACGGCTGGGATAGTGACGTCATTCTTATGGATAAATTTCTTATATTTCTGAAGTTCACTCCGATATTCCATTTATGTGCATATTTGCAAACAATTTTGTATTTTGCTGCGTTTCACTATACCACACCACAATCCGAAAACTATGAACAGTCGTTTGTTATGTGTTAATATTTCAACAAACTCCATGTTGACATGCTGTGTCACCAAAAAAGCGAGGTGTGTGAGAATCGGTCCATCCCAAGTCCAATGTTTCTATACAATATTTACAACAACAACAACAACGACAATAAAACAATAAGAGCAAATCAACAACTTCTCAAGAGCAGGAAAAAAAGAAAAAAAAGAGATCAAGCTGCGAGATCTCTATGGGTGAGCGAGATGGGCGTGGGAGTAAATGTAGCCAGAATCAAACACAAAATTAAGGAATGAGGATAGGAGAGGGAGTGAATGTGAAAAAACCATAAGCAAAAACAAATTCAAACAAATGGATAAGGGTGGGAGTGGGTCTGAATGTAAAAAAAGTGCTAATCAAAAACGGGCAACGATAAAAGACAGAACGATGTAAAGGAAAAGGCGCACTAACTATGATAGAGGAAGACAGAGGGAAGCGGGAGAGCCTCACTGGCACTTGTCCCTATAGTCTGCGTACCAGTCGGGGTACTGGCCGGCATGCTCTGCCTGGAACACCGCCAGCTGCACGAAGAACTCGCGGCGGGTGGGGGAGGCGGAGGCGGGTGGAGAGCGGGGGCTGCAACACGGATTGTGGGGTGATTCCGCACTCTCTCACTTCTACCACAGAACTTCTTCGTCAACTTCCTCACGCACAAATCCGATTATAATTTGACAGTCCATGTTGGCGCGACGTTTATCGTCCACAAACCATGTACTAGTTCCACTCACGCGTCACAACAGTGGGCAGCGCCGCAGAAATGAAGCACACATTCTCTAGGCGCCCCAACCCGGCCTTTTCTTCTCTTCACATGAATCAAAAATAACAAACACTCCTCTCCTGTGCTCCCTCTATTCCCCATACCTTCCCACTCCCACCCCCCGTCCGTCCACTCACTGCACTCACTCACTCCTCCATGTCGACACTGTCCGTCGTCCCGTCGAGCAGCTCGCGCACACTCGGCAGCGTCGTCCACTGCCGGGGAGAGGGCGCCGGCGGACCCGCCTTCCCCGTCACAACGATAGAGGATCGAGGCAGCGGCGTGAGCGGCCTGGATGCAATCAATCAATCAATCAATATTCGTGAAATTATCAGCAGTAACTGGTACTAATTTACCTAGGCCGGACTGGAAGAGGCGCGCGCTTGGCAGCCGGGGCGGAAGGGCGCGGCGGGCTGGCAGTATCCATGGGCGTGGGGAGGGCGAGAGACGAGAAGCGACTGAAATGATCGAGAGCACTAATCACTATCATCGCCCCTCGAGTGTGGCGCGGCCTCTTTGATTCGCGTGCCGGCTTCTTTGATCGATATTAGCGTTTGAATGCGCGCGCTTGGGTCTCCTCACGACTAGAGGGTAGATCAAATGCGACTAGAGGGTAGATCAATTTTCTATCGTGACCCGGCAAACTATCTCCCTGAATGATATTATTCCGTCCTCACCCCGCCGACTCCGTGCCGTCAGTGCTTTTCTCTCTCTCCTCTCTCCTCTCTCCTCTCCTCTCTTTCTCTCTCTCTCTCTCTCTCTCTCTCGCTCTCTCTCTCCTTTCTCTATCTCTCTCCCCCCCTCTCTTGCTCCCCCTCTCCCTCCCTACCTTCCCCGCCTGCCTGAGCATTGCCGTACTGCCCGGGTGGAACTGATAGTATGACGTGATAGAAGGAGAGAGAGGAGAGAGGAGAGAGAGTGATAGGAGAGAGAGGGAAAGGGAGAGAGAGGGGTTGGAAGAGGGGGGAGGGAGAGAGAGGGGATGGGGAGAGGAGAGAGAGAGGAGAGAGAGTGATAGGAGAGAGGGAGATAGAGAGGGGAGAGAGAGGGGGGGAGTGAGAGAGAGAGAGAAAGAGAGAGAGAGAGACCACCCTCCCTCTCAGGACGCGTCCTCCGTCCTCACCACCATCCCCTCCCACAACCTGGCTTGGGGCAGCATCGAGAAGATTCTCGACAAGCACTGCATCGGACGGCTGGGATAGTGACGTCATTCTTATGGATAAATTTCTTATATTTCTGAAGTTCACTCCGATATTCCATTTATGTGCATATTTGCAAACAATTTTGTATTTTGCTGCGTTTCACTATACCACACCACAATCCGAAAACTATGAACAGTCGTTTGTTATGTGTTAATATTTCAACAAACTCCATGTTGACATGCTGTGTCACCAAAAAAGCGAGGTGTGTGAGAATCGGTCCATCCCAAGTCCAATGTTTCTATACAATATTTACAACAACAACAACAACGACAATAAAACAATAAGAGCAAATCAACAACTTCTCAAGAGCAGGAAAAAAAGAAAAAAAAGAGATCAAGCTGCGAGATCTCTATGGGTGAGCGAGATGGGCGTGGGAGTAAATGTAGCCAGAATCAAACACAAAATTAAGGAATGAGGATAGGAGAGGGAGTGAATGTGAAAAAACCATAAGCAAAAACAAATTCAAACAAATGGATAAGGGTGGGAGTGGGTCTGAATGTAAAAAAAGTGCTAATCAAAAACGGGCAACGATAAAAGACAGAACGATGTAAAGGAAAAGGCGCACTAACTATGATAGAGGAAGACAGAGGGAAGCGGGAGAGCCTCACTGGCACTTGTCCCTATAGTCTGCGTACCAGTCGGGGTACTGGCCGGCATGCTCTGCCTGGAACACCGCCAGCTGCACGAAGAACTCGCGGCGGGTGGGGGAGGCGGAGGCGGGTGGAGAGCGGGGGCTGCAACACGGATTGTGGGGTGATTCCGCACTCTCTCACTTCTACCACAGAACTTCTTCGTCAACTTCCTCACGCACAAATCCGATTATAATTTGACAGTCCATGTTGGCGCGACGTTTATCGTCCACAAACCATGTACTAGTTCCACTCACGCGTCACAACAGTGGGCAGCGCCGCAGAAATGAAGCACACATTCTCTAGGCGCCCCAACCCGGCCTTTTCTTCTCTTCACATGAATCAAAAATAACAAACACTCCTCTCCTGTGCTCCCTCTATTCCCCATACCTTCCCACTCCCACCCCCCGTCCGTCCACTCACTGCACTCACTCACTCCTCCATGTCGACACTGTCCGTCGTCCCGTCGAGCAGCTCGCGCACACTCGGCAGCGTCGTCCACTGCCGGGGAGAGGGCGCCGGCGGACCCGCCTTCCCCGTCACAACGATAGAGGATCGAGGCAGCGGCGTGAGCGGCCTGGATGCAATCAATCAATCAATCAATATTCGTGAAATTATCAGCAGTAACTGGTACTAATTTACCTAGGCCGGACTGGAAGAGGCGCGCGCTTGGCAGCCGGGGCGGAAGGGCGCGGCGGGCTGGCAGTATCCATGGGCGTGGGGAGGGCGAGAGACGAGAAGCGACTGAAATGATCGAGAGCACTAATCACTATCATCGCCCCTCGAGTGTGGCGCGGCCTCTTTGATTCGCGTGCCGGCTTCTTTGATCGATATTAGCGTTTGAATGCGCGCGCTTGGGTCTCCTCACGACTAGAGGGTAGATCAAATGCGACTAGAGGGTAGATCAATTTTCTATCGTGACCCGGCAAACTATCTCCCTGAATGATATTATTCCGTCCTCACCCCGCCGACTCCGTGCCGTCAGTGCTGCAGCGAGTGGGAAGCGCGATCGCGGGACGGCTGAAGCTGAAGTGAAGTCGTGACTACTATTCTCTCTCTCTCTCTCCCTCTCCCTCCCTCCCTCTCTCCCTCCCTCTCTCTCTCTCCCTCTTACTCTCTCTCCCTCTTACTCTCTCTCATTCTCTCTCTCTCCCTCTCTTTCTCTCTCTCTACCCCCCGTAACAGCAAACATTTTTGATGAATACTGATGAATAGGTATTGCGTATTTCACACAGTGACAGTACCTGTTCTGATCTCCTTCGTCTGCACTTCGCACGTGGATCACCTCCTCGGGGAGGAGAGTGGGCAGGGAGGTGAGAGGGTAGCCCGCGGCGCCGCGCCTGGATCACTTCTGTCTGTCTCTTCCTCTATCTCTTTCTGTCCACCACACAATGTGATCCTCAACAGTACAACAGAATACGGATGAACACGTATTTCGTGTTTCTATCTCCCCCTCCATACCGCCTGTGACTCCTCTTCTTCTTCTGCCTCGGAGGTTCCTGCGAGTTACCCTGGTAGTTGTTGACAGTGACAGACATCAGCGGCCTGGGCGGTGAGGTGTTCGTTCTGAAACGTATTCGCCGTCACTTTTCGCACTTCCATAAACTAACATAAAACAGGTGGCCTCATACCTCTGGACAGGCGCGAACTCGTTGTCGTAGTTGTTGGCGTTGTACAGTTCGGGATGGGTGGGCGCGGCGAGGGCGGCTGAGCGCGTGTGCCACAAACGACGCCTAGGGGAGGAACGAATGAGACAATCGCTGCCAAAATAGGAAACAGCCTTCTCGGCTTCTTCCCCGCGAATCACCGACAATTTTACGCATGAATTCAAATTACATCCGGTCCACACATCCTAAGCAAGTGGAGTAGACGAAAGCTCTTGTTTGATGAAGTAACGATAAGGATAAGGAAGTACAATGTGTCACAAGCGTTCTCCACCCACCACGAGTCGGCCGGATGGATGACCGCAGCAGTCCACGCGCGTTGCGCAGCTAACACGTCGTCCGGCGGAGGCGGCGGAGCCGTGCTGAATTAATCGAAGAACGAACAGCGAAATACGTAAACGAATGATTGATGATAACTTCATCACCTCCATTACAGCTGGCGCCACGACTCTTCTTCGTTCTCGTCGCCCACCCTCTCGCCCGTCTCACCGCCGCCTCAGATCAGGCCGCTAGCCGTCGCTCGAAGGAAGACCCTTATGAGGTGAGCATAAATTGACATTGCCTTGGGTTACGGTAGGAGAATAATTTGAGCTACTCCACTCGCTTAGGATTACGGTAGAAGAATAATTGGAGCTACTCCACTCGCTTAGGATTACGGTAAGAGAATAATTTGAGCTACTCCACTCGCTTAGGATTACGATAGGAGATTAATTTGAGCTACTCCACTCGCTTAGGATTACGGTAGGAGAATAATTGTAGCTACTCCACTCGCTTAGGATTACGGTGGGAGAATAATTTGAGCTACTCCACTCGCTTCGGATTACGGTTGGAGAATAATTTGAGCTACTCCACTCGCTAGGATTACGGTAGGAGAATAATTTGAGCTCCTCCACTCGCTTAGGATTACGGTAGGAGAATAATTTGAGATACTCCACTCGCTTAGGATTACGGTGGGATAATAATTTGAGCTACTCCACTCGCTTAGGATTACGGTGGGAGAATAATTTGAGCTCCTCCACTCGCTTAGGATTACGGTAGGAGAATAATTTGAGCTACTCCACTCGCTTAGGATTACGGTAGGAGAATAATTTGAGCTACTCCACTCGCTTAGGATTACGGTGGGATAATAATTTGAGCTACTCCACTCGCTTAGGATTACGGTGGGAGAATAATTTGAGCTACTCCACTCGCTTCGGATTACGGTTGGAGAATAATTTGAGCTACTCCACTCGCTAGGATTACGGTAGGAGAATAATTTGAGCTCCTCCACTCGCTTAGGATTACGGTAGGAGAATAATTTGAGATACTCCACTCGCTTAGGATTACGGTGGGATAATAATTTGAGCTACTCCACTCGCTTAGGATTACGGTGGGAGAATAATTTGAGCTCCTCCACTCGCTTAGGATTACGGTAGGAGAATAATTTGAGCTACTCCACTCGCTTAGGATTACGGTAGGAGAATAATTTGAGCTACTCCACTCGCTTAGGATTACGGTAGGAGAATAATTTGAGCTACTCCACTCGCTTAGGATTACGGTGGGAGAATAATTTGAGCTACTCCACTCGCTTAGGATTACGGTAGAAGAATAATTTGAGCTACTCCACTCGCTTAGGATTGACGGTTGGAGGAGCGAGTGGAAAGGAGCAAGGTGGAACACATTCGTAGTATTTTTCGATCGATTTATTGATTGATTTTTTCACCGTTCGTATGTTTTCTTATGTGAAATACATGTGTTTTGTTGCAAGGTATTTACCAAAAATGTTTATCCAATCACAATTGTCACACAATAACACTATTCATGATAAACAAATACGTAATCAAAAATGCAAGATTTGTATTGTCTAGAACACGGATCTGTTGTAACACACTCGATAGTAAACTAGTCATGTCAAAGTTAAGTTTTAAGTGATAAGCTCTTTCTATCTACTGCAGCATCCCCTCGAGAAGTCTGTTGTGCTTCCTGGGGAATCCTCCCTCTTTCTCCTGCCAGTATCGACCATTCGACGTGTACATCTCCTGTCCAGTCACCCCATCCACCAGAGAGAACTGGAGAACTAGAGAAAAAGAGAAAGGGAGAAGGAGGGAAGGAGGGAAGGAGAGAAGAAGAGAAGGAGACACGCGAGAACGAGAGAACGAGAGAACGAGAGAACGAGAGAACGAGAGAAAGAGAAAACGAAATAACGAGAGAACTAGATAACGAGAGAACGAGAGAACGAGAGAAAGAGAGAAAGGGAGAAGGGGGGAAGGAGGGAAGGAGAGAAGGAGAGACGGAGAGAACGAGAGAACGAGAGAACGAGAGAACGAGAGAACGAGAGAACGAGAGAAAGAGAGAACGAGAGAAAGAGAGAAAAGAGAGAACGAGAGAAAGAGAGAAAAGAGAGAAAAGAGAGAAAGGGAGAAAGAGAGAACGAGAGAACGAGAGAACGAGAGGAATTGGAGAACGAGAGAAAGAGAGAAAGGGATAACGAGAGAACGAGAGAAAGAGAGAACGAGAGAAAGAGAGAACGAGAGAAAGAGAGAAGGAAAGAAGGAGGGAAGGAAGGAAGGAGGGAAGGAGAGGAGGAGAGGAGGAGAGAAGGGGAGAAGGAGAGAAGGAGGGAAGGAATGGGAGGAGAGAAGGAGGAAAGGAGAGGAGGAGAGAAGGAAAGAAGGAGAGAAGGAGGGAAGGAATGGAAGGAGAGAACGAGAGAACGAGAAAATATCGAATAAATTTGAAATGAAATTGATGAAATAATGAGAGAAGAACATGTTACATGTATGAAGACGAGAGAGAAAATTTCTATGAAATTCAACAAAAGGACATATATTATCTTTTAAAAGTACTTCCGTAAAAAGTGTTGTTTGTGTTAACCTGATTCAAGAAAAGCGCATGCATATATTATTAATTTTCGAAAAATCAAATCGTAAACACCTGAACATGAAAACTAACACAAACTTGCTCTTTCAAAACGTTGAATAATTTTTGAATAATTAATGTTGAATAATTCCATGTTTTATTTTTTTGACATTTTTATACCTGAAACAATGAGTCAAACAACATCACGAATAACATTTTATTTTACTGATAAACCATAAATAATAAACCGCAAAAAACACTAAATAAACAAAACAATCGTATTATTCTGAATGTTACGTGTAACTATTCTATATTCGTTTGAAAGAGCAAGTTTGTGTTAGTTTTCATGTTCAGGTGTTTACGATTTGATTTTTCGAAAATTAATAATATATGCATGCGCTTTTCTTGAATCAGGTTAACACAAACAACACTTTTTACGGAAGTACTTTTAAAAGATAATATGGAATACTCTATTGATCTACCGTATTCCTAGTCTTTGTGCGAGGGGCTCCGATTCACCCTTTCTTCTCACTCACGCCCTCAACACGGACCGATCCGGCGGAGAGGTAGCGATCGAGTATCGATTAGTTATGTGATTATCGTTCGATTGAGAATGGCACTGGTGACTGCGTTCGCAGTGAGTAGGAGAGAGAGAGAGAGAGAGAGAGAGAGAGAGAGAGAGAGAGAGAGAGGGAGGGAGGGAGGGGGAGAGAGAGAGAGAGAGAGAGGGAGGGAGGGGAGGGAGAGAGAGAGAGAGAGAGAGAGAGAGAGAGAGAGGGAGAGAGGGAGAGAGAGGGGGATGGAGGTAGAGGGAGTGAGAGAGGGAGGGGAGAGAGAGAGGGAGAGAGAGGGGAGAGAGGGAAAGAGGGAGATAGATGGAAAGAGGGAGAGAGGAGGGGGAGAGAGGGAAAGAGGGAGAGAGGGAAAGAGGTAGAGAGGGAAAGAGAGAGACGCCCCCTTCAGGTGTCGCACAATCCGCAGATCAGTGCGCTGTACGCAGAGAGCAAGGGATGGGCGTGGAGAGTTCTGTGTTCCTCTGTTTCCTTGCATTATGTATCCGTCTCTACATATCCGGACGAGCCACTCTTCCCAGGTGGCAGAAGTTTTCCCCGTCTATGAAGACTGTCAAGTTCTCCCCATGCTTCGAGATCACCTGCGACGTCAGACTGTGCCTCGGTACAGAGGATTACGCGTGGAATAAGATGAGGATTGCGTTATAGATACAGGGACTTATTTCTGATAAAAAAATTTCATTTATGCTTTTTTATGCTCAATTTTTAGATTCACCATCTTCTCATGCGGTCTCAACAAGCTCACACCAGAGGAGCGGACGCAGGTGCCACAGAGCGACGCCAGGTATCGATCGATTGATTTCCGATTTATTTCCTAGATTGCGCCCCGATGTTCGCTATTTGGACGTGGGAAACGGGCCGAAGGCGATGTACTACAAACAGGCACTCGAACAGGTACGACAGTTCTATACTAACTCTGTACACCGTTCTTTTTTCAGAAGCAGCGCGCGATGCTCAAGTCTGGCGCGGTGCAGAACATGTTCCTTGAGAAGACGGTGGATGGGGTGACTGGACAGGAGATGTACACGTCGAATGGTCGATACTGGCAGGAGAAAGAGGGAGGATTCCCCAGGAAGCACAACAGACTTCTCGAGGGGATGCTGCAGTAGATAGAAAGAGCTTATCACTTAAAACTTAACTTTGACATGACTAGTTTACTATCGAGTGTGTTACAACAGATCCGTGTTCTAGACAATACAAATCTTGCATTTTTGATTACGTATTTGTTTATCATGAATAGTGTTATTGTGTGACAATTGTGATTGGATAAACATTTTTGGTAAATACCTTGCAACAAAACACATGTATTTCACATAAGAAAACATACGAACGGTGAAAAAATCAATCAATAAATCGATCGAAAAATACTACGAATGTGTTCCACCTTGCTCCTTTCCACTCGCTCCTCCAACCGTCTCCCATCTCTTCACTCCTCCTCCAGTCGGAGCATCTCCACGGAGGTGGGCGAAAAATAGCCGCCTATCGCATACATCATCTTGAAATGAACGTATGACGTATGCAGAGACTTCCTGATTTCACCCCAATAGATTTATTCTAATGACGTCATGATCTACCAAAAAGATCACATTCATTTTGCGTCAAACTGTTCTTTTTTTCCAAATTCCTTTGCCACCCACACCCACATTGTCTAGCACGACGAGTCCACAGCTATTGCGCGCGTGTTGCAGATCTGGGAGCGCTTGCCACTCGTCAGCAACCAGCATCTAGATGTCAATCGTAAGAAAAAACGAGGACTCGAGGACACTAATAACACAATATCCACCTTAACATGTTGCTTAGGTTGGTGTAGCCATCCGCCGGCGATCACCAGTCGCCCGTCGCACACCGTCGCACCAACCCCGCACATTCTCTGTAGTTGTATTTTTATTAGAAAGAACGCTCAGCGCCCTCTCTTTGGCTTAGGATAGGGCTCGCGCCAGAACTTACAAGAAGCGATTTCCAAAAGTCATGTTAGCAACAATGTGAACACATCCAATTCATGTTAGGTAGATTCGCACCGCTCCTTAGGCCATATCACTTGTCAACGGTCCATTATGCTCAGGTTTGTGTTAGTATTTTAAAACGTTTTATGCATGCGCTTTTGTTGAACTGGGTCAAGACAAACTGACTTTCTTTCCGCAAGTACTTTTTAGGACAGGATATTTTATCTCGAATCAAGTAGCACAAGGCAATGTAATTTACGGTAAGGTTACGGTAAAGTACAGTAATACAACGCCTACTGCGAGTTCCAACAATACGAATTTCGGTGGTCCCGTGGATGCGTACGTGTTGTTGGTAATGCTTGTCATCCAATTCATTTTGTTTGTTCTGTCCTGAACAAAGTGCTTTTTAACAGATGATATGTTAATATCTTGAATTTTGTATAATCATCCATTTGAACTCAGCTCAACATTTCTCGTAAGAAACATTATGTTTTATTTTGTCCAATTCTGTACACTAAACAGTTGGACAGTGAAAAATTCATCTCACATTCACAGTTTCCCTCCGCAAAGCTGTCAACAAGTAACACGTAAAGACGGAAAAAATTGAAAAGACCCACTAGCTTCCCCATGGTGGGTCCGGGCACGAAAATTTCAAATGGATGATACGGTAACTAAGAGCTTTCATGTTTTCGCGATCTTACGTTTCACCAGAAATTGATAAGAAAAGACCGTCAATTCTTTTCGATAAATGCAGTGAGGTCGCTCAGAATTAGCTGTCAGGAGACATTGCTTCTATGGCGCAACTGGTTAAAGTTTCGCCTGACAATCACGAGTTGCGGGTTCGGATCCGCTGACGAGTTTTGCTATAACTCTTTCGATACAGTCAGCCTGTTTGCGAATTAAGGGCGGCGCGCAGCGCCGCCCGTTTGTCTTGATCTTTGGCGCGCGCAGCGCGTCACCCCCAAGGCATACACAATTTCCTCTATCCCAATACGATATACTCCATAGTATGTGTTTTTTTGTTAGAATGTCATTTGACAAGACCTATGAGTATGATTCGAGAAATAAATATCGGTTGCGGCATCCAAAATATTCAAGAAAACTTTTCTCTCATTCTGCCACTAAAAGTTACGACGACGACGACGACGACGCGCATCACGTAAGCCCCGCCCACTGCACTCTGCGCTCATTGGTCGCTCGGCCCCCTGTCTCTGCAATTTGATTGGCCGAACGCGCATGCCCCGCCTTTCGCTCAGCCACTCATCCCCGCGCGTCTGGCTCTCTCACGAGCGCACGCTCTCTGCGCGCTCTCTCTCTTCCCGTGCGATTCGAGTGGTGCAGCAGGCAGGGGTGAGAGGGCCCAAATTTTGGCGCGAAAACTGTGGGGGTGGTGGGTGCGAGCGGAGTGGAGAGAAGTGAGCATGCGTTTCCATATTCAGGATACGTTTTCGAATGCGTAATAGCGCGCGTCAATAAGAGACTGGGAAGCGCGTGAGCATGCGTTTCCATATTCAGGGTACGTTTTCGAACGTTTCTAGGCAAGGGTGAGAAGTTATGGCGTGAAAATTGTGGGATGATGTGTGGTGTGCGAAGGGAGTGAAGAGAGAGACGCGTAATAACGCGCGTCAATAAGAAACTGGCAGGCGCGTGAGCATGCGTTTCCATATTCAGTATACGTTTTCGAATGCGTAATAGCGCGCGTCAATAAGAGACTGGCAAGCGCGTGAGCATGCGTTTCCATATTCAGGATACGTTTTCGTTTCTATTTTTGATACATACATTCGCGAGTAACTCTTATCAACGCACATCAACCTAACCTGAAAAAATTTCTTCGAAATTCGAGAAAAGGACATCCATTCTCTTTCGAAAAGTACATAAGTAAAGAGGAGTGGTTTGTTTTGATCTGATTCAACAAAAGCACATGCATAAAATCTCTTCGCAGCTGACTAAAATATCAAAACAAACCTGCTCTTTCTAATTGATGAAAAGCCAACATAAATACTATGCATTATAATAATTTATTTATAGTGATGAATTCTAATAAAAATTTGGTCTATTTCATAGTCACGATACATTATACATATATTAATGTTTAAAAAAATCATTGCAAAACAAAGAAAACATATAAAATATATGCGTATGCATGCGTATATCTGCACAAAAGTCACAAATTTTAGAGGGATAAACCATCATTCGAAAGAGCAGGTTTGTTTTGATATTTTAGTCAGCTGCGAAGAGATTTTATGCATGTGATTTTGTTGAATCAGATCAAAACAAACCACTCCTCTTTACTTATGTACTTTTCGAAAGAGAATCATAACTCGTGTAGAATTCAGTCAATCATTTGGGATTTTTGTCCAGCTTTAAAGAAGAACTCCGGGGAAAGAGTCACCCGGGCGAACAGAGGTCGCGCTCTATTCAATGTTTTGGCGCGAAAGTGAGCAGTGCACATAGAGGCCAGAGTGAGAGAATGAGAGCGGCCGTTCGCGTTTGCGCTGTTAGAATACACATAATGACAACGTATTAATTAAAACTTATTCACTACATTATATCATCCATAGATATTCCAACTAAAAACATCTCCTCACAGACAGAGGAGAGGGTATGTGTAGTAGGCCGGAAACAGTGAAACATAATCTTTCAGGTTTATAAATTGTATGGGAATGAAGAAACGAAAGCATGCACACATAACGCCGTTTATCACATAGCTCATATCAATCATTGTGTGTCTCATGTTGCTGCTCTTCCTTCTCGCGCCTGGGTCCATCGGTCCGTCCGCCCGCCGGTCCGTCCACTTGGTTCGTCCAGATCTGCAACGCACTGCATTAGCAACATCGACGACATGACATGGTCAAAAAAGAAAAAAAGAGCTTGTTAGGTTATTGAACAAAGTTACAAACCAGGTAGCAATAATTCGAATACATTGCGTGAGATGAGAAACACTTACCCTTCTTCATTCTCATGCGGGCCTCCTTGCCTCGCTTCCTCCTCCCGTTTCGCGCGTCGCACGGTCGCGCATGTCACACCCATTTCATCCTACAAGAAAACATGATAATGTGCAGAACGCAATTATAATAACACTACAAAACGAGGCTATGCACTATGACACGATGTGAACATACAGGTTTCAAAAACGACATACTATTTTCGAACACAGTTATTTACGAATAGTAATGAACATTGTGAAGGTAAATCAGATTAAGAACATTACTTCATTTCTCACCTGTAGTTCTTGAGACAATTGTAGAGGTCCGTGCTTCCTCGCCCGCGCCGATCATGAAGTGCAAGTGCAGCAACGGCTGCTACGCAACGCGTATTACCTAAACGCACGTCGTCAAAACATTCCCATACATCGATACATAAGAAACATACTGCAAACAAATAACATATACCAACGAAACAATGAAAATAAGGCGTGACACAAATCGAGCGAGACATTTCGAAACAAAAACACCTGCAAATTGGGTTTGATTGATGAACAATCGTGTTCTATCGTGTTGTAAAGACACATAAAGATGCATAAACACCTCTTGCATCGATTAAATACAAAAATAACTAACAAAAACAAGAACAAACGAACGAAATCAAGGAAAACACACAAACAGCTGATCGTTGGATTGCACAATGCAAAGGTGGGCGTGGCTATCAGGCCCCGCCCCCATTTGAATATTATTGCCAAAAAGAATTCGGACTGAATAATTCAATATGCAAATTTTTGTTTTCTCTCGAAATTTTGACTATCCGATTCGTAATCACAGCCTATGATTTCCCCTGATCCCCCCGCACTCTATTTTTCCCCGGAGTTCTTCTTTAACAGAATTTATATTTATATTTTGAATCCTGTATAATCCATTTAAACTCAGCTCAACATTTCTCGTCAGAAACATTTTGTTTTCTTTTGTACAATTCTGTACACTAAATTGTTGGACAGTGAAAATTCCATCTCACATTCACAGTTTCTGTCCGCAAAGTTGTCAACACGTAACTAGCGTAGTGGTAGCGCTCTCGAAGGGACTTCTTGGCAAGAATACTTTCGTGGGTTCAAATTCCACTGGTCACCCAAGGTTTTGTCAAATGGAAATATTTCTAATAGTAATGAGAAGCTTGATTTCTCTGAAATTCTGTTAAAGAAGAACTCCGGGGAAAAATAGAGTGCGGGGGGATCAGGGGAAATCATAGGTTGTGATTCCGAATTGGAAAGTCAAAGTTTCAAGAGAAAACAAAAATTTGCATATTGAATTATTCAGTCCGTCTTTCTTTGTTGACGCTATTATTCAATGGGCGGGGCCTAAGCTTAGCCCCGCCCACCTCTGCTTGATGCAATCAGCCGATCAGCTGTTTGTGTGTTTTTGATGATTTAGTTGATTTGTTGTTGTTTGTATTGGTTATTTTTGTATTAAATCGTTGCATTAGGTGTATATGTATCTACCTGTGGTTCTACAACAGAATTGTTCATCAATCAAACCCATTTTGCAGGTGTTATTTTGTTTCGAAATGTCTCGATTTGTGTTTCGCTTAGTTTTATTGCTTTTTTTCGTGTATGTTATGTTATATGCAGTATGTATTGTGCGTTACCATATGTGAATGTATTGACGACATGTGTTTAGGTAATGCGCGTTGTGTAGCAGCCGTTGCTGTACGTCATTTTCGACGCGGGCGGCGCTGCACTGAGCGGGCGTGCTCTCTGCAATCGACTCAAGCACTAGCGCGAACAGTACAAGTGAGGATATTTCCTAACCGATAAAATACAGTCGTAATCTACAATCTGAAGTTTTCATAAATACCTTCGAAAATAATATGTTGTATGTTTCTGATACGTGTATGTTTTATTGTGTCACAGTGCATAGCCTTGTTTTGTAGTGTTAGTATAATTTCATTCTGCACATTATCATGTGTTCTTGTAGGATGAAGAGGAGGAGGCGGACGTGGCATGCGGTGCTACTGCGACGGTGCGACGCGAGAGAAGCAAGGAGGAGGTGAGGCGAGGAAGCGCTCATGGGAATGAAGAAGGGCAAGGATCTAGGAGGTAAGCGTTTTCCGTCTCACGTATTGTAATTGACTTATCGTTACCTGGTTAGTCATGTAACTATGTGTTCAATCACCTAACAAACTCTTATTTGACCAAGTCATAGTCGTCGAAGGTGTTGATGCAGTGCGTTGCAGATCTCGGACTGCAATTCGACCCGGGCGCGAGAAGGGATTGAGCAGCAGACACATAATGATTGATATGTGATAAACGATGATATGCGTATATGAAGTGGCATTTTGTTTGGAAATTTGGAAGATTATGTTTTACTTTTACCGGCTTGCTACACAGATGACAGTGAGAAGATGGTTGTAGCTGAGTTAGCAATGGATGATACGATGTACTGAATAACTTTTAATTGTTAAATTACCATTTAGTGTATTCCATAGTGCACTGCTAACTTGCCGTTCTCATTCTTGCGTTCTCATTCCCCCTTGTCTCTCTGTGTACTGCTTTTCGCGCCAAAACATTGAATAGAGCGCGGCCCCTGTTCGCCCGGGTGACTCTTTCCCCGGAGTTCTTCTTTAAACTCGCAATCAGAAAGTGCGCCGCCCTCTCTCTATTCCCGCGGAGAGAGTACTATAATCGAGAGATCCAGGTCCGCGTTGCGTGCCCACCATCCGCGTGTGGCGGCTGCTGGGCGCACAGCCAACGGTCAACTCGCTGATTCTGACTATAAGTATGTATTAAACTAAAATACACACCTCTACAAGCGACGTTCCGGTTTTCCAAGAAGCAGTATGTGCATCGAACACGTTCACCTTCAAAAAGCATTGCCACATGAGAAGATAAATGCGTATGACACACCTTGGCGATGCCGTCCGCAGTTTTCGTGCGCCCTCCAACAATCATCAGGCGACCATCCACCACGCAAAGAGGAAAGTAACGAGACAAATCGTCTGGGAACGCACACAGATGAATGAATCCAGACTCTGAATAAAACAGCATGTAATGATGATGAATGATATATAAACTAACCAGGATCGCTCGGATCGAGTGTCTCGATGGTCTCGGTACCCTCGTCAGCCACACAAATGCGGTCATTGAAGGAAGTGACAGAGACGATGTCACCACTGTAATTTTCACCATGATGAAAATATATTAGATTCTGTGCAAACGTTTGAAACCTAATAACGTCGATAAACGATGCAAACTCACATCTTTCCAATAGCGCTGTGAACGAGTGTCCAGGTTTCCGAGACTTTTTCGAACTTGTACACGTCTCGGCTGCTGAATTCCGTTTTGCAATTTTTGTGCAAACAAATACTCACTTTCGAGTGACGACTCCAATCGCATACATGAAGTCCGCAACAACACACAGTTTCCAGTAGGAGCCGGTAGACGGGGGAGCGATCAGACGCCAGGTACCTAACAATATATTGGTAGACAACAATAGAGAAAGGTCACATACCTTGCGAAAGAACAGCTATTTGCTGGTCGGAGCAATAAATTCGCTCGTCGTAAACCACAGCCGAGCACGGATCCCTAGCACAGATAAATATCAGTAAATATATTATACAGTTTATTTACATGTTCACATTGAGGTGTGGTCCATCCGTCCACACACCGCTCGCCTTCCAGTTCATTCCACGATTACGAGGCGAGTGCGTGGACTTCATGGCAATATCCTGTAATGATATACATGTAACATGTTCATTTTCTTTCCCAGCCGGCGCGCGGTTGAACAAAGCTTCCCCTGAACAAAGCTGTGCGGCGGGGGACTCTAACCGGATCGGTGATTGATTTTGCTAATCTCTACATCTACGGCATTGAGACTGGAAAGGAATCTTAGAAGACGATGACAGTATCGGAGACGTCTCGTCGTGATCGATCTTCGGAGCTTCCGCCGAGATGGAAACTTCTCCAGAAGCCGCAAGCAGGGGCTGACATTACCAATAGCACGTACGCATCCACTGGACAAACAAACTCGTGTTATTGGAACTCGTTATTAGGCAAGCAATATTGTATTACTATACTTTGCCGTATTTCTACTGTAATTCACGTATTCGATATTATGTCATTGTGTGTTACTTTATTCGAGATAAATATTCTGATTTTGATTCTGTTCATACAAATTTACAATAGGAATCGTCAGGGAGAGCGTACCTCCACACAATGCATGTAGATCTGGAAGCACTCCTTGTCCTCGGTGACGAGAGGTTCCCTGCCGACAGTGTTCACCAGATAGTTCATCTCCAGACAAGAGAGACGAACGAGAGACAACAGCCTAGAGTGGATTCGATCCATGGAAGAGAACGGTATAGTACTCACTCCTTCATGTGCTGCTTCCTATTGTCGGGATCGGCCCGCACCCAATTGCACACTCCAGAAAACACGTTCGACTCCCGACAGCGGAGGGACTTATCTGGAAATCGAAATGGAAATGAACACTCTTCTATTGGAGTCGTTTATACCTGCGAGAAGAGTGTGCACATCCTTTTTGTCGAGTCCGACGAACTCAGGAGTATCGGTGAGAGAACTGAAACATACACTACTCGATGAAATTTAAATGCAATGCACTCACTCGAAGTTGCGGCGCATCATTTTCCATGCGAGATCCTTCATCTCTTCGCAGGTATATAGACAAGCGAACGACCACATCTCAATGCAGTTCGAACTAGTCACGTTAGCCAGCAGAAACCTGAAATATTCATAAAAAATAATAGACGCTTCTCGATTTCCTCACTTGGCGCATCGCTTCTTCAGTGTGTTCAGCTGAAGATAGCTAGCCTCCGGGAAGAGACGAGAAGCGATCGACTCGTCTGTGCTAGTTTAGAACTTTTTTTGTAATAGTACTAACCTATTTGAATGGCGTATGTATACACGTATTTCAGAAGAATCTCGATGATGTCACTGTCCATATCCTATATTTCATTCCAATCTTTAATGTTTCGTGCAAATGTATTACCAGATCGATCTTTCCGTCAATGGCCTCCTTGAAATTCGAGTGGAAGATGCGCTTGAAATGCGGAGAGGCAGCTGTGAGCACATTCCAGTGAGCCATGAACTGAATATCGTATGATTATATATTCCATACAAATCAGAGATCACAAACTCACTTCTTTCCCATCGCGAAGGGAAACGAGCTTTACATCACACCCTTCAGCGTCACTGAAATAGAATTAATTGTCAAAAATCACGTTTATTCGGAATTGCTAATATGTTTATGGCTATGACACTTACAATAACGAAATCACTCATAACTCGAAAGAAACGTACTGGTCAGACTAGGGTTGCCTCGTTTAAACACATATTTTTCATGCTTGCTTTTCTATCGTCACGAGTTTTTTTTCTTGTCAAGGAAATAAACACATTCATTTAATTTTTTGTCAAGGCTTCTTTACGAAAAGGAAGGTGCAATTTCACTAATCGGGCTCAAATAGATCATTTAGGTCATCGTCTAAGTTACATAACATTAATTTCATTCTAAAAAAATTGAAAGTACTCATGAAAGACTTGAAAGTACTTTTGAAAGATAATATATACTTACATTCTCTGTTGATTGAGTCGAGAGAGGAACGCTTCACATTCCTCTAGGTCCATTGCACCTTGTAGAAAAGAATGTCCGTTGGGGAAAGAACGGCGCTTATCAAAGATGTGTTATCTTATCAATCGATCGCGCTTCGATGTGCTAGTGATAAAAATGGTGAATCATTAGACAATTACATCTTCTTCAAAAACCTTTTTTTTAATGCAATGAATCGACAACACAAGTTATCAGTCCATTTACGACACAGTCCAGTAGAGACCTCGGGCAATTCAGTTATGGTTCGCTCCCCCACTCGAAGGTCACACATAGGAGAGTGGGGGACGAGCGGAAAGGATAGTCACTCCGGCATTTATCAACGATGTCCTTATATGAGAGCATCCTTCATTGACAACGAGAAACAAGAGGAAGATGTGTAATCCGTCTAATTCACGATTTCATCTGCATTTTAGGTTGACATAAGAAACTGATAAAAGAAGAATCTAAACACATTTCGTTTCGAACAACTATCGAACCATTTCCAAGTACCACGGCAGCCACCCGCCAATTCGCGGCTCGATGTCAGAGAGACGGCGGGATTCACGGCGGCGGAGATGTCTGGACAAAGAGAGAGAGAGAGAGAGAGAGAGAGAGAGAGAGGGGGGGGGGGAGAAGGAAAGAGATGCACTCACTTGTACACCTGTCTCTGCAACGATCAGTATTATGAAGGCAACTCCGTAGCACGCGGCGAAAAGATCAAACTGGAACGGAATCACATTGTATCACACAATATTGTATCGCTATTATGTAATATATACCGCTACACCAATGGGACGTTGGAGAGAGACGTTTGTTGTCACTATGTGTGCATCAACTCACAATAGGTAAGATCCGGATGGAATGGAGCGCTATGGGGGTGTAGCTGATAGACGCTGCGTCTCTCTCGGCTGCACGTGCCCGGCTCGTGTAGCAAGACCGTCCATATCTGCCAGCTTTCTTCACAATACCCACTTATCATATATAGACACTGGACCTATCTAACGACGACATCTTTCAGGGTTCGGTTGCCAATCTGACTACTCCGCAAACACGTGGTGAAGAAGCGGGATCTGAGTGGGCGGGTTTTTCACAATTGCTGACAAGGGAAGTGTCTCAGGTCATCCGCTCCGAATTGAACGAAATTGTGCTCGTTCGATAGCCAAGGACCTTCTGATCAATGTTGCCATTAGTCATTTTTGCTAAGGAACATGTTGAAGTACCGTAATCCTACCGTAAAGTTCCGGCAGTTTTCAAGGTTTTTCACAATTGCGTTTCGTTATCGTGTTTGAGAGAGCTGTTTTCCAACTCAGTTAGCCTAGTGGATAGCGAGGTATTCGGGAAATCTGATAGATCCGGGTTCGATCCCCGCTATAAGCATTTTGTTTTGCAAAAAAGTTTTTATTCAAGTTCGATAAACACATCAACATTAACATTATAACAATAACAGAATATCAACTACCACTGTTTTACAATAATTTCAATTTTAAGTTCATAGACTAAAAACAATGAACAACCACCAACCAACAACGTTAAATAATACTCGGAGTGTTCTATACACAACAAAGAGTACTAAAACAGTTTACTCACAGTGGTTGTCATAATCGATCACGAAGTGCTCGAAACAGTACTTATTCTTGCACTGTGAAAAGCACATAAAGTATAACTCCGCGCATCCTGTTTTGCACTGTGTTTTGAAGTCCTCATTTGAAGAAACCGGTCACACCTAAAACACTCGGATCTTTCTCTACCTTCTCTTTCCTTTTACCTTTACCTTCTATCTTCTATGCGCGAAGTGTTTTGAAGACGTTCTCAAACCGTTTTTTCTTTCTTTTCTAGAATGTACTCCTCTTCCAACTGCATTCACAACTGATTTCGCTCTGGCCCGTCTACTGATATAAATTGTAAACACCTTCAAAAAAAGACCGCGATCAAGTGTTTTGAATGCGTTTTGAAAATATTTATTTGCTGAGACAGTACACATTTCATTTTAGAATGTACTCCTCTTCCAGGCCTGATTTGAAGAGACGCTCCTCAAACTCAAACATCACTGATCTTTTTTCTAGAATGTACTACTTCCAACTACTTCACAACTGTCAAAATACCTTCTATGCCCGTTTTTTAATCACTTATCGAAATGTCTGATTTGAAAAAAACGCTCCTCAAACATGAACTTTCTTTTCTAGTCTAGTATGTATACTCTTCTTCCAACTGCTTTCCCAACTCCTGTCTAAATTCCTTCTAAGCGAGTGTTTTGAAGACGTTTTTGATTTGAAGAGCACTAACATCACTGAACTGTTTCTTCTTTCTTTTCTAGAATGTTTTCTCCTCTTCCAACTGCTATCACAACAACTATCATTCTATGCGCGATCGCGTGTTTTGAAGGCATTTTCAAACGAATTATTTGAAGAGACGCTCCTCAAACATCACTGAACTTTCTTTTCTAGAATGTACTCCTCTTCCAACCCCTCCCCCTCTCCTCCAACCAAGACCTTCTCGAAAGCCGAGCTGGCCCAACACTGCACACATGAGTCGCTCTGGGTGGCGTACCAAGGAAAGGTGGGGCGACAATCTCTCTCTCTCTCTCTCTCTCTCTCTCTCCCTCTCTCTCTCTCTCTCCCTCTCTCTCTCTATCCCTCTCTCTCTCTCTCCCTCTCTCTCTCTCTCTCTCTCTCTCTCTCTCTCTCTCTCTCCTCTCTCTCTCTCTCTCTCTCTCTCTCTCTCTCTCTCTTGTTCTCTCTCTCTCCCTCTCTCTCTTTCTCTCCCCCTCTCTCCCTCTCTCTTTCCCAAATACACCAGGTGGCGCAACGTTGCGTGTGCCGCTAATATCGAATGAGGCTCCATCCTACTCTAGTGACCCCGTGTCTGTCTTGCACTCTTTACTCTCTCACGAATCACTTGACGCAAATGACGACAAGAAATGAAAAATCATTCAAACACATACCAAATACATGGTTCTAGTTCTCACAGTCGTTATAATTCAAGGCTCTGTCTTGTTCTCGGCTGAGAACAAGCGGCTATATCCTTGTTACTCTCTATGAGTAGTGAGATAAACGCAATACCAACAAAAACATGGTGGTAGAATGCAGGTCTCTTTCTCTTATTCGTTCTCTTATTCGTATTTAGCGCTTTGGCGGCTGGAATATGATAGAAATGTGTTTTATTGGTAAATATACGATATGACGTCATACTATATACGATATGACGTCATACTATATACGATATGACGTCATACTATATACGATATGACGTCATACTATAAACGATATGACGTCATACTATATACGATATGACGTCATACTATATACGATATGACGTCATATCAGGTTTAAGACATGACGTCATACTATCAGTTCCACCCGGGCAGCACGGCAATGCTCAGGCAGGCGGGGAAGGTAGGGGAAAGAGAGAGATAGAAGAGAGAGAGAGAGAGAGAGAGAGAGAGAGAGAGAGAGGGAGGGAGAGAGAGAGAGGGAGAGAGGGAGAGAGAGGGGGGGGGGGGGAGAGAGAGGGGAGAGGGGAGAGGAGAGAGGGAGAGAGAGAGAAGAAAAGAGAAGGGAGAGAGAGGGGAAAGAGAGAGAGAAAAAGAGAGAAAGAGAGAGAGAGAGAGAGAGAGAAAAAAAGAGGTTGAGAGAGGGAGAGAGAGAGAGAGAGAGAGAGAAGGAGAGAGAGAGTGAGAGAGAGACAGAGAGAGAGAGACAGAGAGAGACAGAGACAGAGACAGACAGAGAGAGTGAGAGAGAGAGAGAGAGAGAGAGACAGATACAGATACAGAGACAGAGACAGAGACAGAGAGAGAGAGAGAGAGAGAGAGAGAGAGAGAGAGAGAGAGAGAGAGAAGGAAAGAGAAGGGAGAGAGAGGGGAGAGAGAGAAAGAAAGAGAGAGAAAGAGAGAAAGAGAGAGAAAGAGAGAAAGATAGAGAAAAAAAGAGGTTGAGAGAGAGGGAGAGAAGAGAGAGGGAGAGAAGAGAGAGAGAGAGAGAGAGAGAGAGAGAGAGAGAGAGAGAGACCACCTTCCCTCTCAGGACGCGTCCTCCGTCCTCACCACCACTCGTCCTCCGTCCTCACCACCATAAAGTTCTTGCATTACTTTTTTGGACTGATGTCGAATGTGCGCACGTTACCTAGTGCACACCTCGCGGTCGTGCAAGCGGTTCCTCCTCGGCCGCTCCTCATCCTCCACTGGGCTGGGGGCCAGCGCAACGAACGTACCAGATCTCTTCCTCTCCCTCCCTAATCCACCCCTCTTTTCGAATTGATCGCTTTGAACAGTTTTTTTTATGTTTTTGATTGTGTGACGCAGGTTTTTTTTTCTGTAATAAATTCATTCATTTTAAAGTCCACCTCGATATTCCATTGATGTGCATATTTGCATGCACTTGTGTCTTTTGCTGCGTTTCTCTATACCACATCACAATCCGAAATCCATGAAAAAATCGTTCGCCGGCTGCGTTATTCTGCAAGCCGTAAAACGAAAAAAGCGTATGAATCCTCCCATTGAATCCTCCCAAGTCCAACGACGTTCCTGTACATTATTTACAACAACAACAACGACAATAAAACAATAAGAGCAAAACAACAACTTCTCAATAGTAGGAGTAACTGGGATATACGCGTAAAACCATATGGGATTGATTACAAAAAAAAGAAGAGATCAAATCTCTTTAATTTTTCTCTCAAAAGAAGAGAAAAATCAAAAATCAATGGATGTTATGGGACGGATGTGAACAACTGCTAGTCAAACTGTGTGATAGGAGATATGAACGATAAATGTAGGAAATATACTTACATACTATGAAAGAGGAAGGACAGTGGAAATCAGAGTAGGGTGTGGGGGATGGTATGAAGGAAGTGCACACGGTAGAAACTGCTACTCGCACATTATCTATCAGCTACGTCCAAAGAAGGAAGAGGGTGTTTTTCGCAACTGCTACCATGTGCATTCCCTTCCCGTGTGAGAAGGGAGAGCCTCACTGGCACTTGTCCCTGTACTGTGTGTACCAGTCGGGGTACAGACCGGCATGCTCCGCCTGGAAGACCGCCAGCTGCACGAAGAACTCGCGGCGGGTGGGGGAGGGGGGAGGAGAGCGGGGGCTGCAACGTGTATGCTGATCATTCATCGCACTCACCACTAATGATTTGAGTGATATACAGTTATCTCTGATCGAAATAACTACTTTCCATTCGTTAAAAAAACTGCCCTGCCTCCCTCTCCCTCTCTTGATTCCCCATATCTTCTCATCCCTCGGGCCACTCACTGCATTCACTTCACTCACTGCACTCACTGCATTCACTTCACTCACTGCACTCACTACACTCACTGCACTCACTGCACTCACATCACTCACTGCACTCTCTGCACTCACTTCACTCACTACACTCACTGCACTCACTCCACTCACTCCACTCACTCCACTCACTCCACTCACTCCACTCACTACACTCACTCCACTCACTACACTCACTACACTCACTTCACTCACTACACTCACTCCACTCACTCACTTCACTCACTGCACTCACTGCACTCACTGCCCTCACTCCACTCACTCCACTCACTGCACTCACTACACTCACTGCACTCACTACACTCACTCCTCCATGTCGACACTGTCCGTCGTCCCATCCAGCAACTCGCGCACACTCGCCAGCTTCGTCC
Source organism: Rhabditoides inermis (assembly GCA_963966185.1). NCBI lineage: Eukaryota > Metazoa > Nematoda > Chromadorea > Rhabditida > Rhabditidae > Rhabditoides > Rhabditoides inermis. Next base: position 49,660 of record CAWZYM010000345.1, on the reverse strand, counting down.
ACTGCCGGGGAGCCGAGCCCTGGGGAGAGGGCGCTGGCGGACCCGCCTCCCCCGTCACATAGATAGAGGAACGGGGCAGTGGAGTGAGCGGCCTGGAATAGAGCAATCAATCAATCAATATTCGTGAAATTATCAGCAGTAACTGGTACTAATTTACCTAGGCCTCGTGAAAATATCTGTTGAGAGTTGAGACGTGATGTTCAGCCGAAAACAAGACAGAGCTTTGAATTATTACGACTGTGAGTCAATCAATTCAATAATCATAAAATATCATTAGTAACTGGTACTAATTTACCTAGGCCGGAGAGGTGCGCGCTTGGCAGCAGGGTCGGAAGGGCGCGGCGGGCTCGCAGTATCCATGGGCGTGGGGCGGGCGAGCGACGAGAAGCGACTGCAATGATCGAGATCACTTATCACTATCATCGGCCCCCAACAACCATCATCATTATCATCGGCCCCCCCGACCTATCCGTACTCACCCCGTCAACTCCCTGCTGTCAGTGCTGCATCGATTGTGAAGCGCGATCGTGGGACGGTTGAAGCTGAAGTGAAATCGTAACTACTACTCTCTCTCTCTCACCTGCCGAACACTGCGTCGCTGTGTCCGCTTCCCCCACTGTCCCCGTGAGTGCGCGTCTGGACGAGAGAGCCCAGAGCAGCGGCGGACGATGAACGGGCAAGGCTGGATAAAACCATTGGATATGCTGTAATAGCAAACATTCAATATTTTTCATGTGCCAGAGTGCTAGAGAAAACTCGAGTTTTTTCGGCAGTAAATCTAGATGTAAACCACAGTACCTGTTCTGGCCGCCTTCAACTGCGCTACGCACATGGATCACTTCCTCGGGGAGGAGAGTGGGCAGGGAGGTGAGAGGGTAGCCCGCGGAGCCGCGCCTGGATCACTTCTGTCTGTCTGTCAGCCGCTCTCTCTCTCTCTCTCTCTCTTTCCTCATGCCCATACGTTTATCGTTTATCACTGATTATCAACAGTTTTTGAGAACACAAAAGTCCATAGTAATATTTCCCTCTCCATACCGCATGTGACTCTTCTTCTTCTTCTGCTTCGATGGTCCCTGCGAGTTGGGCAGGTAGTTGTTGTTGTTGACAAAAACAGACATCAACGGCTTGGGCGGCGAGGTGTTCGTTCTGAAACGTATTCGCCGTCACTTTGAGCACATCCGTAAATTAACGTGTAACCAGGCAGGTGACCTCATACCTCTGGACAGGCGCGAACTCGTTGTTGTAGTCGTTCCCGTTGAGCAGTTCGGGATGGGCCGGCGCGGCGAGGGCGGCAGAGCGCGCGTGCCACGAACGACGCCTAGAGGAGACGAATGAGACGAGTGTTGCCAAAATAGAAACAGCCTTCTCGGCTTCTTCCTCGCGATTTTTTTTAGCCGGTTGAATCCGGGGTCCTCCTAGTCGAGAACAAGATGTGGTTCTTGGATTACGACAACGTCAGCAGAGGGAGTTGGGTTGGGTGGCGTCGGACGTCTTGAATTCCGTTCTTGAGTCCGTAGATGGTGCTGTGACGCCTTCTGGCTACCATGAGAGTGGATTGCCACACCACAGGGGCTGGGTGAATTTAACAAGAATGGTTGACTCCGAGGGGGATCGAACCAGCGACCGTGAGATTGAGAGACGAACGCTCTATCCACTGAGCCGCGCCCCCGGCGCGAATCACCGGCAATTTTACGCATGAATTCAAATTACAGCCGTAGGAGGCCAAATTTCGCACACTGTAAGATCTTTGAAAGATCACAACGCTGAAGGACAATGTGTCACAAACGTTCTCCACCCACCATCCACCACGAATCGGCCGGATGGATGACCGCAGCGGTCCACGCGCGTTGCGCAGCGTCCTCGTCTGACACGTCGTCCGGCGGAGGCGGCGGAGCCGTGCTGAATTATTCGAATACAGTAATCCTGGAGTAGCTCAAACTATTCTCCTACCGTATTACTAAGCGAGTGGAGTAGCTCAAATTATTCTCCCACCGTAAACCTAAGCGAGTGGAGTAGCTCAAATTATTCTCCCACCGTAATCCTAAGCGAGTGGAGTAGCTCAAAGTATTCTCCTACCGTAATCCTAAGCGAGTGGAGTAGCTCAAATTATTCTCCCACCTACCATCGTAATCCTAAGCGAGTGGAGTAGCTCAAACTATTCCCCTACCGTAATCCTAAGCCAGTGGTGTAGCTCAAATTATTATCCTACCGTAATACTAAGCGAGTGGAGTAGCTCAAATTATTCTCCTACCGTAATACTAAGCGAGTGGAGTAGCTCAAATTATTCTCCTACCGTAATACTAAGCGAGTGGAATAGCTCAAATTATTCTCCTACCGTAATCCTAAGCGAGAGGAGTAGCTCAAATTATTCTCCCACCCTAAACCTAAACGAGTGGAGTAGCTCAAATTATTCTCCTACCGTAATTCGAAGCGAGTGGAGTAGCTCAAATTATTCTCCTACAATAATACTAAGCGCTTGGAGTAGTTCAAATTATTCTCACACCGTAACCCAAGACAATGTCGAATTATTCTCACCTCATCAGGGCCCTCCTTCGAGCGACGGCTACCGGCCTGATCGGGGGCGGCGGGGAGACGGGCGAGAGGGTGGGCGACGAGAACGAGGACGAGTCGTCACGCCAGCTGCAATGGGAGGGGATGAGGTTAACATTAGTTTAGTTGTCGTATTTCGCTTTTCGTCAGTTGTTAGCATCAACGACCAGGAACTTCAAGAACAGTTACAAAAAAAAATGAACGCAAATAAAACAGTTCGAACCAGCTTACAACTGGTGATTGTGAAAACGACGCCAGGCAAAACCCGTACCTATCGGGAGCGCAGCGACGACGCGGCGTGTTGTCTACAGAAGGCACGAGACGCGCTTCGAACTCGTCCCTGAATTGATGAGTTTACTAGTTACGAAAGAAACAATATGCGTCTTACATAAATTAGCTCAGTTGCATCACGTTCCAACGCGTACATGCACTTCGCGTCATATTTTTGAACAAACTGCGCACATTTTTGATCAGTAACGACAGTTCATCGCCTCGCAACTTCAACAGTTTGAAAAAAACAATGATACCTGCGACTCATGCGCTCCGCGCTCCTCGATGACATCGCTTCTCCGGAAGGTGCCTTCCGGATCGTCGATCTGGGTCCGGTCCTGCTGAGTCGCCCGAGACGACTACTGAGAAGAGAACGGTGAAAATGGGACAGGCTACGACCGTCAAGCGCAATGTTAGATGTGAAGAACGCGCTATGCAATTCAAAAACAAACAAAAACAAACACAAATACAAAACCTATATAAACAACATCGGTGCGCCGAAAAGCGGCCGCGGTATCACGCAATATACGAAATGCGCGCGAGGCGAGAGGGGCGGGGCCAAGTGACCACAACAAGACACCCGACTTGTGACTCGATGACTCATCGCATCGACTATCGCGAAATCTCACTACGTGCCACTAATTAAGACAAATTATGGCGTTCTGGAAAATTCATCACTTCATCACTTCATCACTTCAAAGTGATGAAGTGATGAAGTGATGAAGTTCATCTCCTCTCGCAATTCACGCTCGCAATTGCTTAACGAGCGTGCGAATAGAATGCAACAACAGCAAAACGTTTGCCCCGAATCGGGATCGATCCGGTGACCTTACCATCTTCAGTCGTACGCTCTCCCAACTGAGCTATCGAGGCGTGCTCTTTCGATGCATCGAGTCAGTGTCGTGACGAGCCGCCACAAAATAGTCGCTTGCGAAAACGCACTCCGCAAAACAAAAGATTCTCTTCGGCCGGGAATTGAACCCGGGTCTCGCATGTGACAGACGCGGATACTAACCACTATACTACCGAAGACACATCTCCTCTCGCAATTCACGGGGTTGCTTGACGAGTGTGCAAATAGAATGCAACAACAGCAAAACGTTTGCCCCGAACCGGGATCGATCCGGTGACCTTACGATCTTCAGTCGTACGCTCTCCCAACTGAGCTATCGAGGCGTGCTCTTTCGATGCATCGAGTCAGTGTCGTGACGAGCCGCCACAAAATAGTCGCTTGCGAAAACTCACTCCGCAAAACAAAAGATTCTCTTCGGCCGGGAATTGAACCCGGGTCTCGCATGTGACAGACGCGGATACTAACCACTATACTACCGAAGACACATCTCCTCTCGCAATTCACAGGGTTGCTTGACGAGCGTGCGAATAGAATGCAACAACAGCAAAACGTTTGCCCCGAATCGGGATCGATCCGGTGACCTTACGATCTTCAGTCGTACGCTCTCCCAACTGAGCTATCGAGGCGTGCTCTTTCGATGCATCGAGTCAGTGTCGTGACGAGCCGCCACAAAATAGTCGCTTGCGAAAACGCACTCCGCAAAACAAAAGATTCTCTTCGGCCGGGAATTGAACCCGGGTCTCGCATGTGACAGACGCGGATACTAACCACTATACTACCGAAGACACATCTCCTCTCGCAATTCACGGGGTTGCTTGACGAGTGTGCAAATAGAATGCAACAACAGCAAAACGTTTGCCCCGAACCGGGATCGATCCGGTGACCTTACGATCTTCAGTCGTACGCTCTCCCAACTGAGCTATCGAGGCGTGCTCTTTTGATGCATCGAGTCAGTGTCGTGACGAGCCGCCACAAAATAGTCGCTTGCGAAAACTCACTCCGCAAAACAAAAGATTCTCTTCGGCCGGGAATTGAACCCGGGTCTCGCATGTGACAGACGCGGATACTAACCACTATACTACCGAAGACACATCTCCTCTCGCAATTCACGGGGTTGCTTGACAAATGCTTGACGAGTGTGCAAATAGAATGCAACAACAGCAAAACGTTTGCCCCGAACCGGGATCGATCCGGTGACCTTACGATCTTCAGTCGTACGCTCTCCCAACTGAGCTATCGAGGCGTGCTCTTTCGATGCATCGAGTCAGTGTCGTGACGAGCCGCCACAAAATAGTCGCTTGCGAAAACTCACTCCGCAAAACAAAAGATTCTCTTCGGCCGGGAATTGAACCCGGGTCTCGCATGTGACAGACGCGGATACTAACCACTATACTACCGAAGACACATCTCCTCTCGCAATTCACAGGGTTGCTTGACGAGTGTGCGAATAGAATGCAACAACAGCAAAACGTTTGCCCCGAACCGGGATCGATCCGGTGACCTTACGATCTTCAGTCGTACGCTCTCCCAACTGAGCTATCGAGGCGTGCTCTTTCGATGCATCGAGTCAGTGTCGTGACGAGCCGCCACAAAATAGTCGCTTGCGAAAACTCACTCCGCAAAACAAAAGATTCTCTTCGGCCGGGAATTGAACCCGGGTCTCGCATGTGACAGACGCGGATACTAACCACTATACTACCGAAGACACATCTCCTCTCGCAATTCACGGGGTTGCTTGACGAGTGTGCAAATAGAATGCAACAACAGCAAAACGTTTGCCCCGAACCGGGATCGATCCGGTGACCTTACGATCTTCAGTCGTACGCTCTCCCAACTGAGCTATCGAGGCGTGCTCTTTCGATGCATCGAGTCAGTGTCGTGACGAGCCGCCACAAAATAGTCGCTTGCGAAAACTCACTCCGCAAAACAAAAGATTCTCTTCGGCCGGGAATTGAACCCGGGTCTCGCATGTGACAGACGCGGATACTAACCACTATACTACCGAAGACACATCTCCTCTCGCAATTCACAGGGTTGCTTGACGAGTGTGCGAATAGAATGCAACAACAGCAAAACGTTTGCCCCGAACCGGGATCGATCCGGTGACCTTACGATCTTCAGTCGTACGCTCTCCCAACTGAGCTATCGAGGCGTGCTCTTTCGATGCATCGAGTCAGTGTCGTGACGAGCCGCCACAAAATAGTCGCTTGCGAAAACTCACTCCGCAAAACAAAAGATTCTCTTCGGCCGGGAATTGAACCCGGGTCTCGCATGTGACAGACGCGGATACTAACCACTATACTACCGAAGACATATCTTCTCTCGCAATTCACGGGGTTGCTTGACGAGTGTGCGAATAGAATGCAACAACAGCAAAACGTTTGCCCCGAACCGGGATCGATCCGGTGACCTTACGATCTTCAGTCGTACGCTCTCCCAACTGAGATATCGAGGCGTGCTCTTTCGATGCATCGAGTCAGTGTCGTGACGAGCCGCCACAAAATAGTCGTATGCGAAAACTCACTCCGCAAAACAAAAGATTCTCTTCGGCCGGGAATTGAACCCGGGTCTCGCATGTGACAGACGCGGATACTAACCACTATACTACCGAAGACACATCTCCTCTCGCAATTCACGGGGTTGCTTGACGAGTGTGCAAATAGAATGCAACAACAGCAAAACGTTTGCCCCGAACCGGGATCGATCCGGTGACCTTACGATCTTCAGTCGTACGCTCTCCCAACTGAGCTATCGAGGCGTGCTCTTTCGATGCATCGAGTCAGTGTCGTGACGAGCCGCCACAAAATAGTCGCTTGCGAAAACTCACTCCGCAAAACAAAAGATTCTCTTCGGCCGGGAATTGAACCCGGGTCTCGCATGTGACAGACGCGGATACTAACCACTATACTACCGAAGACACATCTCCTCTCGCAATTCACGGGGTTGCTTGACGAGTGTGCAAATAGAATGCAACAACAGCAAAACGTTTGCCCCGAACCGGGATCGATCCGGTGACCTTACGATCTTCAGTCGTACGCTCTCCCAACTGAGCTATCGAGGCGTGCTCTTTCGATGCATCGAGTCAGTGTCGTGACGAGCCGCCACAAAATAGTCGCTTGCGAAAACTCACTCCGCAAAACAAAAGATTCTCTTCGGCCGGGAATTGAACCCGGGTCTCGCATGTGACAGACGCGGATACTAACCACTATACTACCGAAGACACATCTCCTCTCGCAATTCACGGAATTGCTTGACGAGTGTGCGAATAGAATGCAACAACAGCAAAACGTTTGCCCCGAACCGGGATCGATCCGGTGACCTTACGATCTTCAGTCGTACGCTCTCCCAACTGAGCTATCGAGGCGTGCTCTTTCGATGCATGGAGTCAGTGTCGTGACGAGCCGCCACAAAATAGTCGCTTGCGAAAACTCACTCCGCAAAACAAAAGATTCTCTTCGGCCGGGAATTGAACCCGGGTCTCGCATGTGACAGACGCGGATACTAACCACTATACTACCGAAGACACATCTCCTCTCGCGATTCACGGGGTTGCTTGACGAGTGTGCAAATAGAATGCAACAACAGCAAAACGTTTGCCCCGAACCGGGATCGATCCGGTGACCTTACGATCTTCAGTCGTACGCTCTCCCAACTGAGCTATCGAGGCGTGCTCTTTCAATGCATCGAGTCAGTGTCGTGACGAGCCGCCACAAAATAGTCGCTTGCGAAAACTCACTCCGCAAAACAAAAGATTATCTTCGGCCGGGAATTGAACCCGGGTCTCGCATGTGACAGACGCGGATACTAACCACTATACTACCGAAGACACATCTCCTCTCGCAATTCACGGGGTTGCTTGACGAGTGTGCAAATAGAATGCAACAACAGCAAAACGTTTGCCCCGAACCGGGATCGATCCGGTGACCTTACGATCTTCAGTCGTACGCTCTCCCAACTGAGCTATCGAGGCGTGCTCTTTCGATGCATCGAGTCAGTGTCGTGACGAGCCGCCACAAAATAGTCGCTTGCGAAAACTCACTCCGCAAAACAAAAGATTCTCTTCGGCCGGGAATTGAACCCGGGTCTCGCATGTGACAGACGCGGATACTAACCACTATACTACCGAAGACACATCTCCTCTCGCAATTCACGGGGTTGCTTGACGAGTGTGCAAATAGAATGCAACAACAGCAAAACGTTTGCCCCGAACCGGGATCGATCCGGTGACCTTACGATCTTCAGTCGTACGCTCTCCCAACTGAGCTATCGAGGCGTGCTCTTTCGATGCATCGAGTCAGTGTCGTGACGAGCCGCCACAAAATAGTCGCTTGCGAAAACTCACTCCGCAAAACAAAAGATTCTCTTCGGCCGGGAATTGAACCCGGGTCTCGCATGTGACAGACGCGGATACTAACCACTATACTACCGAAGACACATCTCCTCTCGCAATTCACGGAATTGCTTGACGAGTGTGCGAATAGAATGCAACAACAGCAAAACGTTTGCCCCGAACCGGGATCGATCCGGTGACCTTACGATCTTCAGTCGTACGCTCTCCCAACTGAGCTATCGAGGCGTGCTCTTTCGATGCATGGAGTCAGTGTCGTGACGAGCCGCCACAAAATAGTCGCTTGCGAAAACTCACTCCGCAAAACAAAAGATTCTCTTCGGCCGGGAATTGAACCCGGGTCTCGCATGTGACAGACGCGGATACTAACCACTATACTACCGAAGACACATCTCCTCTCGCGATTCACGGGGTTGCTTGACGAGTGTGCAAATAGAATGCAACAACAGCAAAACGTTTGCCCCGAACCGGGATCGATCCGGTGACCCTACGATCTTCAGTCGTACGCTCTCCCAACTGAGCTATCGAGGCGTGCTCTTTCGATGCATCGAGTCAGTGTCGTGACGAGCCGCCACAAAATAGTCGCTTGCGAAAACTCACTCCGCAAAACAAAAGATTCTCTTCGGCCGGGAATTGAACCCGGGTCTCGCATGTGACAGACGCGGATACTAACCACTATACTACCGAAGACACATCTCCTCTCGCAATTCACAGGGTTGCTTGACGAGTGTGCGAATAGAATGCAACAACAGCAAAACGTTTGCCCCGAACCGGGATCGATCCGGTGACCTTACGATCTTCAGTCGTACGCTCTCCCAACTGAGCTATCGAGGCGTGCTCTTTCGATGCATCGAGTCAGTGTCGTGACGAGCCGCCACAAAATAGTCGCTTGCGAAAACTCACTCCGCAAAACAAAAGATTCTCTTCGGCCGGGAATTGAACCCGGGTCTCGCATGTGACAGACGCGGATACTAACCACTATACTACCGAAGACACATCTCCTCTCGCAATTCACGGGGTTGCTTGACGAGTGTGCAAATAGAATGCAACAACAGCAAAACGTTTGCCCCGAACCGGGATCGATCCGGTGACCTTACGATCTTCAGTCGTACGCTCTCCCAACTGAGCTATCGAGGCGTGCTCTTTCGATGCATCGAGTCAGTGTCGTGACGAGCCGCCACAAAATAGTCGCTTGCGAAAACTCACTCCGCAAAACAAAAGATTCTCTTCGGCCGGGAATTGAACCCGGGTCTCGCATGTGACAGACGCAGATACTAACCACTATACTACAGAAGACACATCTCCTCTCGCAATTCACAGGGTTGCTTGACGAGTGTGCGAATAGAATGCAACAACAGCAAAACGTTTGCCCCGAACCGGGATCGATCCGGTGACCTTACGATCTTCAGTCGTACGCTCTCCCAACTGAGCTATCGAGGCGTGCTCTTTCGATGCATCGAGTCAGTGTCGTGACGAGCCGCCACAAAATAGTCGCTTGCGAAAACTCACTCCGCAAAACAAAAGATTCTCTTCGGCCGGGAATTGAACCCGGGTCTCGCATGTGACAGACGCGGATACTAACCACTATACTACCGAAGACATATCTTCTCTCGCAATTCACGGGGTTGCTTGACGAGTGTGCGAATAGAATGCAACAACAGCAAAACGTTTGCCCCGAACCGGGATCGATCCGGTGACCTTACGATCTTCAGTCGTACGCTCTCCCAACTGAGATATCGAGGCGTGCTCTTTCGATGCATCGAGTCAGTGTCGTGACGAGCCGCCACAAAATAGTCGTATGCGAAAACTCACTCCGCAAAACAAAAGATTCTCTTCGGCCGGGAATTGAACCCGGGTCTCGCATGTGACAGACGCGGATACTAACCACTATACTACCGAAGACACATCTCCTCTCGCAATTCACGGGGTTGCTTGACGAGTGTGCAAATAGAATGCAACAACAGCAAAACGTTTGCCCCGAACCGGGATCGATCCGGTGACCTTACGATCTTCAGTCGTACGCTCTCCCAACTGAGCTATCGAGGCGTGCTCTTTCGATGCATCGAGTCAGTGTCGTGACGAGCCGCCACAAAATAGTCGCTTGCGAAAACTCACTCCGCAAAACAAAAGATTCTCTTCGGCCGGGAATTGAACCCGGGTCTCGCATGTGACAGACGCGGATACTAACCACTATACTACCGAAGACACATCTCCTCTCGCAATTCACGGGGTTGCTTGACGAGTGTGCAAATAGATGCAACAACAGCAAAACGTTTGCCCCGAACCGGGATCGATCCGGTGACCTTACGATCTTCAGTCGTACGCTCTCCCAACTGAGCTATCGAGGCGTGCTCTTTCGATGCATCGAGTCAGTGTCGTGACGAGCCGCCACAAAATAGTCGCTTGCGAAAACTCACTCGCAAAACAAAAGATTCTCTTCGGCCGGGAATTGAACCCGGGTCTCGCATGTGACAGACGCGGATACTAACCACTATACTACCGAAGACACATCTCCTCTCGCAATTCACGGAATTGCTTGACGAGTGTGCCGAATAGAATGCAACAACAGCAAAACGTTTGCCCCCGAACCGGGATCGATCCGGGTGACCTTACGATCTTCAGGTCGTACGCTCTCCCACTGAGCTATCGAGGCGTGCTCTTTCGATGCATGGAGTCAGTGTCGTGACGAGCCGCCACAAAATAGTCGCTTGCGAAAACTCACTCCGCAAAACAAAAGATTCTCTTCGGCCGGGAATTGAACCCGGGTCTCGCATGTGACAGACGCGGATACTAACCACTATACTACCGAAGACACATCTCCTCTCGCGATTCACGGGGTTGCTTGACGAGTGTGCAAATAGAATGCAACAACAGCAAAAACGTTTGCCCCGAACCGGGATCGATCCGGTGACCTTACGATCTTCAGTCGTACGCTCTCCCAACTGAGCTATCGAGGCGTGCTCTTTCAATGCATCGAGTCAGTGTCGTGACGAGCCGCCACAAAATAGTCGCTTGCGAAAACTCACTCCGCAAAACAAAAGATTATCTCTTCGGCCGGGAATTGAACCCGGTCTCGCATGTGACAGACGCGGATACTAACCACTATACTACCGAAGACACATCTCCTCTCGCAATTCACGGGGTTGCTTGACGAGGTGTGCAAATAGAATGCAACAACAGCAAACGTTTGCCCCGAACCGGGATCGATCCGGTGACCTTACGATCTTCAGTCGTACGCTCTCCCAACTGAGCTATCGAGGCGTGCTCTTTCGATGCATTCGAGTCAGTGTCGTGACGAGCCGCCACAAAATAGTCGCTTGCGAAAACTCACTCCGCAAAACAAAAGATTCTCTTCGGCCGGGAATTGAACCCGGGTCTTGCATGTGACAGACGCGGATACTAACCACTATACTACCGAAGACACATCTCCTCTCGCAATTCACGGGGTTGCTTGACGAGTGTGCAAATAGAATGCAACAACAGCAAAACGTTTTGCCCGAACCGGGATCGATCGGTGACCTACGATCTTCAGTCGTACGCTCTCCCAAACTGAGCTATCGAGGCGTGCTCTTTCGATGCATCGAGTCAGTGTCGTGACGAGCCGCCACAAAATAGTCGCTTGCGAAAACTCACTCCGCAAAACAAAAGATTCTCTTCGGCCGGGAATTGAACCCGGTCTCGCATGTGACAGACGCGGATACTAACCACTATACTACCGAAGACACATCTCCTCTCGCAATTCACGGAATTGCTTGACGAGTGTGCGAATAGAATGCAACAACAGCAAAACGTTTGCCCCGAACCGGGATCGATCCGGTGACCTTACGATCTTCAGTCGTACGCTCTCCCAACTGAGCTATCGAGGCGTGCTCTTTCGATGCATGGAGTCAGTGTCGTGACGAGCCGCCACAAAATAGTCCGCTTGCGAAAACTCACTCCGCAAAACAAAAGATTCTCTTCGGCCGGGAATTGAACCCGGGTTCACGCATGTGACAAGACGCGGATACTAACCACTATACTACCGAAGACACATCTCCTCTCGCGATTCACGGGTTGCTTGACGAGTGTGCAAATAGAATGCAACAACAGCAAAACGTTTGCCCCGAACCGGGATCGATCCGGTGACCCTACGATCTTCAGTCGTACGCTCTCCCAACTGAGCTATCGAGGCGTGCTCTTTCGATGCATCGAGTCAGTGTCGTGACGAGCCGCCACAAAAATAGTCGCTTGCGAAAACTCACTCCGCAAAACAAAAGATTCTCTTCGGCCGGGAATTGAACCCGGGTCTCGCATGTGACAGACGCGGATACTAACCACTATACTACCGAAGACACATCTCCTCTCGCAATTCACAGGGTTTGCTTGACGAGTGTGCGAATAGAATGCAACAACAGCAAAACGTTTGCCCCGAACCGGGATCGATCCGGTGACCTTACGATCTTCAGTCGTACGCTCTCCCAACTGAGCTATCGAGGCGTGCTTCTTTCGATGCATCGAGTCAGTGTCGTGACGAGCCGCCACAAAATAGTTCGCTTGCGAAAACTCACTCCGCAAAACAAAAGATTCTCTTCGGCCGGGAATTGAACCCGGGTCTTCGCATGTGACAGACGCGGATACTAACCACTATACTACCGAAGACACATCTCCTCTCGCAATTCACAGGGTTGCTTGACGAGTGTGCGAATAGAATGCAACAACAGCAAAACGTTTGCCCCGAACCGGGATCGATCCGGTGACCTTACGATCTTCAGTCGTACGCTCTCCCAACTGAGCTATCGAGGCGTGCTCTTTCGATGCATCGAGTCAGTGTCGTGACGAGCCGCCACAAAATAGTCGCTTGCGAAAACTCACTCCGCAAAACAAAAGATTCTCTTCGGCCGGGAATTGAACCCGGGTCTCGCATGTGACAGACGCGGATACTAACCACTATACTACCGAAGACACATCTCCTCTCGCAATTCACGGGGTTGCTTGACGAGTGTGCAAATAGAATGCAACAACAGCAAAACGTTTGCCCCGAACCGGGATCGATCCGGTGACCTTACGATCTTCAGTCGTACGCTCTCCCAACTGAGCTATCGAGGCGTGCTCTTTCGATGCATCGAGTCAGTGTCGTGACGAGCCGCCACAAAATAGTCGCTTGCGAAAACTCACTCCGCAAAACAAAAGATTCTCTTCGGCCGGGAATTGAACCCGGGTCTCGCATGTGACAGACGCGGATACTAACCACTATACTACCGAAGACACATCTCCTCTCGCAATTCATTCAGGGTTGCTTGACGAGTGTGCGAATAGAATGCAACAACAGCAAAACGTTTGCCCCGAACCGGGATCGATCCGGTGACCTTACGATCTTCAGTCGTACGCTCTCCCAACTGAGCTATCGAGGCGTGCTCTTTCGATGCATCGAGTCAGTGTCGTGACGAGCCGCCACAAAATAGTCGCTTGCGAAAACTCACTCCGCAAAACAAAAGATTCTCTTCGGCCGGGAATTGAACCCGGGTCTCGCATGTGACAGACGCGGATACTAACCACTATACTACCGAAGACACATCTCCTCTCGCAATTCACGGGGTTGCTTGACGAGTGTGCGAATAGAATGCAACAACAGCAAAACGTTTGCCCCGAACCGGGATCGATCCGGTGACCTTACGATCTTCAGTCGTACGCTCTCCCAACTGAGCTATCGAGGCGTGCTCTTTCGATGCATCGAGTCAGTGTCGTGACGAGCCGCCACAAAATAGTCGCTTGCGAAAACTCACTCCGCAAAACAAAAGATTCTCTTCGGCCGGGAATTGAACCCGGGTCTCGCATGTGACAGACGCGGATACTAACCACTATACTACCGAAGACACATCTCCTCTCGCAATTCACGGGGTTGCTTGACGAGTGTGCAAATAGAATGCAACAACAGCAAAACGTTTGCCCCGAACCGGGATCGATCCGGTGACCTTACGATCTTCAGTCGTACGCTCTCCCAACTGAGCTATCGAGGCGTGCTCTTTCGATGCATCGAGTCAGTGTCGTGACGAGCCGCCACAAAATAGTCGCTTGCGAAAACTCACTCCGCAAAACAAAAGATTCTCTTCGGCCGGGAATTGAACCCGGGTCTCGCATGTGACAGACGCGGATACTAACCACTATACTACCGAAGACACATCTCCTCTCGCAATTCACGGGGTTGCTTGACGAGTGTGCGAATAGAATGCAACAACAGCAAAACGTTTGCCCCGAACCGGGATCGATCCGGTGACCTTACGATCTTCAGTCGTACGCTCTCCCAACTGAGCTATCGAGGCGTGCTCTTTCGATGCATCGAGTCAGTGTCGTGACGAGCCGCCACAAAATAGTCGCTTGCGAAAACTCACTCCGCAAAACAAAAGATTCTCTTCGGCCGGGAATTGAACCCGGGTCTCGCATGTGACAGACGCGGATACTAACCACTATACTACCGAAGACACATCTCCTCTCGCAATTCACGGGGTTGCTTGACGAGTGTGCGAATAGAATGCAACAACAGCAAAACGTTTGCCCCGAACCGGGATCGATCCGGTGACCTTACGATCTTCAGTCGTACGCTCTCCCAACTGAGCTATCGAGGCGTGCTCTTTCGATGCATCGAGTCAGTGTCGTGACGAGCCGCCACAAAATAGTCGCTTGCGAAAACTCACTCCGCAAAACAAAAGATTCTCTTCGGCCGGGAATTGAACCCGGGTCTCGCATGTGACAGACGCGGATACTAACCACTATACTACCGAAGACACATCTCCTCTCGCGATTCACGGGGTTGCTTGACGAGTGTGCAAATAGAATGCAACAACAGCAAAACGTTTGCCCCGAACCGGGATCGATCCGGTGACCTTACGATCTTCAGTCGTACGCTCTCCCAACTGAGCTATCGAGGCGTGCTCTTTCGATGCATCGAGTCAGTGTCGTGACGAGCCGCCACAAAATAGTCGCTTGCGAAAACTCACTCCGCAAAACAAAAGATTCTCTTCGGCCGGGAATTGAACCCGGGTCTCGCATGTGACAGACGCGGATACTAACCACTATACTACCGAAGACACATCTCCTCTCGCGATTCACGGGGTTGCTTGACGAGTGTGCAAATAGAATGCAACAACAGCAAAACGTTTGCCCCGAACCGGGATCGATCCGGTGACCTTACGATCTTCAGTCGTACGCTCTCCCAACTGAGCTATCGAGGCGTGCTCTTTCGATGCATCGAGTCAGTGTCGTGACGAGCCGCCACAAAATAGTCGCTTGCGAAAACTCACTCCGCAAAACAAAAGATTCTCTTCGGCCGGGAATTGAACCCGGGTCTCGCATGTGACAGACGCGGATACTAACCACTATACTACCGAAGACACATCTCCTCTCGCAATTCACGGGGTTGCTTGACGAGTGTGCGAATAGAATGCAACAACAGCAAAACGTTTGCCCCGAACCGGGATCGATCCGGTGACCTTACGATCTTCAGTCGTACGCTCTCCCAACTGAGCTATCGAGGCGTGCTCTTTCGATGCATCGAGTCAGTGTCGTGACGAGCCGCCACAAAATAGTCGCTTGCGAAAACTCACTCCGCAAAACAAAAGATTCTCTTCGGCCGGGAATTGAACCCGGGTCTCGCATGTGACAGACGCGGATACTAACCACTATACTACCGAAGACACATCTCCTCTCGCAATTCACGGGGTTGCTTGACGAGTGTGCGAATAGAATGCAACAACAGCAAAACGTTTGCCCCGAACCGGGATCGATCCGGTGACCTTACGATCTTCAGTCGTACGCTCTCCCAACTGAGCTATCGAGGCGTGCTCTTTCGATGCATCGAGTCAGTGTCGTGACGAGCCGCCACAAAATAGTCGCTTGCGAAAACTCACTCCGCAAAACAAAAGATTCTCTTCGGCCGGGAATTGAACCCGGGTCTCGCATGTGACAGACGCGGATACTAACCACTATACTACCGAAGACACATCTCCTCTCGCGATTCACGGGGTTGCTTGACGAGTGTGCAAATAGAATGCAACAACAGCAAAACGTTTGCCCCGAACCGGGATCGATCCGGTGACCTTACGATCTTCAGTCGTACGCTCTCCCAACTGAGCTATCGAGGCGTGCTCTTTCGATGCATCGAGTCAGTGTCGTGACGAGCCGCCACAAAATAGTCGCTTGCGAAAACTCACTCCGCAAAACAAAAGATTCTCTTCGGCCGGGAATTGAACCCGGGTCTCGCATGTGACAGACGCGGATACTAACCACTATACTACCGAAGACACATCTCCTCTCGCAATTCACGGGGTTGCTTGACGAGTGTGCAAATAGAATGCAACAACAGCAAAACGTTTGCCCCGAACCGGGATCGATCCGGTGACCTTACGATCTTCAGTCGTACGCTCTCCCAACTGAGCTATCGAGGCGTGCTCTTTCGATGCATCGAGTCAGTGTCGTGACGAGCCGCCACAAAATAGTCGCTTGCGAAAACTCACTCCGCAAAACAAAAGATTCTCTTCGGCCGGGAATTGAACCCGGGTCTCGCATGTGACAGACGCGGATACTAACCACTATACTACCGAAGACACATCTCCTCTCGCAATTCACGGGGTTGCTTGACGAGTGTGCGAATAGAATGCAACAACAGCAAAACGTTTGCCCCGAACCGGGATCGATCCGGTGACCTTACGATCTTCAGTCGTACGCTCTCCCAACTGAGCTATCGAGGCGTGCTCTTTCGATGCATCGAGTCAGTGTCGTGACGAGCCGCCACAAAATAGTCGCTTGCGAAAACTCACTCCGCAAAACAAAAGATTCTCTTCGGCCGGGAATTGAACCCGGGTCTCGCATGTGACAGACGCGGATACTAACCACTATACTACCGAAGACACATCTCCTCTCGCGATTCACGGGGTTGCTTGACGAGTGTGCAAATAGAATGCAACAACAGCAAAACGTTTGCCCCGAACCGGGATCGATCCGGTGACCTTACGATCTTCAGTCGTACGCTCTCCCAACTGAGCTATCGAGGCGTGCTCTTTCGATGCATCGAGTCAGTGTCGTGACGAGCCGCCACAAAATAGTCGCTTGCGAAAACTCACTCCGCAAAACAAAAGATTCTCTTCGGCCGGGAATTGAACCCGGGTCTCGCATGTGACAGACGCGGATACTAACCACTATACTACCGAAGACACATCTCCTCTCGCAATTCACGGGGTTGCTTGACGAGTGTGCAAATAGAATGCAACAACAGCAAAACGTTTGCCCCGAACCGGGATCGATCCGGTGACCTTACGATCTTCAGTCGTACGCTCTCCCAACTGAGCTATCGAGGCGTGCTCTTTCGATGCATCGAGTCAGTGTCGTGACGAGCCGCCACAAAATAGTCGCTTGCGAAAACTCACTCCGCAAAACAAAAGATTCTCTTCGGCCGGGAATTGAACCCGGGTCTCGCATGTGACAGACGCGGATACTAACCACTATACTACCGAAGACACATCTCCTCTCGCAATTCACGGGGTTGCTTGACGAGTGTGCGAATAGAATGCAACAACAGCAAAACGTTTGCCCCGAACCGGGATCGATCCGGTGACCTTACGATCTTCAGTCGTACGCTCTCCCAACTGAGCTATCGAGGCGTGCTCTTTCGATGCATCGAGTCAGTGTCGTGACGAGCCGCCACAAAATAGTCGCTTGCGAAAACTCACTCCGCAAAACAAAAGATTCTCTTCGGCCGGGAATTGAACCCGGGTCTCGCATGTGACAGACGCGGATACTAACCACTATACTACCGAAGACACATCTCCTCTCGCAATTCACGGGGTTGCTTGACGAGTGTGCGAATAGAATGCAACAACAGCAAAACGTTTGCCCCGAACCGGGATCGATCCGGTGACCTTACGATCTTCAGTCGTACGCTCTCCCAACTGAGCTATCGAGGCGTGCTCTTTCGATGCATCGAGTCAGTGTCGTGACGAGCCGCCACAAAATAGTCGCTTGCGAAAACTCACTCCGCAAAACAAAAGATTCTCTTCGGCCGGGAATTGAACCCGGGTCTCGCATGTGACAGACGCGGATACTAACCACTATACTACCGAAGACACATCTCCTCTCGCAATTCACGGGGTTGCTTGACGAGTGTGCGAATAGAATGCAACAACAGCAAAACGTTTGCCCCGAACCGGGATCGATCCGGTGACCTTACGATCTTCAGTCGTACGCTCTCCCAACTGAGCTATCGAGGCGTGCTCTTTCGATGCATCGAGTCAGTGTCGTGACGAGCCGCCACAAAATAGTCGCTTGCGAAAACTCACTCCGCAAAACAAAAGATTCTCTTCGGCCGGGAATTGAACCCGGGTCTCGCATGTGACAGACGCGGATACTAACCACTATACTACCGAAGACACATCTCCTCTCGCAATTCACGGGGTTGCTTGACGAGTGTGCGAATAGAATGCAACAACAGCAAAACGTTTGCCCCGAACCGGGATCGATCCGGTGACCTTACGATCTTCAGTCGTACGCTCTCCCAACTGAGCTATCGAGGCGTGCTCTTTCGATGCATCGAGTCAGTGTCGTGACGAGCCGCCACAAAATAGTCGCTTGCGAAAACTCACTCCGCAAAACAAAAGATTCTCTTCGGCCGGGAATTGAACCCGGGTCTCGCATGTGACAGACGCGGATACTAACCACTATACTACCGAAGACACATCTCCTCTCGCAATTCACGGGGTTGCTTGACGAGTGTGCGAATAGAATGCAACAACAGCAAAACGTTTGCCCCGAACCGGGATCGATCCGGTGACCTTACGATCTTCAGTCGTACGCTCTCCCAACTGAGCTATCGAGGCGTGCTCTTTCGATGCATCGAGTCAGTGTCGTGACGAGCCGCCACAAAATAGTCGCTTGCGAAAACTCACTCCGCAAAACAAAAGATTCTCTTCGGCCGGGAATTGAACCCGGGTCTCGCATGTGACAGACGCGGATACTAACCACTATACTACCGAAGACACATCTCCTCTCGCAATTCACGGGGTTGCTTGACGAGTGTGCGAATAGAATGCAACAACAGCAAAACGTTTGCCCCGAACCGGGATCGATCCGGTGACCTTACGATCTTCAGTCGTACGCTCTCCCAACTGAGCTATCGAGGCGTGCTCTTTCGATGCATCGAGTCAGTGTCGTGACGAGCCGCCACAAAATAGTCGCTTGCGAAAACTCACTCCGCAAAACAAAAGATTCTCTTCGGCCGGGAATTGAACCCGGGTCTCGCATGTGACAGACGCGGATACTAACCACTATACTACCGAAGACACATCTCCTCTCGCGATTCACGGGGTTGCTTGACGAGTGTGCGAATAGAATGCAACAACAGCAAAACGTTTGCCCCGAACCGGGATCGATCCGGTGACCTTACGATCTTCAGTCGTACGCTCTCCCAACTGAGCTATCGAGGCGTGCTCTTTCGATGCATCGAGTCAGTGTCGTGACGAGCCGCCACAAAATAGTCGCTTGCGAAAACTCACTCCGCAAAACAAAAGATTCTCTTCGGCCGGGAATTGAACCCGGGTCTCGCATGTGACAGACGCGGATACTAACCACTATACTACCGAAGACACATCTCCTCTCGCAATTCACGGGGTTGCTTGACGAGTGTGCGAATAGAATGCAACAACAGCAAAACGTTTGCCCCGAACCGGGATCGATCCGGTGACCTTACGATCTTCAGTCGTACGCTCTCCCAACTGAGCTATCGAGGCGTGCTCTTTCGATGCATCGAGTCAGTGTCGTGACGAGCCGCCACAAAATAGTCGCTTGCGAAAACTCACTCCGCAAAACAAAAGATTCTCTTCGGCCGGGAATTGAACCCGGGTCTCGCATGTGACAGACGCGGATACTAACCACTATACTACCGAAGACACATCTCCTCTCGCAATTCACGGGGTTGCTTGACGAGTGTGCGAATAGAATGCAACAACAGCAAAACGTTTGCCCCGAACCGGGATCGATCCGGTGACCTTACGATCTTCAGTCGTACGCTCTCCCAACTGAGCTATCGAGGCGTGCTCTTTCGATGCATCGAGTCAGTGTCGTGACGAGCCGCCACAAAATAGTCGCTTGCGAAAACTCACTCCGCAAAACAAAAGATTCTCTTCGGCCGGGAATTGAACCCGGGTCTCGCATGTGACAGACGCGGATACTAACCACTATACTACCGAAGACACATCTCCTCTCGCAATTCACGGGGTTGCTTGACGAGTGTGCGAATAGAATGCAACAACAGCAAAACGTTTGCCCCGAACCGGGATCGATCCGGTGACCTTACGATCTTCAGTCGTACGCTCTCCCAACTGAGCTATCGAGGCGTGCTCTTTCGATGCATCGAGTCAGTGTCGTGACGAGCCGCCACAAAATAGTCGCTTGCGAAAACTCACTCCGCAAAACAAAAGATTCTCTTCGGCCGGGAATTGAACCCGGGTCTCGCATGTGACAGACGCGGATACTAACCACTATACTACCGAAGACACATCTCCTCTCGCGATTCACGGGGTTGCTTGACGAGTGTGCGAATAGAATGCAACAACAGCAAAACGTTTGCCCCGAACCGGGATCGATCCGGTGACCTTACGATCTTCAGTCGTACGCTCTCCCAACTGAGCTATCGAGGCGTGCTCTTTCGATGCATCGAGTCAGTGTCGTGACGAGCCGCCACAAAATAGTCGCTTGCGAAAACTCACTCCGCAAAACAAAAGATTCTCTTCGGCCGGGAATTGAACCCGGGTCTCGCATGTGACAGACGCGGATACTAACCACTATACTACCGAAGACACATCTCCTCTCGCAATTCACGGGGTTGCTTGACGAGTGTGCGAATAGAATGCAACAACAGCAAAACGTTTGCCCCGAACCGGGATCGATCCGGTGACCTTACGATCTTCAGTCGTACGCTCTCCCAACTGAGCTATCGAGGCGTGCTCTTTCGATGCATCGAGTCAGTGTCGTGACGAGCCGCCACAAAATAGTCGCTTGCGAAAACTCACTCCGCAAAACAAAAGATTCTCTTCGGCCGGGAATTGAACCCGGGTCTCGCATGTGACAGACGCGGATACTAACCACTATACTACCGAAGACACATCTCCTCTCGCAATTCACGGGGTTGCTTGACGAGTGTGCGAATAGAATGCAACAACAGCAAAACGTTTGCCCCGAACCGGGATCGATCCGGTGACCTTACGATCTTCAGTCGTACGCTCTCCCAACTGAGCTATCGAGGCGTGCTCTTTCGATGCATCGAGTCAGTGTCGTGACGAGCCGCCACAAAATAGTCGCTTGCGAAAACTCACTCCGCAAAACAAAAGATTCTCTTCGGCCGGGAATTGAACCCGGGTCTCGCATGTGACAGACGCGGATACTAACCACTATACTACCGAAGACACATCTCCTCTCGCGATTCACGGGGTTGCTTGACGAGTGTGCGAATAGAATGCAACAACAGCAAAACGTTTGCCCCGAACCGGGATCGATCCGGTGACCTTACGATCTTCAGTCGTACGCTCTCCCAACTGAGCTATCGAGGCGTGCTCTTTCGATGCATCGAGTCAGTGTCGTGACGAGCCGCCACAAAATAGTCGCTTGCGAAAACTCACTCCGCAAAACAAAAGATTCTCTTCGGCCGGGAATTGAACCCGGGTCTCGCATGTGACAGACGCGGATACTAACCACTATACTACCGAAGACACATCTCCTCTCGCAATTCACGGGGTTGCTTGACGAGTGTGCGAATAGAATGCAACAACAGCAAAACGTTTGCCCCGAACCGGGATCGATCCGGTGACCTTACGATCTTCAGTCGTACGCTCTCCCAACTGAGCTATCGAGGCGTGCTCTTTCGATGCATCGAGTCAGTGTCGTGACGAGCCGCCACAAAATAGTCGCTTGCGAAAACTCACTCCGCAAAACAAAAGATTCTCTTCGGCCGGGAATTGAACCCGGGTCTCGCATGTGACAGACGCGGATACTAACCACTATACTACCGAAGACACATCTCCTCTCGCAATTCACGGGGTTGCTTGACGAGTGTGCGAATAGAATGCAACAACAGCAAAACGTTTGCCCCGAACCGGGATCGATCCGGTGACCTTACGATCTTCAGTCGTACGCTCTCCCAACTGAGCTATCGAGGCGTGCTCTTTCGATGCATCGAGTCAGTGTCGTGACGAGCCGCCACAAAATAGTCGCTTGCGAAAACTCACTCCGCAAAACAAAAGATTCTCTTCGGCCGGGAATTGAACCCGGGTCTCGCATGTGACAGACGCGGATACTAACCACTATACTACCGAAGACACATCTCCTCTCGCGATTCACGGGGTTGCTTGACGAGTGTGCGAATAGAATGCAACAACAGCAAAACGTTTGCCCCGAACCGGGATCGATCCGGTGACCTTACGATCTTCAGTCGTACGCTCTCCCAACTGAGCTATCGAGGCGTGCTCTTTCGATGCATCGAGTCAGTGTCGTGACGAGCCGCCACAAAATAGTCGCTTGCGAAAACTCACTCCGCAAAACAAAAGATTCTCTTCGGCCGGGAATTGAACCCGGGTCTCGCATGTGACAGACGCGGATACTAACCACTATACTACCGAAGACACATCTCCTCTCGCGATTCACGGGGTTGCTTGACGAGTGTGCGAATAGAATGCAACAACAGCAAAACGTTTGCCCCGAACCGGGATCGATCCGGTGACCTTACGATCTTCAGTCGTACGCTCTCCCAACTGAGCTATCGAGGCGTGCTCTTTCGATGCATCGAGTCAGTGTCGTGACGAGCCGCCACAAAATAGTCGCTTGCGAAAACTCACTCCGCAAAACAAAAGATTCTCTTCGGCCGGGAATTGAACCCGGGTCTCGCATGTGACAGACGCGGATACTAACCACTATACTACCGAAGACACATCTCCTCTCGCAATTCACGGGGTTGCTTGACGAGTGTGCGAATAGAATGCAACAACAGCAAAACGTTTGCCCCGAACCGGGATCGATCCGGTGACCTTACGATCTTCAGTCGTACGCTCTCCCAACTGAGCTATCGAGGCGTGCTCTTTCGATGCATCGAGTCAGTGTCGTGACGAGCCGCCACAAAATAGTCGCTTGCGAAAACTCACTCCGCAAAACAAAAGATTCTCTTCGGCCGGGAATTGAACCCGGGTCTCGCATGTGACAGACGCGGATACTAACCACTATACTACCGAAGACACATCTCCTCTCGCAATTCACGGGGTTGCTTGACGAGTGTGCGAATAGAATGCAACAACAGCAAAACGTTTGCCCCGAACCGGGATCGATCCGGTGACCTTACGATCTTCAGTCGTACGCTCTCCCAACTGAGCTATCGAGGCGTGCTCTTTCGATGCATCGAGTCAGTGTCGTGACGAGCCGCCACAAAATAGTCGCTTGCGAAAACTCACTCCGCAAAACAAAAGATTCTCTTCGGCCGGGAATTGAACCCGGGTCTCGCATGTGACAGACGCGGATACTAACCACTATACTACCGAAGACACATCTCCTCTCGCGATTCACGGGGTTGCTTGACGAGTGTGCGAATAGAATGCAACAACAGCAAAACGTTTGCCCCGAACCGGGATCGATCCGGTGACCTTACGATCTTCAGTCGTACGCTCTCCCAACTGAGCTATCGAGGCGTGCTCTTTCGATGCATCGAGTCAGTGTCGTGACGAGCCGCCACAAAATAGTCGCTTGCGAAAACTCACTCCGCAAAACAAAAGATTCTCTTCGGCCGGGAATTGAACCCGGGTCTCGCATGTGACAGACGCGGATACTAACCACTATACTACCGAAGACACATCTCCTCTCGCAATTCACGGGGTTGCTTGACGAGTGTGCGAATAGAATGCAACAACAGCAAAACGTTTGCCCCGAACCGGGATCGATCCGGTGACCTTACGATCTTCAGTCGTACGCTCTCCCAACTGAGCTATCGAGGCGTGCTCTTTCGATGCATCGAGTCAGTGTCGTGACGAGCCGCCACAAAATAGTCGCTTGCGAAAACTCACTCCGCAAAACAAAAGATTCTCTTCGGCCGGGAATTGAACCCGGGTCTCGCATGTGACAGACGCGGATACTAACCACTATACTACCGAAGACACATCTCCTCTCGCAATTCACGGGGTTGCTTGACGAGTGTGCGAATAGAATGCAACAACAGCAAAACGTTTGCCCCGAACCGGGATCGATCCGGTGACCTTACGATCTTCAGTCGTACGCTCTCCCAACTGAGCTATCGAGGCGTGCTCTTTCGATGCATCGAGTCAGTGTCGTGACGAGCCGCCACAAAATAGTCGCTTGCGAAAACTCACTCCGCAAAACAAAAGATTCTCTTCGGCCGGGAATTGAACCCGGGTCTCGCATGTGACAGACGCGGATACTAACCACTATACTACCGAAGACACATCTCCTCTCGCAATTCACGGGGTTGCTTGACGAGTGTGCGAATAGAATGCAACAACAGCAAAACGTTTGCCCCGAACCGGGATCGATCCGGTGACCTTACGATCTTCAGTCGTACGCTCTCCCAACTGAGCTATCGAGGCGTGCTCTTTCGATGCATCGAGTCAGTGTCGTGACGAGCCGCCACAAAATAGTCGCTTGCGAAAACTCACTCCGCAAAACAAAAGATTCTCTTCGGCCGGGAATTGAACCCGGGTCTCGCATGTGACAGACGCGGATACTAACCACTATACTACCGAAGACACATCTCCTCTCGCAATTCACGGGGTCGCTTGACGAGTGTGCGAATAGAATGCAACAACAGCAAAACGTTTGCCCCGAACCGGGATCGATCCGGTGACCTTACGATCTTCAGTCGTACGCTCTCCCAACTGAGCTATCGAGGCGTGCTCTTTCGATGCATCGAGTCAGTGTCGTGACGAGCCGCCACAAAATAGTCGCTTGCGAAAACTCACTCCGCAAAACAAAAGATTCTCTTCGGCCGGGAATTGAACCCGGGTCTCGCATGTGACAGACGCGGATACTAACCACTATACTACCGAAGACACATCTCCTCTCGCAATTCACGGGGTGCTTGACGAGTGTGCGAATAGAATGCAACAACAGCAAAACGTTTGCCCCGAACCGGGATCGATCCGGTGACCTTACGATCTTCAGTCGTACGCTCTCCCAACTGAGCTATCGAGGCGTGCTCTTTCGATGCATCGAGTCAGTGTCGTGACGAGCCGCCACAAAATAGTCGCTTGCGAAAACTCACTCCGCAAAACAAAAGATTCTCTTCGGCCGGGAATTGAACCCGGGTCTCGCATGTGACAGACGCGGATACTAACCACTATACTACCGAAGACACATCTCCTCTCGCAATTCACGGGGTCGCTTGACGAGTGTGCGAATAGAATGCAACAACAGCAAAACGTTTGCCCCGAACCGGGATCGATCCGGTGACCTTACGATCTTCAGTCGTACGCTCTCCCAACTGAGCTATCGAGGCGTGCTCTTTCGATGCATCGAGTCAGTGTCGTGACGAGCCGCCACAAAATAGTCGCTTGCGAAAACTCACTCCGCAAAACAAAAGATTCTCTTCGGCCGGGAATTGAACCCGGGTCTCGCATGTGACAGACGCGGATACTAACCACTATACTACCGAAGACACATCTCCTCTCGCGATTCACGGGGTCGCTTGACGAGTGTGCGAATAGAATGCAACAACAGCAAAACGTTTGCCCCGAACCGGGATCGATCCGGTGACCTTACGATCTTCAGTCGTACGCTCTCCCAACTGAGCTATCGAGGCGTGCTCTTTCGATGCATCGAGTCAGTGTCGTGACGAGCCGCCACAAAATAGTCGCTTGCGAAAACTCACTCCGCAAAACAAAAGATTCTCTTCGGCCGGGAATTGAACCCGGGTCTCGCATGTGACAGACGCGGATACTAACCACTATACTACCGAAGACACATCTCCTCTCGCGATTCACGGGGTCGCTTGACGAGTGTGCGAATAGAATGCAACAACAGCAAAACGTTTGCCCCGAACCGGGATCGATCCGGTGACCTTACGATCTTCAGTCGTACGCTCTCCCAACTGAGCTATCGAGGCGTGCTCTTTCGATGCATCGAGTCAGTGTCGTGACGAGCCGCCACAAAATAGTCGCTTGCGAAAACTCACTCCGCAAAACAAAAGATTCTCTTCGGCCGGGAATTGAACCCGGGTCTCGCATGTGACAGACGCGGATACTAACCACTATACTACCGAAGACACATCTCCTCTCGCGATTCACGGGGTCGCTTGACGAGTGTGCGAATAGAATGCAACAACAGCAAAACGTTTGCCCCGAACCGGGATCGATCCGGTGACCTTACGATCTTCAGTCGTACGCTCTCCCAACTGAGCTATCGAGGCGTGCTCTTTCGATGCATCGAGTCAGTGTCGTGACGAGCCGCCACAAAATAGTCGCTTGCGAAAACTCACTCCGCAAAACAAAAGATTCTCTTCGGCCGGGAATTGAACCCGGGTCTCGCATGTGACAGACGCGGATACTAACCACTATACTACCGAAGACACATCTCCTCTCGCGATTCACGGGGTCGCTTGACGAGTGTGCGAATAGAATGCAACAACAGCAAAACGTTTGCCCCGAACCGGGATCGATCCGGTGACCTTACGATCTTCAGTCGTACGCTCTCCCAACTGAGCTATCGAGGCGTGCTCTTTCGATGCATCGAGTCAGTGTCGTGACGAGCCGCCACAAAATAGTCGCTTGCGAAAACTCACTCCGCAAAACAAAAGATTCTCTTCGGCCGGGAATTGAACCCGGGTCTCGCATGTGACAGACGCGGATACTAACCACTATACTACCGAAGACACATCTCCTCTCGCGATTCACGGGGTCGCTTGACGAGTGTGCGAATAGAATGCAACAACAGCAAAACGTTTGCCCCGAACCGGGATCGATCCGGTGACCTTACGATCTTCAGTCGTACGCTCTCCCAACTGAGCTATCGAGGCGTGCTCTTTCGATGCATCGAGTCAGTGTCGTGACGAGCCGCCACAAAATAGTCGCTTGCGAAAACTCACTCCGCAAAACAAAAGATTCTCTTCGGCCGGGAATTGAACCCGGGTCTCGCATGTGACAGACGCGGATACTAACCACTATACTACCGAAGACACATCTCCTCTCGCGATTCACGGGGTCGCTTGACGAGTGTGCGAATAGAATGCAACAACAGCAAAACGTTTGCCCCGAACCGGGATCGATCCGGTGACCTTACGATCTTCAGTCGTACGCTCTCCCAACTGAGCTATCGAGGCGTGCTCTTTCGATGCATCGAGTCAGTGTCGTGACGAGCCGCCACAAAATAGTCGCTTGCGAAAACTCACTCCGCAAAACAAAAGATTCTCTTCGGCCGGGAATTGAACCCGGGTCTCGCATGTGACAGACGCGGATACTAACCACTATACTACCGAAGACACATCTCCTCTCGCGATTCACGGGGTCGCTTGACGAGTGTGCGAATAGAATGCAACAACAGCAAAACGTTTGCCCCGAACCGGGATCGATCCGGTGACCTTACGATCTTCAGTCGTACGCTCTCCCAACTGAGCTATCGAGGCGTGCTCTTTCGATGCATCGAGTCAGTGTCGTGACGAGCCGCCACAAAATAGTCGCTTGCGAAAACTCACTCCGCAAAACAAAAGATTCTCTTCGGCCGGGAATTGAACCCGGGTCTCGCATGTGACAGACGCGGATACTAACCACTATACTACCGAAGACACATCTCCTCTCGCGATTCACGGGGTCGCTTGACGAGTGTGCGAATAGAATGCAACAACAGCAAAACGTTTGCCCCGAACCGGGATCGATCCGGTGACCTTACGATCTTCAGTCGTACGCTCTCCCAACTGAGCTATCGAGGCGTGCTCTTTCGATGCATCGAGTCAGTGTCGTGACGAGCCGCCACAAAATAGTCGCTTGCGAAAACTCACTCCGCAAAACAAAAGATTCTCTTCGGCCGGGAATTGAACCCGGGTCTCGCATGTGACAGACGCGGATACTAACCACTATACTACCGAAGACACATCTCCTCTCGCGATTCACGGGGTCGCTTGACGAGTGTGCGAATAGAATGCAACAACAGCAAAACGTTTGCCCCGAACCGGGATCGATCCGGTGACCTTACGATCTTCAGTCGTACGCTCTCCCAACTGAGCTATCGAGGCGTGCTCTTTCGATGCATCGAGTCAGTGTCGTGACGAGCCGCCACAAAATAGTCGCTTGCGAAAACTCACTCCGCAAAACAAAAGATTCTCTTCGGCCGGGAATTGAACCCGGGTCTCGCATGTGACAGACGCGGATACTAACCACTATACTACCGAAGACACATCTCCTCTCGCGATTCACGGGGTCGCTTGACGAGTGTGCGAATAGAATGCAACAACAGCAAAACGTTTGCCCCGAACCGGGATCGATCCGGTGACCTTACGATCTTCAGTCGTACGCTCTCCCAACTGAGCTATCGAGGCGTGCTCTTTCGATGCATCGAGTCAGTGTCGTGACGAGCCGCCACAAAATAGTCGCTTGCGAAAACTCACTCCGCAAAACAAAAGATTCTCTTCGGCCGGGAATTGAACCCGGGTCTCGCATGTGACAGACGCGGATACTAACCACTATACTACCGAAGACACATCTCCTCTCGCGATTCACGGGGTCGCTTGACGAGTGTGCGAATAGAATGCAACAACAGCAAAACGTTTGCCCCGAACCGGGATCGATCCGGTGACCTTACGATCTTCAGTCGTACGCTCTCCCAACTGAGCTATCGAGGCGTGCTCTTTCGATGCATCGAGTCAGTGTCGTGACGAGCCGCCACAAAATAGTCGCTTGCGAAAACTCACTCCGCAAAACAAAAGATTCTCTTCGGCCGGGAATTGAACCCGGGTCTCGCATGTGACAGACGCGGATACTAACCACTATACTACCGAAGACACATCTCCTCTCGCGATTCACGGGGTCGCTTGACGAGTGTGCGAATAGAATGCAACAACAGCAAAACGTTTGCCCCGAACCGGGATCGATCCGGTGACCTTACGATCTTCAGTCGTACGCTCTCCCAACTGAGCTATCGAGGCGTGCTCTTTCGATGCATCGAGTCAGTGTCGTGACGAGCCGCCACAAAATAGTCGCTTGCGAAAACTCACTCCGCAAAACAAAAGATTCTCTTCGGCCGGGAATTGAACCCGGGTCTCGCATGTGACAGACGCGGATACTAACCACTATACTACCGAAGACACATCTCCTCTCGCGATTCACGGGGTCGCTTGACGAGTGTGCGAATAGAATGCAACAACAGCAAAACGTTTGCCCCGAACCGGGATCGATCCGGTGACCTTACGATCTTCAGTCGTACGCTCTCCCAACTGAGCTATCGAGGCGTGCTCTTTCGATGCATCGAGTCAGTGTCGTGACGAGCCGCCACAAAATAGTCGCTTGCGAAAACTCACTCCGCAAAACAAAAGATTCTCTTCGGCCGGGAATTGAACCCGGGTCTCGCATGTGACAGACGCGGATACTAACCACTATACTACCGAAGACACATCTCCTCTCGCGATTCACGGGGTCGCTTGACGAGTGTGCGAATAGAATGCAACAACAGCAAAACGTTTGCCCCGAACCGGGATCGATCCGGTGACCTTACGATCTTCAGTCGTACGCTCTCCCAACTGAGCTATCGAGGCGTGCTCTTTCGATGCATCGAGTCAGTGTCGTGACGAGCCGCCACAAAATAGTCGCTTGCGAAAACTCACTCCGCAAAACAAAAGATTCTCTTCGGCCGGGAATTGAACCCGGGTCTCGCATGTGACAGACGCGGATACTAACCACTATACTACCGAAGACACATCTCCTCTCGCGATTCACGGGGTCGCTTGACGAGTGTGCGAATAGAATGCAACAACAGCAAAACGTTTGCCCCGAACCGGGATCGATCCGGTGACCTTACGATCTTCAGTCGTACGCTCTCCCAACTGAGCTATCGAGGCGTGCTCTTTCGATGCATCGAGTCAGTGTCGTGACGAGCCGCCACAAAATAGTCGCTTGCGAAAACTCACTCCGCAAAACAAAAGATTCTCTTCGGCCGGGAATTGAACCCGGGTCTCGCATGTGACAGACGCGGATACTAACCACTATACTACCGAAGACACATCTCCTCTCGCGATTCACGGGGTCGCTTGACGAGTGTGCGAATAGAATGCAACAACAGCAAAACGTTTGCCCCGAACCGGGATCGATCCGGTGACCTTACGATCTTCAGTCGTACGCTCTCCCAACTGAGCTATCGAGGCGTGCTCTTTCGATGCATCGAGTCAGTGTCGTGACGAGCCGCCACAAAATAGTCGCTTGCGAAAACTCACTCCGCAAAACAAAAGATTCTCTTCGGCCGGGAATTGAACCCGGGTCTCGCATGTGACAGACGCGGATACTAACCACTATACTACCGAAGACACATCTCCTCTCGCGATTCACGGGGTCGCTTGACGAGTGTGCGAATAGAATGCAACAACAGCAAAACGTTTGCCCCGAACCGGGATCGATCCGGTGACCTTACGATCTTCAGTCGTACGCTCTCCCAACTGAGCTATCGAGGCGTGCTCTTTCGATGCATCGAGTCAGTGTCGTGACGAGCCGCCACAAAATAGTCGCTTGCGAAAACTCACTCCGCAAAACAAAAGATTCTCTTCGGCCGGGAATTGAACCCGGGTCTCGCATGTGACAGACGCGGATACTAACCACTATACTACCGAAGACACATCTCCTCTCGCGATTCACGGGGTCGCTTGACGAGTGTGCGAATAGAATGCAACAACAGCAAAACGTTTGCCCCGAACCGGGATCGATCCGGTGACCTTACGATCTTCAGTCGTACGCTCTCCCAACTGAGCTATCGAGGCGTGCTCTTTCGATGCATCGAGTCAGTGTCGTGACGAGCCGCCACAAAATAGTCGCTTGCGAAAACTCACTCCGCAAAACAAAAGATTCTCTTCGGCCGGGAATTGAACCCGGGTCTCGCATGTGACAGACGCGGATACTAACCACTATACTACCGAAGACACATCTCCTCTCGCGATTCACGGGGTCGCTTGACGAGTGTGCGAATAGAATGCAACAACAGCAAAACGTTTGCCCCGAACCGGGATCGATCCGGTGACCTTACGATCTTCAGTCGTACGCTCTCCCAACTGAGCTATCGAGGCGTGCTCTTTCGATGCATCGAGTCAGTGTCGTGACGAGCCGCCACAAAATAGTCGCTTGCGAAAACTCACTCCGCAAAACAAAAGATTCTCTTCGGCCGGGAATTGAACCCGGGTCTCGCATGTGACAGACGCGGATACTAACCACTATACTACCGAAGACACATCTCCTCTCGCGATTCACGGGGTCGCTTGACGAGTGTGCGAATAGAATGCAACAACAGCAAAACGTTTGCCCCGAACCGGGATCGATCCGGTGACCTTACGATCTTCAGTCGTACGCTCTCCCAACTGAGCTATCGAGGCGTGCTCTTTCGATGCATCGAGTCAGTGTCGTGACGAGCCGCCACAAAATAGTCGCTTGCGAAAACTCACTCCGCAAAACAAAAGATTCTCTTCGGCCGGGAATTGAACCCGGGTCTCGCATGTGACAGACGCGGATACTAACCACTATACTACCGAAGACACATCTCCTCTCGCGATTCACGGGGTCGCTTGACGAGTGTGCGAATAGAATGCAACAACAGCAAAACGTTTGCCCCGAACCGGGATCGATCCGGTGACCTTACGATCTTCAGTCGTACGCTCTCCCAACTGAGCTATCGAGGCGTGCTCTTTCGATGCATCGAGTCAGTGTCGTGACGAGCCGCCACAAAATAGTCGCTTGCGAAAACTCACTCCGCAAAACAAAAGATTCTCTTCGGCCGGGAATTGAACCCGGGTCTCGCATGTGACAGACGCGGATACTAACCACTATACTACCGAAGACACATCTCCTCTCGCGATTCACGGGGTCGCTTGACGAGTGTGCGAATAGAATGCAACAACAGCAAAACGTTTGCCCCGAACCGGGATCGATCCGGTGACCTTACGATCTTCAGTCGTACGCTCTCCCAACTGAGCTATCGAGGCGTGCTCTTTCGATGCATCGAGTCAGTGTCGTGACGAGCCGCCACAAAATAGTCGCTTGCGAAAACTCACTCCGCAAAACAAAAGATTCTCTTCGGCCGGGAATTGAACCCGGGTCTCGCATGTGACAGACGCGGATACTAACCACTATACTACCGAAGACACATCTCCTCTCGCGATTCACGGGGTCGCTTGACGAGTGTGCGAATAGAATGCAACAACAGCAAAACGTTTGCCCCGAACCGGGATCGATCCGGTGACCTTACGATCTTCAGTCGTACGCTCTCCCAACTGAGCTATCGAGGCGTGCTCTTTCGATGCATCGAGTCAGTGTCGTGACGAGCCGCCACAAAATAGTCGCTTGCGAAAACTCACTCCGCAAAACAAAAGATTCTCTTCGGCCGGGAATTGAACCCGGGTCTCGCATGTGACAGACGCGGATACTAACCACTATACTACCGAAGACACATCTCCTCTCGCGATTCACGGGGTCGCTTGACGAGTGTGCGAATAGAATGCAACAACAGCAAAACGTTTGCCCCGAACCGGGATCGATCCGGTGACCTTACGATCTTCAGTCGTACGCTCTCCCAACTGAGCTATCGAGGCGTGCTCTTTCGATGCATCGAGTCAGTGTCGTGACGAGCCGCCACAAAATAGTCGCTTGCGAAAACTCACTCCGCAAAACAAAAGATTCTCTTCGGCCGGGAATTGAACCCGGGTCTCGCATGTGACAGACGCGGATACTAACCACTATACTACCGAAGACACATCTCCTCTCGCGATTCACGGGGTCGCTTGACGAGTGTGCGAATAGAATGCAACAACAGCAAAACGTTTGCCCCGAACCGGGATCGATCCGGTGACCTTACGATCTTCAGTCGTACGCTCTCCCAACTGAGCTATCGAGGCGTGCTCTTTCGATGCATCGAGTCAGTGTCGTGACGAGCCGCCACAAAATAGTCGCTTGCGAAAACTCACTCCGCAAAACAAAAGATTCTCTTCGGCCGGGAATTGAACCCGGGTCTCGCATGTGACAGACGCGGATACTAACCACTATACTACCGAAGACACATCTCCTCTCGCGATTCACGGGGTCGCTTGACGAGTGTGCGAATAGAATGCAACAACAGCAAAACGTTTGCCCCGAACCGGGATCGATCCGGTGACCTTACGATCTTCAGTCGTACGCTCTCCCAACTGAGCTATCGAGGCGTGCTCTTTCGATGCATCGAGTCAGTGTCGTGACGAGCCGCCACAAAATAGTCGCTTGCGAAAACTCACTCCGCAAAACAAAAGATTCTCTTCGGCCGGGAATTGAACCCGGGTCTCGCATGTGACAGACGCGGATACTAACCACTATACTACCGAAGACACATCTCCTCTCGCGATTCACGGGGTCGCTTGACGAGTGTGCGAATAGAATGCAACAACAGCAAAACGTTTGCCCCGAACCGGGATCGATCCGGTGACCTTACGATCTTCAGTCGTACGCTCTCCCAACTGAGCTATCGAGGCGTGCTCTTTCGATGCATCGAGTCAGTGTCGTGACGAGCCGCCACAAAATAGTCGCTTGCGAAAACTCACTCCGCAAAACAAAAGATTCTCTTCGGCCGGGAATTGAACCCGGGTCTCGCATGTGACAGACGCGGATACTAACCACTATACTACCGAAGACACATCTCCTCTCGCGATTCACGGGGTCGCTTGACGAGTGTGCGAATAGAATGCAACAACAGCAAAACGTTTGCCCCGAACCGGGATCGATCCGGTGACCTTACGATCTTCAGTCGTACGCTCTCCCAACTGAGCTATCGAGGCGTGCTCTTTCGATGCATCGAGTCAGTGTCGTGACGAGCCGCCACAAAATAGTCGCTTGCGAAAACTCACTCCGCAAAACAAAAGATTCTCTTCGGCCGGGAATTGAACCCGGGTCTCGCATGTGACAGACGCGGATACTAACCACTATACTACCGAAGACACATCTCCTCTCGCGATTCACGGGGTCGCTTGACGAGTGTGCGAATAGAATGCAACAACAGCAAAACGTTTGCCCCGAACCGGGATCGATCCGGTGACCTTACGATCTTCAGTCGTACGCTCTCCCAACTGAGCTATCGAGGCGTGCTCTTTCGATGCATCGAGTCAGTGTCGTGACGAGCCGCCACAAAATAGTCGCTTGCGAAAACTCACTCCGCAAAACAAAAGATTCTCTTCGGCCGGGAATTGAACCCGGGTCTCGCATGTGACAGACGCGGATACTAACCACTATACTACCGAAGACACATCTCCTCTCGCGATTCACGGGGTCGCTTGACGAGTGTGCGAATAGAATGCAACAACAGCAAAACGTTTGCCCCGAACCGGGATCGATCCGGTGACCTTACGATCTTCAGTCGTACGCTCTCCCAACTGAGCTATCGAGGCGTGCTCTTTCGATGCATCGAGTCAGTGTCGTGACGAGCCGCCACAAAATAGTCGCTTGCGAAAACTCACTCCGCAAAACAAAAGATTCTCTTCGGCCGGGAATTGAACCCGGGTCTCGCATGTGACAGACGCGGATACTAACCACTATACTACCGAAGACACATCTCCTCTCGCGATTCACGGGGTCGCTTGACGAGTGTGCGAATAGAATGCAACAACAGCAAAACGTTTGCCCCGAACCGGGATCGATCCGGTGACCTTACGATCTTCAGTCGTACGCTCTCCCAACTGAGCTATCGAGGCGTGCTCTTTCGATGCATCGAGTCAGTGTCGTGACGAGCCGCCACAAAATAGTCGCTTGCGAAAACTCACTCCGCAAAACAAAAGATTCTCTTCGGCCGGGAATTGAACCCGGGTCTCGCATGTGACAGACGCGGATACTAACCACTATACTACCGAAGACACATCTCCTCTCGCGATTCACGGGGTCGCTTGACGAGTGTGCGAATAGAATGCAACAACAGCAAAACGTTTACCCCGAACCGGGATCGATCCGGTGACCTTACGATCTTCAGTCGTACGCTCTCCCAACTGAGCTATCGAGGCGTGCTCTTTCGATGCATCGAGTCAGTGTCGTGACGAGCCGCCACAAAATAGTCGCTTGCGAAAACTCACTCCGCAAAACAAAAGATTCTCTTCGGCCGGGAATTGAACCCGGGTCTCGCATGTGACAGACGCGGATACTAACCACTATACTACCGAAGACACATCTCCTCTCGCGAGTCACGGGGTCGCTTGACGAGTGTGCGAATAGAATGCAACAACAGCAAAACGTTTGCCCCGAACCGGGATCGATCCGGTGACCTTACGATCTTCAGTCGTACGCTCTCCCAACTGAGCTATCGAGGCGTGCTCTTTCGATGCATCGAGTCAGTGTCGTGACGAGCCGCCACAAAATAGTCGCTTTTCGGCGACAAGCACGCGCTTTGTGTGATGTTTTTTTTCTTCAACGCGAGTCGCATGATGACAAAATATGTTTTCATATATAACATAACAAAATGTATCAATTTTAACACACTTTTTTGATATCAATTTTTTGAAATATTATCACTTTACCTTCACATTATCAATCATAGACACTTCAAATGCATTTTTATACATGTTTTTTTTTACATCAAACAGCGGCGCATGACACGGAAGATATTTGCTATTCGTTTTACAGGCAAAAATACATTTCTTGTGTTTTCTTCTCTTGAAAGTTGTAATCCATAATTTGTTGTAATGAGAACTAAAAAATGTTTTGCTTTCACTAGAACTTTTGATTCTTCGAATTGTTCGATCTCTCTGACCTGCCGTTTTCTTCTCTCGTATCCCTATCACATGTTGTGAGACTTTCAAGTAGTGATAAGATAAACACACAAGCTGATAAATCAATAACACTGACAGGTGAGACACATTTTCTGAGCGCCATTCATGCACAATGTTTCATTGGTGTCTGAGCTTTTTATTCGTCATTGGTACTAACGCCCCTATCAGTGTAATTCGTCAGTATTAGATCAGGGTGGTCTATTCGATGATACGTATAAACTCACTTGTGTTGTGGTACAATTGCTCTCTCTCTCTCTTTATTTCTTTCTCTCTCTCTCTCTCTCTCTCTCTCTCTCTTATCTCTGTCACCATGCACCTATTTGTTCAATCATGTTCCGATCTCACTGTTCTGTTTCATGTTCTTGTTCGGGGATGTTCTCTCCCCTCCTCCTCCTTCTCCTCCCACCCTTCCTCCTCGCGTCCCTCCCTCCCCCTGTCACAACCCGACAGGGAGTGACCGGAGGACTGGTGTACGAGTCGGACAAGGTACGCTTTCAATTGTGTTTATTCGAAATCAATAAGGACAAACACACATAAATACACAGATATATTGAAGGCACAGCGGCGACTTAATTCTGCAACGCGAGTTGCAACATTTGAAAGCAACGGAGAATCATCGTTTTTTTCACTAATTGATTAACTGTTAGGTTGAACAGTTTTACAAGTACCTAGAGTTCAAAATAAGTCGCCACTGTACCTTTAACTCTATACCGGTTCCCAGAGCCTGTTCACAGGTTGCGCTGTTTCACTATTCACAGCTGTGTGATTGAACACGTTTGTGTAGTGGCGCATTCTCGAGGTGAAACGCACTTTGATTGTTCTTGTGATTATGATTTAAGGTGAGGTCAGACGTGTCAAAAAAATGATACAAGAGAAATTAGGATTTCAAGGGTAAGGCCGCGTTCTGAGATCTCTTTGAGGTTCTTTTTGGGAATCCATCCTCCCAAAAAGTACGTTCTGAGATCTTTTGCGTACGTTCTGAGATATTTTTCGTTCTTGATTCTATCCTCTACTTCAAACACATTTCAGATCTCAGCAGATGTCTACCTTGGCATTCCGTTCGCGCAGCCACCTGTTGGAGAGTTGAGGTTCAAGGTGGGATTACTATTATAACGCATTGTTTTTTTTGTTTATTTTTCTAGCTGGTTGAAACGAAAGAAGTTAGGTTGGGTGGCGTCGGACGTCTTGAATTCCGTTCTTGAGTGCGTAGATGGTGCTGTGATGCCTTTTTAATACCTTGAGAGTGGATTGCCACACGGCTTGGTGACATTAACAAGAATGGTTGACTCCGAGAGGGATCGAACCAGCGACCGTGAGATTGAGAGACGAACGCTCTATCCACTGAGCCGCGCCCTCGGCAAATTGTACATTATTATGTATTATTTTGTTTGATGACTTACTTTGAAACCCGCGATAACTTTCGATACCCGAATTCGGAAGAGTTGAGCCTTTGTTACAAAGAAACGTGGTGTCATATGTGGTTTATCTGAAGCGTACTTGTTGACATTTCTTTCAATATGAACATTTTTTTCTTTAGTTCACTGATGCAATCGTTGTCGAAGCGATATTGTTCAAATTTATGTCATTGAAAGTTAAACATTATCAGAAACGTATCAAAAAATTGAATGAAGAGTTTTAGAAACCGGTAGCTCCTCTTGCCTATGACACTCCCAGGACTGGAAACACGTATCAGAAGATGTGCATGCAGAACACTGTGAGGATCTCTCTCTCTCTTCTCATTTCTACTTTCTTTCTCTCTCTCTCTTTCTCTCTCTCTCTTCTCTCTTCTCTTCTCTCTCTCTCTCTCTCTCTCTCTCCTCATTTCCAAGCTTTTTTTCCAGAAGAACATCCTGTACAACCACACCTCCGAGGACTGTCTCTACCTCAACGTGCTGAGACCAAATGGCACGAGTGAGGTGAGATAAATAAAACAAATTTACTGTATTACACCAGACTACACCATTATTATTTTATTGTATTATTATTACCACTATTATCTTCACCATTATTATTACACCATTATTACATCACACATTAAAATAATGCTTCACACATGATTGCCTTTTCTACTAAAATGTCCTATGGTGTCCGTCATTCCAGAGTCATAACTAGCTTCAAACTCAACCGATTCACATGAAACTTGGTAAAAAGTTGTGTTCTCTTCCAAGGACGACGACAAAATTCAGGCACCTCTCAACTCCTCCTCCACGTCCATATTTGGTCGAAAAACCACCAAAAATGGTCACCTTTGCACTTTTTCTTGTGTGTCCGCGGTCATAACTCCGTTTCTACCGAACCGATTTGCGTCAAATTTTGCAGAAAGTTTGCAAATTACTCCAGGATGCAGTCCATTTTGTGATTACTCTCCAATTACACTCATTGCCTATATTTGGTAGAAAAACCTCAAAATTCGCCGATTTTGGTGCTGTCCGCTGCAAAAGCTTCTCACCTAAGAAACAGTTTCGCTTCTTGTTCTGTAATTACTTTCAACACATAGTTCTGTCACTAACCTGCAAGTTTCATCATCATTGGTTACGGTGTAAGGAAAATATAGCCAAATTAGCAAGAGCCGCGCGCGCTCTCGCCTCACTTTTGCGATTTTTAGTATTTCCGCGGTTATAACTCGATTCATACAGAACCAGTTTGCATGAAACTCATGAGATAGTTGAGTTCACGTCTTCTGATGCAGTCCACTTTGTGACAGTTCTCAATTTTGCTTTCATTACCTCTATTTATGGTCGAAAACCACCAAAAATAGACACTTTTGCACTTTTTCTTGTGTGTCCGCGTGCATATCTCCGTTTCTACTGAACCAATTTGCGTGAAACTCTTCAGAAAGTTTACATATTACTTTAGGACGCAGTCCACTTCGTGATTACTCTCCAATTACACTCATTGCCTATATTTCGAAGAAAAACCACGAAAGTAATCGATTTTGTTGCTGTTCGCAGCGAACGTGTCTCATCTAAGAAACATTTTCGCTTCATTTTCCGTAAATACGTTCAACAAATAGTTTTAACAAAAAGAGCGTACCTGCAAAACTCAGCGTTATTGGTTACGGTGTGAGGAACATATTGTCCAATTATCAAAAGATGCGCGCGCCCTCGCATTTCTTTTGCGATTTTGATTAGTTCCGCGTTCATGACTTGATTCATACTAAACCAATTTGTATGAAACTTTGCAGACAGTTGAGTTTACGTCCTCGGCTGTAGTCCACGTCCTCAATTTTGCTTTCAGTATCCGGTTAAAAAACATCAGAATCTCGCTGTCCGGCAGCGGAAGCTCCATGTCCAAGCAAAAAAGTTTTACTTCAATCTCTAAAAATGCATTGACAAAGAACGGAGGGAGAGAAGCCTCATGTCCAAGCAAAAAAGTTTTACTTCAATCTCTAAAAATGCATTGACAAAGAACGGAGGGAGAGAGGAAAAGTTAGAGAGAAGCATATAAATATATATAGAGAAAGGCAGTGTTAGAGCGAATAAGAGTAATGTTATTGTTGCATTGACAATAGAAAAAAAATGCGAGAGGAGACTTGAGAGAGAAAAAAAAGGAAGAGGGGAAAAAAGGAAGAGTTAGATAAAAAAGGGAAGGGAGAGATAGAGAGAGACAGAGAGAGAAAGAGAGAGAGAGAATGCGAGAATAAAAGAGGGCGAGAGGTTGCAGTAGCAAAGCTCTCTGTTTTCGTAGCATTAAAACTAAAAGAAATACGAGAAGAAAGAGAGAGAAAGAAAAAGAAAAAAAGAGAGAGAGGAAGCAGAGAGAAAGAGAGAGAGAGAGAGAGAGAGAGAGAGAGAGGAGAGAGAGAGAGTTTTTATGAGCAAAGGAAAGTATAGTTCAGAAAAAAATGTATAATGATTATCATTGATCTATGTATTCATAGATATCGATAGCGGGAGCGCGCGGCACCGTACGGGTGCTTTTTCTGTAAACGCGAGGACATTCAAATTCGAAAATATACATAAATCTACTGACTTGTACAACGGATGTACGCGGCAGCTAACCAAAGCACTTGCAGACCAGGTATTATTATTATTGCATCGCCTCTAGACCACATTATCAGTGCAATCAATACATCAATCGACTAATCTTCTCTACTTTAATAACCAGTTTCACTCAAAATGTTATGAAATTGTAAAAAAAAACACACAGTATTATTGATCATAACAAAAACTTGAGTTTCTATTCTATTCTATGAGTTTCTATTCTTTTCTTCTTATTTTCATGATCTAGCGCGGAGGCGCGCGACAGCGCGCCGGAGCGCTAGTAAGTCTGTGAACAATGACAATGGAGGGGCTAGAATACCAGATGTTATGGTTCTAGAAAACCAGTATTGTGAATCCACGATGACGGTGTCTTCTGTCTAATTGATTTTGTTATCCAAATATCAAAGCGACCGAAACAGAAGATGAGTGAGTTTTTTTTCATTTAATTCAATCGTGTTTCACTTGTGGAAATTGTTGTCGTCCGTATTCACTCCAGGGGTAAACAGAGAAGAAAACATTTACGATTAATTAAACGGAACATTGAGAAGAACTTAAAGTACCCGAACCGAAAGTTATTTTTCTATATGCGAACATTGAAACGTACATTCGTACACGATGAAATCGACAGAACAATTGTTTTAAAAGTTCCAGTTCTCTTTTCTTCATCAGTCTCCGGAGTGAGTTATTGTCATCTCCATTATCGAACCAATTTCTATATGCTAACGTCAAAACAATACACAACATTTGAACATACATTTCTTCAGTTCTTTCTTTACAGTTTATGTTTGAAAATCGATAAATCAATACTTGCAGTCGTCCTCGCTCCCGGTGCTCGTGTGGGTTCATGGCGGCGGCTACGCCATCGGATCCGCCAGCATCTATCCCTATTCGGTGGGTACGGTAGTTTGAAAAGTACTGTAGACTGTAAGATCAGCCAGACTCCATCGAAACTGAAGTTGACGGAGTAGTTGTGTGTCTACTGTACGTGTAGGCTCTCTGTGCTCAAGTTCAACCTAACAGTACGTACTTGCAGACGTACTGTAGTAGAACAAACGTAAGGTCTACTGTACTTCAAAACACTATAAAAAAGAAGTTATAAAGTAGTAACAGTATAAAGTATACTGTACCTGCAGGCCCTGTGTGACATCTACCTCCCGCATGGAGTGATAGTCGTGTCCGTTCAGTACAGACTGGGAGTACAAGGTGAGATATTATAATTATTAATTGCAATAATGTATAACTTCAAGTAACGGTCAGTTTCTATTGATCTTCATTTTCAAAACGTCTTCAAAACACGTTTAAACAGTGTGTTTCGGAGACTTTGTCAAGTGTTAAGTAAGGCATATTCTTCATGGCCTATGCACCTGACCTTGTCTCTGCTGATCTCATAATAATGTTTATCTGCCGTGACATAAAATACACGAATATGTGAATACAGGACAGGGTATGGCAAATATGGAGCTGGGCAAATATATTGCCGGGGGCGCGGCTCAGTGGATAGAGCGTTCGTCTCTCAATTTCACGGTCGCTGGTTCGATCTCCTTCGGAGTCAACCATTCTTGCGAAATTCACCAAGCCCCTGTGGTGTGGCAATCCACTCTCATGGTAGCCAGAAGGCGTCACAGCACCACCTACGGACTCAAGAACGGAATTCAAGACGTCCGACGCCAACCAACCCAACTACCTCTGCTGACATCGTCGTAATCCAAGAACCCCATCTTGTTCTCGACTAGGAGGACCCCGGATTCAACCGGCTAAACAAAAAAAATTGACATGCGAATATGTTTCATCTTATCTACTTCTATGGTTTTTGTTCGTAATCCATAATTTCAGTTTACACCCTCACAGTCTACACACAGTTCATATTTTGCGCACAAAAATAGTGCACTTGTTTACCACTAAAGGCCATGTAGTTGGATAGCTACAGTACCCCTATGATGTGCAGGTTTCTTCTCGACCGGCGACTCTGCTCTTCCCGGCAACCTCGGTCTCTGGGACATCACCGAAGCGTTCAAGTGGATTCAGGTGCGAGGTTCTTTATTGAATACATCTTTCATACCGTTTACGTTTTAGTTATAAACAAAACAATCTATACTGACGTAATTCTGAGTTTTTGAGAGGTACTGTATCATTGTTAAATATTGTTGGTGTCGTGTTCTAAGTAAGATGTGTCGAAACTCAAAATGTCTCAAAAATTGTTGATTGCGCCCATATCACATGCAATTAGCAAGGGAGCAGTTTGTTCGGAAGAATAAGAATCAGAGATTCATCCGGAATCGTTTGAGCTGTACATGACATAGCAATCGCAACAATATGAATGATATGCAGTAGGGCCAAGATCTTGGTAGGCTAACGCCGGGAAAATACAGTTTAACCATAGAGGTCAGTAGTGGACGACGAATCTTTATAAGTTTTTAGTTTGGATAACCACCCCCATGAGGGTCGGGGGCAGTCTGTATCTATAAATAATAAACGCAACATATTAATTGCGATAACAAACAAAACAAAAAAGGGGGTGAGACAGAGAGAAAGACAGAGAGATAAAAGATAAAAGCCGTTTCGGGTGTAAAACGCTATACGGCAAAACTTTGTCCCTCCCACCCTCGTCAGTAACGATAGAGAGACGTGTAATTTTTGAATGGATAGTATTGTATATGGTATATAAAAAGAAAGGAAAGAAAACGCGAAATAACTATCATAAGCAAGCAAGTTACAAGTAATGAGCACAAAACAGTGTGGAGACGCTTGAGAATTTGTTTGTGAGTGACTGCGCGAGGCAGTGGGATGGGTGTGGCGTGGCTACAGCGTAGTCTGCCGTAGGTCTCCTTGAGGTCACTCGCACTGAGTGTGCAGTGCTGGGTTTAGTTCAAAGATCAATATTTCCGGTGCGGGCGTTAATCACTTCTCAATTAAAAAGTTTCAAAAAGGACTCCATTTTTTCAAGATTATATTTTATAGTGAGAGATTTATTCTGCATAACTGCGTATGCAATTTTCATGTTTATTTCTTGACTGGGAAAACCGTTTCTTATAAATTTATCTCGTAGTTCTTTGATTCTAGACATAAAAGTCTTCGTCTCAGTACAACATCTGTATATTCTCAGTACTTCTCCATTCAAACAGTTCCACGATATGCTGCGTTTCATGTTTGTATTGTATTTTGGATAGCGGACTATTTCGAACGAGTATTCATCTGTCTTATTATAAAGTGAAGTAATTATTTGATTTTTAATGGTTATTTCGAGATCAAGGAAGACTGTTTGTTTATCAGTGGCGCTTGTTTGTTCGAGTGTTAGTGAATTATGGTAAATAGACTGAATTTTTGAGATGATGTCATGGTCATTGTGTCTATATATTATCAGTAGATCATCCATGTATCTATATCCTCTTACCTGGTAATGTTTGAAATTGGGATTTTGTTTCATGAATGTGTATTCCATGTGTGAGAGTGTCAAATCAGCAATGAGAGGAGAAGCATTATTTCCTTGCGGAATGCCGGATATCTGTTGATATATATTGTCTCCATAGACAGCAAAGCTGTTTTGGAGGATATACTCAATCATAAATTTGACGTCATCTTTCGTGTAGGTTCTGTTGGTGTTTCGGGATGAATCATTTTCTTTAGGATTATTGTAAAAGACTTTATTGTAAGTTACGGTGATATAGTTTTTACCACTGTTTTTAAAACATAATTCTATCAGTTCGAACATGTGTTTCTTAACAACGTCATGTGGAAGATTTGTAAACAGACTGCTGAAATCTGCACAATAGACCAATTTGTTTGAAATGTTATCGATACCCCTAAGGTCATCGACGACTTCAATGCTGTTATCCACCGACCAGTACGGGGATGACTTTTGTCCATTTCGTTGTCTAATAGTTTCAGAATAGTTTTTGAAATGACTTTTCATGTGTTTTAGAATTCTTTGCGTATCTATAGTCGGTTTGGATCCTA
Source organism: Rhabditoides inermis (assembly GCA_963966185.1). Classification (NCBI taxonomy): domain Eukaryota; kingdom Metazoa; phylum Nematoda; class Chromadorea; order Rhabditida; family Rhabditidae; genus Rhabditoides; species Rhabditoides inermis. The sequence continues at coordinate 5,735 of CAWZYM010000345.1, read as the reverse complement.
TATGCCATCCGTGACATTTCACATGTTGTGCAGTTTTGTGCAACACAACATGTTTGTCAACAAATATCCAAAACGCGTCCATGAGTAGGAATCGAACCCATGAGCAGCACGCAGCGATTGCGCGCTGGTGGCGCGCTCTACCACTGCGCCATAGAGGCAGTGGTTAGGAGATTGAAGAGAGAGCACATGTAGCTCTACTGGCCACTTGAGTGTACTATGATGAGAGTTAACGAGCAAAGATATCGGCGAGAATCAATGTCCTCTTAGTGTGAGCCTAAATGGCGCAGTGGTAGAGCGCGCAACCAGCGCGCGATCGTTGCGAGCTGCCCATGAGTTCGATTCCCTCTCACAAAGCGTTTTGGATCTTTGAAGGTATACATGCAGTGTTGCACGAAACTGCACAACACGTGAAATGTCACGGATGGCATATAGGATCCAATCCGACTATATAGAAATAGCTTTGATACTGCTATTATAAGCGCCTGTGATGAATCTAAATTTTATTGGAGTTTTGTGCATTTTTGGGATGGCATAAATTTTGGGTAACGCTAGGTCCTTACTTTTGGTTTCGAGGTTGAGGCTTTTTGTGGTAATTTCATGTCTTTTAATAATAGATGAATATGTTTCACGGTCATATATTTTATATGTGGGGTTAGAAGCAATATTTTTTCTCGTTACATGATCAAAACCTAATTCTTTGTTCATGGTTATTACGTAAAGTTTTTTGCAAGTAAGTGCAAAATTACCTGCGGCTTTGTCAATGCATGTGATGATGAAGTGTTTTTGAAGTTCTTTTAGTTCTTTATGCAAAGAATGCCAATTATTTTCATTAGAATATGGAATGTATTGTTTTCTCAGCTTTATTTTAAATTGTGAGAGTATTGAATTTGTGACAAGATTTTCAATGTTTTTATGGAGTTGATATTTGTTAGCAATAAGTTTGCAGAATTGGTTTAGTGTAGTTTCAACCTCAGTTTGGATATCATTTATTGTGTACCTTTTTTGTTCTCTGAATTTTGTTCCTTGTTCCATAAGGTTCCGTAGTTTTGGATTCTCGATTATGTTTAGATTTCCAGTTACTATATGATTGTGATGAGAATTAATGAAGTTTTTATAAGTTGTTTTACATTCACATTCACTTTCAATGATGTTAGAAATCATATCGATGTTCAATTCTTTTAAAAATGAGTTGTAATTTGCTATTTTATGGAATATAGAAAGTTCGTTCTCGTATGTTATTCTTACTTGTTGTATTTTACTTCCAACTAGCGTATTAGTTTCTTTAATGCATTTATTAATAATTTTTGATAGATTAATATTTTCCATAAATTGGCCATAGTATCTTATATTTTAACGTAGTGATAGTTGTCGGGCTTATGTATAGTATTTTCTTTTTTGTAATTTGTGAGAAAATTGCAAACCATTGCAAATATTTTTCTTTTGACGTATGGTGATAGTAGATTGAAGTCTAAATTATTGATCATGTAGTTTGTTAGCGTTTCTACTGAATGTTTGGATAAGCATCTGTAATATTTGTAGAGATCTGTTCTTTCAAGTGATTCTATATTTGTAAGCAATTCTTGTATAGATTTTGTGTTTTTACCCTTTTTAAGTGATCTTCTCTTTTTACCTCTTCTTTTCTTTGTTTCGAATTGAATATTTTGACTGTAAAATGGATGATTTTTAATCTTTCCAAGAGTTAAATTGTTTGAAATATTTCCAAAAGATTTTATTTGATCATTTAGACCAAATGGGTATGCTGATATTAATGTTTTAATCCAATATAGTTCTTTCGAAAGTCTAATTTGAGTGTTACTATTTTCTTCATGATTGTCAAGAATTTCCTTCGTGAAGTCTTCTGGGTTGTGGTCGTTTGCTTGGAAATGATTACTTATGTAAGTATTGTATTTATCGTTTTTGAAGGAATTTCTGTGTTTTGACATTCTTTGTTTCAGTGTTGTGCTAGTTTCGCCAACATACTGGATTTTACATTTGTTGCATGTAATAAGATAGATTAGGCACGTTGAAGAACAATTAGCATCACCGTATTTCATAGTAGGATGCGTAAATCCTGTTTGACTGCTTTTTGTTGTGTTTGCGAATTTTAGTTTGGGGCAGATAACGCACTGTTTTATAGTACAGCGTATTCCATTAGCTGTGGTTGAGGTGGGTATAATGGCCATTTTTGACTTCCCTTCCCTCCGGCATTTGATATTGTTATTTTGATAGTAAGCGAATTGGGTGGTTGGGGTGTTCGGTGTTTAGTGGCCACCGAGCCGGAAGTAAGTGGGTGCACTGTGGTGACAGAGTATATTTGTTGGTGAAGTGATGAATAATACGTATTGGTCGGACTGGGTATCCCTGTCCCCTCATCACGGTAGGCGTCAGGACACACCACTGTGCGGTAAGGTACCGTCCTGATCATTAATCCTCATCATGATGAAGGCGATTTTTTAAATTCCGAGGTTGAATCCTCGTGGTATTTTACTTAATAATGGATGTCTTGGATAGGTTGTAAGCTCAATCAATGTAAATTTTATTTAGCCATTGTTGGTGATAATTGTTGATCAGCGCGGATGAAAGGCGAGTTTGTTATTGTAGCGTTAGTTGAATACATTGTGACTGTTCTTTTATTTTAGAAGTTTTGAATTGGGAGGGAAAAGTTGTGTTTTGAATAGTTGTTATGTCAGAAGGAAGGTAGTCAATAATGATTGGTAATCTTGAATGAATATAACCGTAAAATGTAGTAAGAGTGATCAGGACTAAGTACTGATAGGATCAGTTGAATGTATTAGAGACAATGTCTCTTAAGAGTGGAGTCAGAAGAATAAACTTCTGAGTGCATTCCAAAGGAATACAGTAGTGAAAGAGTCACCGTCATTTGGCGGCGTGGTGGGTGAGGCGAACCTCGATCGCTGCCCGTTGGGGGTAGCGTGGTGGGTGAGGCGGACCTCGATCGCTGCCCGCAAGGGGTAGCGTGGTGGGTGAGGCGGACCTCGATCGCTGCCCGTTGGGGGTAGCGTGGTGGGTGAGGCGGACCTCGATCGCTGCCCGCAAGGGGTAGCGTGGTGGGTGAGGCGAACCTCGATCGCTGCCCGCAAGGGGTAGCGTGGTGGGTTAGGCGAACCTCGATCGCTGCCCGCAAGGGGTAGCGTGGTGGGTGAGGCGGACCTCGATCGCTGCCCGCAAGGGGTAGCGTGGTGGGTGAGGCGGACCTCGATCGCTGCCCGTTGGGGGTAGCGTGGTGGGTGAGGCGGACCTCGATCGCTGCCCGCAAGGGGTAGCGTGGTGGGTGAGGCGAACCTCGATCGCTGCCCGCAAGGGGTAGCGTGGTGGGTGAGGCGGACCTCGATCGCTGCCCGTTGGGGGTAGCGTGGTGGGTGAGGCAAGCCTCATAAGGAAACAAGCTCGTGATAGCAAGTGTAGTGATGAGAATTAATGATTTAATATGTAAGAAGAAGAAAAAAGGAGAAAAGGGTTAGTGCATAATGGATAATAATTGCGAACGGAGATATTGATCATGCGATCGATATTCCCCCCCCCGGGTCAGAAAAGGGAGTGAGTCACAGACTACACAGTCACCGAATCTTACCGGTACAAACAATAAATAATAAACGCAACATATTAATTGCGATAACAAACAAAACAAAAAAGGGGGTGAGACAGAGAGAAAGACAGAGAGATAAAAGATAAAAGCCGTTTCGGGTGTAAAACGCTATACGGCAAAACTTTGTCCCTCCCACCCTCGCCAGTAACGATAGAGAGACGTGTAATTTTTGAATGGATAGTATTGTATATGGTATATAAAAAGAAAGGAAAGAAAACGCGAAATAATTTTTTTTTCCAAAAGAAAGCTTGCCAATTGTGTTTACTGCCAAGTGCACACATTTGACGCAACAGCAGAATCATGCCACTAGAGAATAGATATTTGTTGTGATGTGATTTATATTGCACACATTATCATGCGAGTTGCTTGTACCTCCACCAGTCTACGACGACACTCGCTTTTTCAGTATCCTCTTTCACTTTGGTTGTTTCATGTGTGTGTGTTAAACATTGATTATTGAGTTGTGACGCAGATTAATAATAATTAATTAAACTTAATTAAACTAAATTTATTCCAGGCGAACATTGCCTCGTTCGGCGGCGACCCTTCCCGAGTGACGGCGTGGGGGCTGTCCGCCGGCGGCAGTGCAGTCAGCCTGCTCACTCTCAGTCCGCACTCGAGGGGTGGGGGCAGCTCTCTCTCTCTCCTCTCTCTCTCTCTCTCTCTCTCTCTCTCTTTCTTTCTTTCTCTCTCCTTCTATTTCTCTCTCTCTCTTTCTCCCCTTCTATTTTTCTCTCTCTCTCTCTCTCTCCCCTTCTCTCTCTTCTTTCAAATTCCCGCTCTCCTCTACGATGTGCATGTTGTTACCGTACTCCCAGACCTCTTCTCGCGCGCCATCATCCAGTCGGGGTCGGCGTGGAATGCGTGGTCGATCAGCGAGCACACCAAGGAACACTCACTGGGTGGGGAGAGAGGGAGAGAGGGAGAGAGGGAGGGAGAGAGAGAGAGAGAGGGAGAGAGAGAGGGAGAGAGAGAGGGAGGGAGGGAGGGAGAGAGAGAGAGGACGAAAGAGATAGAGAGATAGATAAATAGAGAGAGAGGGAGAGGGAGAGGGAGGGAGGGAGGGAGGGAGAGGGAGGGAGAGAGAGAGAGAGGGAGAGAGAGGGAGAGGGAGAGAGAAAGAGGAATAAAGAGTTAGAGAGAGATAGATATAGAAAGAAAGAAAGAGAAAAAGAAAGAGAGAGAGAGAGAGAGAGAGAGAGAGAGAGAGAGGGAGAAAGAGAGAGAGAGAGGAAGGAAGGAAAGAGTTTATTTCTTTAGAATTCGCCGAGGCAGTGGGTTGCGGCCGTAGTGAAGATCGCAACAGTGAAGAGGTGCGAAAAAAATACGTTTTTTTTTCGTTAAGTAACCAATCGTGGTAACGACATCCTCATCTGATATCTCTTTGTAGTATAGAAAAAGTAAAAACATCCGTAATTTTGAATCAGCGCAACTGAGAATGTAATACGTTTCACCCAACACTGATTTCATGAATTTCTCTTGTTTTCTGACAGATCAATCCACATATTCAGATGATCGCTTGTCTGCAAAAAATCTCTGTCGACGATATTCTCGAGGGAATAGATCAAATTGTGAGTTATCGATTTATCGATTAATGATCGATTTTTAGTTTGATTATCGATTTATAGTTTGATAATTACTTGTTCCAGGGCTCCTCGCATCGCGATATGAACTTTCTCAAGTGGACGCCGACATACGACGGCGATTTTCTACCAAAGGTGAGAAACTTTCGTGGTGGGACCAATTTACAATTCAAAACTAATTCAGGACATTGACGAATTGGTGAAAGAAGCGCCGGTCAAGCCGACAATTATCGGAATCACTCGGCAAGAATGCGTGTTTTTCAGTGAGTTAAAAACATTTACCGTACTGCAGAGATCCTATTATTTACTTGAGTACAAACTGAAATAAGAAGACTAATTGCACGTCAATGCAATTGTGGTGACTTGTCGAACCATGTAACGTAATCACGTATCTATCATTTTTCTCAGTTTGAAACGTATTTTGGCGTATACCAAAAAATATCGTTCCAGCAACTATGGCGCTCGCCCTACAGATTCATCGATTCGAGGTCCTAGAACAGGTGAGAATCACGTTTTCTCCTAATCTACACGGTGATAAACTTTTT